>SJXQ01005777.1:35522-142156 GCA_006408695.1 Aepyceros melampus
TACATGAACTCCCAATCCCGACCCCCACCTCCCCTCTCCCGCCCCACACCCTCTCTCTGGATTATCCCCGTGCATCAGTCCCAAGCATCCTGCATCCTGCATCAAACCTGGACTGGCGATTCGTTTCACTTATGATATCACACATGTTACACTGCCACTCTGCCAACCCATCCCGCCCTCTCTCTCTCCCACAGAGTCCAAAAGGACGTTCTTTACATCTGTGTCTCTTTTGCTGTCTTGCGTACAGGTTTATCATTACCATCATTCTAAATTCCATATATATGTGTGAGTATACTGTATTGGTGTTTTTCTTTCTGGCTTACTTCACTCTGTATAATCGGCTCCAGCGTCATCCACCTCATTAGAACTGATTCAAATGTATTCTTTTTAATAGCTGGGTACTCAGCTTTCTTTATAGTCCAACTCTCCCATCCATACATGACTACTAGAAAAATCATAGCTTTGACTAGACAGACTTTTGTTGGAAAGGTAGTGTCTGTTCTTTTTAATATGCTGTCTAGCTCAGTCATAGCTTTTATTCCGAGGAGCAAGCGTCTTTTAATTTCATGCCTGCAGTCAGAAGCTGCAGTGATTTTGGAGCACAAAAAATAATGTCTCTCATCTTTTCTATTGTTACCAAAGTAACAAAATCATGATTATTTTAATGGATGCCAACAATTATCGATAATCATTGATGACAGTATTTCTAGGAAAAAGGATTATAATAGTTATTTTTAAATGACACTAAATGTAAATCATAAGTAAAGAAAGCTTTCATATATGCTATATAAGAAAGCATTTTATAACTATGCTGTAGTGGAAAATGTTATAATTGCACAGAAGAGAAAACTAAATTAATAGGGTAAAGGTTACAGAAGTAGATCCAAATGTATATGCAGTTATATGACAAGTGTGCATGCTCAGTCACTAAGACATGTCTGACTCTTTGCAACCCCATGGACTTTAGCCCACCAGGCTCCCCTGTCCATGGGATTTTCAAGGCAAGAATACTAGAGTGGGTTGCCGTTTCCTTCTCCAGGTAATCTTCCCAACCCAGGGACTGAACCCCCATATCCTGTATCTCCTACATTGCAGGCGTATACTTTACCAGTGAGCCATCTGGAAGGCCTATTATGTGTAACACAGATGTCACTAAAATAATTTAGATAATGATGGTAGTGGCATGATTTGTTATCCATATGGAAACCTCTGGACTTACACGTTGATTAACTTATAATGATGCATTGTAGATGGCTTGAATCAAAATATAAAAATAAATGTAAATAAAAATGACTTAAAGCATATGTTTTGAGGAATGGTTTTTAAGAGAACATTCAGAAAGCATAATATATGCATTCATTTGTTTTTTATTTATTCATCATTTAATTGAAGGATAATTGCTTTACAAAATTTTGCTGTTTTCTGCCAAATATCAGCATGAATCAACCATAGGTATATGCCCGTCCCTCTTGAACCTCCCTTCTATTTCCCTTCCTGATCCACCCCTCTTGGATGTTACAGAGCCCCTGTTTGAGTTCCCTGAGTCATAGAAGCAAATTCCCTTTGGCTATCTATTCTGCATATGGTAGTGTAAGTTTCCATGTTACTCCATCCATCCATCTCACCTTTGCCTTCCTCCCTCTCTACCTGCCATGTTCATAATCTGTTCTCTATGTCTGTTTCTCCATTGCTGCCCTCCAAATAAATTCATCAGTACCATCTTTCTAGATTCCACATATATGTGCTAGTATGTGATATTTATCTTTCTCTTTCTAACTTACTTCACTCTGTAACTAATAAGCTCTAGATTCATCTACTTCATTAGAACTGACTCAAATACATTCCTTTTATGGCTGAGTAGTATTCCATCGTATATATGTACCACAGCTTCTTATCCATTCATCTGTCAATGGACATTTACTTTGCTTCCAAGTTCTAGCTATTGTAAATAGTGCTGCAGTGAATATTGGGGTACATATGGACAGGGAAGCCTGGTGTGCTGCGATTCATGGGGTTGCAAAGAGTCGGACACGACTGAACAACTGAACTGAGTGATTGAACTGATGTCTTTTTCAATTTTCACTTCCTCAGCATTTATGTCTAGTAGTGAGTTTCTGGGTCATTTAGTTTTATTCATAGTTTTTCAAGGAATCTCCATATCATCTTCCATAGTGGCTATATCAATTTATATTCCTACCAAAAGTGCAAAAGCATTCCCCTTTCTCCACACCATCTCCAGCATTTATTGTTTGTAGACTTCTTGATGATGGCCATTCTGACTGGTGTGAAGTGATATCTCATTGTAGTTTTGATTTGCATTTCTCTAATAATGAGCAATGTTGAGCATCTTTTCATGTGTTTGTTAGCCATCTGTATGTCTTCTTTGGAGAAATGTCTGTTTAGGTCTTTTTCCCACTTTTTGATTGGGTTGTCTGTTTTTCTGGTATTGAATTGTATAAGCTGTTTGTATATTTTAGAAAGTAACCTTTTGTCAGTGTTTCATTTGTTTTTTAAAATAATTTTATTTACTTATTTTTGGCTGTGCTGGGTCTTCATTGCTTTATGCACACTGCCAGGCTCTTCAGTCCATGGAATTCTCTAGGCAGGAATACTGGAATAGATTGCCATTCCCTTCTCCAGGGTATCTTCCCAACCCAGGGATCGAACCTGAGTCTCCCACATTGTAGGCAGATACTTTACCATTTGAGCCACAAGAGAAGCCTGTTGCTGTGCAATCTTTTCTCTAGTTGCAACAAGCAGGGGCTACTCTCTAGTTGTGGAGCACAGGCTCTAGGGTGTGCCAGCTTCAGTAGTCGATGCTCCCAGTCTCTAGACCAAAGGCTCAATAGTTACGGCTCATGGGCTTAGTTGCTCTGCAGTGTGTGCGATCTTCCTGGATCAGGGATCAAACCCATGTTGCCTGCATTGGCAGGTGAATTTTTTATTTTTATTTTTTTTTAGCCACTGAGCCACTAGGGAAGCCAAACAAATAGAGTAATTTCAGTTAGTGGTACCTGCTGAAAAAGATAGCAATGTTGGACTGTATTATAAGATAAGAATGGAATGAGCTGCTACTTCAGATAATATGGCCAGAGAAACCTCTCTGTGGAGATGGCATTTGAGCATGGACCTAAAGAAAACCATAGAACGATCTATAAAAGGGCATTCCATAAAGAGAAAATAGGGCTAAAGTCTCTGCAGATGCAATAAGCATGACATGTTAAAGAACTGAAAGCCACCTAACATGCTAAGCAAGAATGTAGTGAGTGAAGAGGAAATTGGTAAAAGAGCCAGGAGAGGTAGCCAAGGGTGACATCATTTACGTTCTAATCAGTCTGGTAAGTGGTTTGAATTTTATTTGAAGTGCAGTGGGAAGCTATCAGAATTGGTAGTCTAAATAAATTGTTCTAATTTTGATTTTAAAATGTTATTATATTACTCTGTTGTTTATAGGATGCATAGTATGAGACAAAAATGGATAAAGGGAAGAAAATTTTATCAAATATTACACTAATAAGTAACAGCTGATGATGCTTCAAGCCAAAAGAGTAATAACAGATACTGAGAGAAGCAGACAGACACAGGACTTATTTTAGAGTTAGATTAGCAGAATTGGCTGAAACACTCAAGAGAGCCTTCAGGATGAAGGAAAGAGAGGAAAGAAAAATAATGCCTAGGTATTTTGGCTTGAGCGACTGAGTGACTAAGGATGCCTATAAACTATTGAGATGGGGAGGGATATAGGGCTGGCAAGAGTTGCAGCATGTATTGCAGAATTCTCTTCTGGACATGTTAGTTTCAAATGGTATTTGATCTCCACGTGAAGATGTTTAGCAAGCAGTTACATATATTGGTCTGGAACTCAAGGTGGAGGTCAGGGCTGGAGACACTTGTGAAACATCTGTGTAAAAATAACTAGAGCCACAAGACTAGATGCATTCACTAAAGAGGAATGCACAGATACAGAAGAGGTCATAGGATACGCGTCCTGCAAAAAAAATTAAAGTGTGCATAGAAAACATGGAAACATTGAGGGCTGAAGATTAACTGAAAACATATGTTCAGTGTAATCAAGCCAAGGGTTAATATGCCCAATTTTTGAAGAGCTATTCCAAGTCAATAAAGAAAAAAAATTAACAGGCCAAAAACAAATGGATAAGAATAAAAATGGATATTTCATAGAAGAGAAAAATAAAATTGGCCAGTAAATGCATGAACAGATGGTCAGCCTCACCAGCAATTAGGGAAATACAAGTTATAAAAATTGATAGCATTTTTATAATTCATAAGAAATGAAAATTAAGGAGTATATTAAGTTCCTCACTGGTGAAGATTTCTTGAAATGGATACTCATAGATTGCTACTGTGAAAATGAATTTTTATAAAATTTTGAGAAATAAAATTGGCCTCATCTAGAAATTAAATGTACCTATACCCCAGTTTAGCAATTTTTAATTTTGAGACTCTATTTTAAGTATTTAAGGACATATTCTTCAAGATACTGATTATATATTTTTATAGATTATATATTTTTTTAGATTGTAAAAAAAATTGAATGTTCATATAAGAGAGCAAAATATAGTATGCTCATACCATAGAATAATATGCTCTTATAAAATATGTATACAGATATTCAAGAAATCTATTTTTGTAAAAAGAAAATTGGAATCTGTATATATGTGTGTGTATATATGTGTATATATATATACACACACACATGTATGAGCATATGACTTTTGCTAAAAATACTGTCATCAAATAGTCACATTTATTTTAATCCGAAAAGTCTGGGGTTGTGGGTAGGTAGGGTTATTTTATTTTTTATCACATATTTTGTATTTCTTAAAAATTTTCTATTGAAATATAGCTATTTTATAATAATATATTAGTTTAAGGTATGCAAAATTATGGTTCAATTTTATAGACTTTACATCAAAGTTATTAAACAATAGTAGATCTCTCTCTCTGTGCTCTGCAATATATTCTGTTGCTTGTCCATTTTATACATAGCAGTTTGTATCTCAGTCTCCTACCCTTAACTTGCCCCTCCCCCTTCTCCCTCTGGTAATAGCTGGTTTGTTTTTTATTTATATCTTTGAGTCTATTCCTTTTTTGTTTTATTTACATTTATTTTATTTTTGAGAGTCCACATATAAGTGATATCATACAATAAATCTCTGCCTATTTCACTGAGCATAATATTCTGTAGCTCCATCCAAATTGCAGCAAATGGCAGATTTTCATCTTTCATGACCAAGTAACATTCTATTGCCTGTGTGTGTGTGTGTGTGTGTGTGTCTGTGTGTCTGTGTCTGTGTGTGTATATGAATATATTGTATTTTCTTTATCCATTTGTCTGTTGATGGCCACTTGAGTTGCTTCCGTGTCTTGGCTACAGTTAATTGTGCTGCTGTAAAAATTAGGTTCATGTATCTTTTTGAAATAGTGTTTCTTATTTGGTAGTATATCCAGAAGTGGAATTGGCGGATCATTTGGTAGGTGGGTTTTTAAGTTTTTGAAGAACCTCCTTACTGTTTTCCATAGTGGCTGTACTCATTTACATTTCCTTCAACAGTATACAAGGACCATCTTTTCTCCACATCCTCTCCAACATTTGTTATTTTCAGTATTTTTGATGATAGGCATCGTAACAGATGTGAGGTGATATCTCACTGTGGTTTTGATTTACATTTCTCTGATGGTTAGAGATGATGAGCATCCTGCCACATGCCTGTTGGCCATCTGTATACCTTCTTTGGAAAAATGCCTACTTAGATTTTCTGCCCCATTTTTAATTGGGTTGTTTGGTTTTTTGATATTGAATTGTCTGAGCTATTTATGTATCTTGAATATTAACCATTGTTGGTCATATAATTTAACAAATGCATTTTCACAGCTGTTTGACATTCAGAACATATTCTTGATACTTGTCTGTAACCATGATGTGCACCTTCTGTTTAACTGTCTTGAGCGTTGTTGAGCTACAAGAAAGGGAGTGAGTAAAGAGGGAGATAGAAGCACTTTGAGTCTTTATAGGAATAGTCTGTTCACCAGCAAAACAGTTCATCTTTGTGTACACAGGGGCCCTGTGAGAAAACTCGAGGCTTGAACACTAATATTTTAAAGTGCAATCTGTCCTAATAGGAGCGTGAAAAAAGGTCTTGTAAAGAGTTAGGTTTCTTGTCTTACGTTTAGATCTTTATCCATTTTGAGTTTATTTTTGTGTATGGGGTTAGAAAGTGATCTAATTTCATTCTTTTACAAGTGGTTGTCCAGTTTTCCCAGCACCACTTGTTAAAAAGATTGTCTTTAATCCACTGTATATTCTTGCCTCCTTTGTCGAAGATAAGCTGTCCATAGGTGTGTGGATTTATCTCTGGGCTTTCTATTTTGTTCCATTGATCTATATTTCTGTCTTTGTGCCAGTACCATACTGTCTTGATGACTGTGGCTTTGTAGTAAAGCCTGAAGTCAGGCAGGTTGATTCCTCCAGTTCCATTCTTCTTTCTCAAGATGATCAGTCTATCAATGAATTCTTCCCAGACTTCAAAAGAACAATTCAACACAAATATCAGGCTCACTGCAAATATATTTAAAGTTTTGAAAGTTTTATACAATTTATGGAGAAGCAATGTTTCCCGATTAAATGAGATACATACCAGAATAATAATAAGAGAGCTGATAATAATGACCAGTACATATTCAGAGAAAAAGATTAAAATGTGTTTTAATTTTCCATTATACTAATAGAGTATCTATTGAGAATGCTGTGAAAAAGATAACCATTAAAAATAAAAACCATATGCATTTCTAGGAAGAGTAATGGCATATGTATATTTGTTTAAATAGCAAATGTGACTATTCATAGTGCTTTTAAAATAGAAGATATAATTATGGGCCTAGAATCAGAGCTGTGCTTACTTGTCTGGAAATGTGCCTAGGAGGAGAGAGATGTGTTTCCTTCCATTGGTTTGGTCATTTACAATTCCTTAGTTTGATACAAAGAATTTTTTACTACTCTCTACATTGTTTATAAACTGTGCAGAGGAAAAAAACGTTGTACTTAAGGAAATTTGGGGGCCATGTAATTGCATTTGATCTGGGAAAATGTAGTGGCAGAAAAAAAATAGAATGGAATAAAAAGAAATAGCATGGGCTTTAAAATCAGAGGGGAACTCTTGCCATGATATTTAGTGTTCTCACCTTTAGAAGCAAAGGCAGAGAACTGAATTCATTGGAAATTTCTTTCCTTCTGGACAAGGGAACCAGGCCACTGTCAGGAATCATGACTGTCAAAACATCAAGGATTAAACAAATTGGATACATTTGTTATTATAACAAAAGATTCAGTTTATAAACATTTTCCACCTCATACTGTCTTGGGTTTGAATTCTGGCTCTGCCATTTCCTAGCTGTGTGACCCTAGGCGAGTTGTTGAATCACTCCTTGCCCTTGTGAATTGTCTCCAAAGATGGATAGTGATGCAACATCTAGTTCCGATGAGAGATGACATACCTGGAATGGTATCATCTTAATAATAGGAACAGCTAACAGCAAGAGCAATGAAGTTACTGGGTATCTTTTACTTCTCTAAGTGCTTTATACTTATTAAATACATTTATCTCCCAACTTAATGGTATAAGTACTTATAAATTATTATTATGAAGTATTATTATCTTCATTTCAAAAATGATGCAACGTTCTCTTAAGTAGACATAGTAAAGTTATGCAGTTAACATGTAGTTAACAGAAGCCAGAATGCCAACCTAAGCAATATGGCTTTAAACTTCATCTTCACACTTATCATTATTAAAAAGATCTCAAAAAAAAAAAAAAAAAAAAAACCCCCTCCTCTCTACATCGCTACTGTCTGTGTGCATGTTGGATGAATTAAGCCCAAAATAGCCCAAGTAAAGACGAGGAGCTGCCCATTCATAGTTTGCAAATACTGTCCAGAGTTTACGTGTTATTACTTATTCAAGGACTTTTTTCCTTTATTCATTTGTCCATGGCCAGTCTTTCATCTCCACAAAGACACGATAGCCTTCTTACAGCAACAAGTATTCTAAACTTCTTGCTTTGTTTTGCTAATATTGTGGGTAATAAAGAACTGACATATTCCATTTGTACTCCCTCTCTGATCATATAGTAAACAATCAATGCATATTGACTTATTGATTTGAACTTTGATTATGTAGTAAACAATCAATCCATAGATATTGACCTCATTCTTAATAATAGTCATACTTTTCCAATATGCCAAGTTGATTGGCATGCATTTCAGATGAGGTCAGCTTTCAGTAGCTTAGATGTCATTTACAAATCCCCACAGGCTATCTTTCACTGCATGATTTTCCATGTTCCTGCAAATGTCTGTTTGCAGTAGGAAAACTCAGCTCATGAGTTGAATACAGGCAAAGCATCCCTTTTGTTAGAGAGCTCAGAGACCCACTACACAACAGTTCACATAAGCACTGGGCTTTAAATAATCTTCACCCTGGCACAAATACAATCAGAAGGGGTCCAAGGTAAATGGTGTTAAAATCTGGGAAAACACGGGCAGATGGACAGTTTGCACCAAATAGTCTCCTGGGCACAGGCACAGGCACACACAGCACAAAAAACTATGGGAATTGTTGAAAGAAAGTGCAAGTCTGTTCAAGTTGTAATTTTATAAGCTGAAGAAGACCCAGACAGGAGAGGGTACATTGCACTGGGATTTTGAAGGTCCAGTTTGGCACTGCGTAATCATTTTTCTCTGCCTGCTTTTAAAAACTGTCCATTTGTTACGGATATTCAACCTCTGCATGCCCTTGCTTCTCTGAGTTAAAATCTTTTGTTTTCTGACACAATAAAGCAGGAATCTTGCAGTGTAGAGTATTGGCGTGAACTCCTTGCTAAACTGTCACTTGTCTGGAATGCAGCTATGCAGGCAAAGTGCTGACAGGTCAATTACTGTGAGGAGAGAAACTTCTGGGGAATGCACCAAACCTGCCTACCATGAAGCATACGCCTTAGTCAAATGTCTTCCAGTTCCTATCTCCACAGTGGGGCTGATGTGGGGCCTGACTGGGTCTAAGGATTTGACATATTGTTAGTGCAATTAAGCACCCACTTAAAAGTCAATATAGCATCTCGAAGGTAGGCTTGTGCTCTTGCCAAAGTTCTCTCTTCACCTCATGCCTCTGTCTGCTTCTAACAATTGCTTGCAATTCATACACTCATTCCTTTATTCACCAAAGTTGTATTGAGAGTCAGCTCTGTACCAGGCATTATGCTAAGAACTAGGGATATAAGTGAAGAGAAAAAAGTGTTACTGCTGTTTTAGAGCTTATTTGTTGTTGTTTAGTCTGTAAGTCATGTCTGACTCTTTATGACCATCTGGATGGTAGTCCACCAGGCTCCTCTGTCTATGGAATTCTCCAGGCAAGAATACTGGAGTGGGTTGTCATTTCCTTCTCTGGGGGATCTTCTGGACCCCAGGATCAAACTCACATCTCCAGACTTATATTCAGTATTAATAAAATACAATAAATATGTTAAATACATAAATTAGGTAATTTCAGTTGGTGATAGTTAATACAAAGAATGAAAACAGTGCTTTGAAATTAATTACTGTGATTCAGGCTATTTATGATTGGGTGGTTGGAGGGTCTCCTCTTGGCAATTCACTTCTAATTTGAGATCAGAAAGTCAAAAAGAAGCCATGTATGTGATCATCTGTACACAGGGGTATAGTTTGGATAGAATTAATAACCAGTGTAAATATCCCAAATAAGTAAGTCTGTCAAACTGGGCATGTTCAGGGAACAATGGCAAGGATGATGGTGACAAGATGACTGGAACAGGAAGAATGGGAAAGTATTAAGAGATGAACTCAGAAAGGAGTAGCCAGATCAGGCTACTATCAGACATTTCAATTTTAGTCTAAGATGAAAAGCCACTAGAGATTTTTGAGCAAATGAATGATGACAAGATAGTATATGTTTTGAAAAGATCATTTTTATAAACTAGATAGGGAATAGAATTTAAGAAGCAGAAATATTAAATAAAAGGCATACTCTTAGGTGAAAGATGATGGTGATTTGAAATGAAAACAAGAGATTTCCCTTGCAGAAATTACATAATGAATTGTAAGATATCCTCTCACAGATAACAGTTATAAACACTGGCAACACATTTTAAAATAAACACATACATACAGGTACTAGAGAATAATCAGAGAGCAACTTTCTATGAGCAAAGTAAAAACAGGATGAGAGTTGACTCTTGAGAAAAGGAAACTACACAGAGTCATGTGCATGAAGATAGCTTTTCCCTGAAATTCCTCATCTGTATGGAGTGAAGCAGAACACAAGAGATGCTGCAACGCCAATGACCTGAGGAGTTAGGGCATGGAATTTAGTGCTCCAGAGAAACTGGAGGGTGAGGGGGAAATTCTGGAAAGAGAGGAGTCACTAGGTGAAGGTAAGCCCCAAATCTATTTATGACCTCTGATCAAATATTTGACTAATTATGGGGCCCAGGAAAAATAACAGAAGGCTGAATGAACCAAGACAAAATTTCACCAGCTGCTCAACACAGAGAAGAGAGAACTCGGGGTTTGAATCCAATTTGATCCACTACCTCTAGAATAAAACTGAATCATTTTCAGAGGAAAGTAAGAAAAATCCAGAATTTCTATAATGTGTCTTCCAAAATGTGTAGTGTAAAATAAAAAGAAGCCAGGCATAAAATGAAATAGAAAAAAAATGTGACCTGTTACCACCAACTTTTCTTGAACCATAGTCAAGAGGAGGTGGGGGGGGGGAAATCAATTGAAACTAACCTCAGGTCAGTTCAGTTCAGTTCAGTCACTCAGTTGTGTTTGACTCTTTGCGACCCCATGAATGGCAGCATGCCAGGCCTCCCTGTCCATCACCAACTCCCAGAGTTCACTCAAACTCACGTCCATCGAGTCGGTGATGCCATCCAACCATCTCATCCTCTGTCATCCCCTTTTCTTCCTGTCCCCAATCCCTCCCAGCTGGGGTGACATAAATATCTGAAATGTCAGACAAAGATTTTAAAGCAGTCATTCTAAATATGTTCAAGGGCTCAGAAGAATAGTTGTAGTAAATAATGAAATTGAATAAGGAATTAAAATTGTATTTTAAAAACCTCAACCAAATACAAATTTTAAAACCTAAAAGGTCAATGCTATAATAAAACATCACGATATATATACATGGAGTCAGACTGGAAATGGCAAAAATAAGTCAGTGAAACTGAAGATACATAAAATCATTGAATCTGAAAAGAGCAAAGAAAAATGATTAACCCATAGAACAATATAAAGTTGTCATACATGTGTGTACTTTGAGTTTTTTTTAATTGATTTTTATTTTTAGTTTGTTTTGCTTTACAATACTGTATTTGTTTTGCTATACATTGACATGAATCAGCCACGAGTGTACACATCAACTCCCAATCCTGACCCCCATCTCCCCGCTCCCGCCCCACACCTTCTCTCTGGATTATCCACATGCACTTTGAGTTTTAAATGGAGGGGGAATGAAGCAGGAAAAATATGTAAAAATTAATTGTTGAAAATATTACAGATTTGGTGAAAAACATAATTTTATTAATTAAAAAGCTCTGTGGCCTCTATTTATTGTAAAGCTTTATGTTATAGATTTTTAAAAGTTAGTTATTTCAAGCAGGATAAAATGCAAAGAGAGTCATAGCCAGGCAGCTCATACTCAAGTAACTGAAAACTGGTGATAAGGAAACCAAATTTCATGGAAGGGAAAAACAGTAAGAATTCTGATCAGACTTGAGAGGCAAAAAGACAATATAATTGCATGTTTAAAGTGCCAAAAAGGAGAATCAGCCCAGAATTCTCTCTTCAGCAAAAAATATCCTTCAAGAAGAAAAACAAACTAAAGATATTTTCAATAGATGACAACTGGCATAATCTGTCATTTGCATACCTACAAGAAATGCTAAAGTAGTAAAGCTTTAGAATTCTACCAGATGCAAACTGAGAAGTGAAAAACTCAAGAAATGATAAATACTGATGAAAGTTAAGAGGATAGAATTCTCTTCTGTTAATTTCTTTTAAACTTAAATGACTTTTTAAATCAAAGCCTATAACAAGATATTGTGGAGTTTAGTGAAGAACCCGTCTGGCTATGCTGGAGACCTAGGAAATGTAGATTTGATCCCTGGGTCAGGAAGATACCCTGGAGGAGGACATGGTAACCCACTCTAGTACTCTTGCGTAGAGAATCCCATGGACAGAGGAGCCTGGCAGGCTAGAGTCCATAGGGTTGCAAAGAGTTGGACATTTCTTGAGTGATGACACATCAATGTGATAGATGACAGCAATAGCACCATGTAAGGTACAACTCAGTTCAGTTTAGTTGCTCAGTCATGTCCGATTCTTTGCAACCCCATGGACTGCAGCATGCCAGGCCTCTCTGTCCATTACCAGTTCTTGGAGTTCACTCAAACTTAGGTCCATTGTGTCAGTGAAGCCATCCAACCATCTCATCCTCTGTCATCCCCTTCTCCAAAAGAGCAAGGAAAATGTTAATAAGTAAGTTAAAACTGAAATTCTAACATAATATTCTAATAATCTAAAATGACAGAACAGAAAGGACACAGGAATAGCAAACAGGTGACAAGGACAGAAAATAGCAAAACACCCAAATCAATCAATATCAGTAATTTGTATCAAACACCAACAGAGTAAACATAAGATAGGAAGACAAGATGAGAAATATCTCAATGCCAAAAGATGAACTGTGATATGAAGACACAGATAGCTTGAAGCAACATTACCGTTTAAAAATTGTGTCTTGCAAGCAGCATGATAAATTCATAGTGCTTATATTATTTATCAGACAAAATAGATTTCAAAATAAATATTAGATAACAATAAAATGTGATTATGAAAAAGTTCAATTTTAAAGAAAGACTCAAAGATGAATGAAAGCACACGAACCTAAAAACAGATCTAGGAAATGTATGAAAGAGAAATTGGAAGAACTAACAGGGAAAAAAGACAAAAGTTGTAGATCTTAAAACACTCTGGATCAGTATTTGGAAGAAAACTAGACAGAAAGGTTAATAAAGATATAGAAGCCTTGCAAAACCTTTAAAATCCACCTTGACATTACCCAACTGCATTTCTATATGGAACACAGCAGGATCAAGTCTTTTCAAATTAGACATGGACTGTTGGTCAAAAACGAACTGTATAATAAGCTACAAAGTACAAATGATTGAATACTTAAACAGTGCAATCTCTGATAGCAAGAGAAATCAGAAATCAGTAGCAATAAGATATGATGAAAAGCCACCAGTATTTGAATACTGAGCATCACACATCTAAATAACTCATGAATCAAAGGAAAAAACACAAGGAAATTTAGAAAACATTTAAAAGTTATTTGAATCCATCATATCAAAATGTGTGAGATACACTTAAAGCAGCATTCATAGTAAAATGTATAGATTAGAAAATAATAAAAATCTTTTTTTTTTCTTCTCCTTTTACTTGGGGAAGTGGGATTAAAGACATGTTACACTCTACATCTGTGTTGAGGAAAACATTACCTTGGTCCTGGGTAGAAGAAAAATTAACTTGGTGGCAAAAGCTAGACTGTATACTTCATAGAGATTTCTTCCATTTCCATGATTCTAAACCTGTAAATATTTCCATGAATCTGTTGGGATCTGATTGACTCAGCCTTCATATCAAAAGTTCTTGAAATCCCACCCCAATTGATTTAGTTCTCACCAAGTTCCTGAGCACAACAGACTGGTTCCAAACAGGAAAAGGAGTACATCATGGCTGTATATTGGCATCCTGCTTATTTAACTTTTATGCAGAGTACATCATGGCTGTATATTGTCATCCTGCTTATTTAACTTCTATGCAGAGTACATCATGAGAAACTCTGGACTGGAAGAAACACAAGCTGGAATCAAGATTGCCAGGAGAAATATCAATCACCTCAGATATGCAGATGACACCACCCTTATGGCAGAAAGTGAAGAGGAGCTAAAAAACCTCTTGATGAAAGTGAAAGAGGAGAGTGAAAAAGTTGTCTTAAAGCTCAACATTCAGAAAACGAAGATCATGGCATCTGGTCCCATCACTTCATGGGAAATAGATGGGGAAATAGTAGAAACAGTGTCAGACTTTATTTTTTTGGGCTCCAAAATCACTGCAGATGGTGACTGCAGCCATGAAATTAAAAGACGCTTACTCCTTGGAAGAAAAGTTATGACCAACCTAGATAGTATATTCAAAAGCACAGACATTACTTTGCCGACTAAGGTCTGTCTAGTCAAGGCTATGGTTTTTCCTGTGGTCATGTATGGATGTGAGAGTTGGACTGTGAAGAAGGCTGAGCACCAAAGAATTGATGCTTTTGAACTGTGGTGTTGGAGAAGACTCTTGAGAGTCCCTTGGACTGCAAGGAGATCCAACCAGTCCATTCTGAAGATCAACCCTGGGATTTGTTTGGAAGGAATGATGCTAAAGCTGAAGCTCCAGTACTTTGGCCACCTCATGTGAAGAGTTGACTCATTGGAAAAGACCCTGATGCTGGGAGGGATTGGGGCAGGAGGAGAAGGGGACGACCGAGGATGAGATGGCTGGATGGCATCACGGACTCGATGGATGTGAGTCTGAATGAACTCCAGGAGATGGTGATGGACAGGGAGGCCTGGCGTGCTGCAATTCATGGGGTCTCAAACAGTCGGACACGACTGAGCGACTGAACTGAACTGAAGTGAAATTCCTGAGCTAGTCACGGTAGGGCAAGAATGTTTACCAGTTTCATTTTTCTAACAATCAACTTTAGAATTCAACATTATCATCAATGGGCACAGTGCAAGCTGGGCCAGAATGTTTCCTTGAATATCCAGATAATCCCCAAGACACTCTATTCTACATTGCCCTTAAAGTTGAAATAGCCCTAGGATTATACCTGTCCTGTTTTTGGTTTTGTTTTCCCCTTAGAATGGGGGCCCTAAATCCAGTCCACTGGCTGTAGCAACTTGTCTCTAGATTGCATCACGTCTTCCTTAAAGGTAGGGAGGTTAGAGCAAAAAGATGAAATTGTTGTTGGAAATGTATAGGAACACCGAACATAGACTGTGCTTTGTGTCATGCTGGGATATATAGATCTATTCTGTTCTCTCTTTACTTGGCAGTCCTATAAATATCTATTGTATACTTTAATAGTATTCACAGAGTTACACCTGGCAGACACATAGGGAAATTTTTACCATCTATTAGCTGACAAGTAGGAACATTTTCCCTTTCTCACTACGCAGAGGAACTTTGAGCTTTCCTTCCCAAACTTTTTTTTTTGGAAGAACTCTCTTGATTATTCAAAGCATTCCAACCACTTTATGTAAAGTCAGGGACCCATGGTGAGAGCCCTAGCCTATTAACGTGTAGGAACCTTTATATCTTCCTAAGTCTAATTCTTGTAGGCTCACAATGGGCTCTTAACTGATTTTTTTTTTAAACAGAATTTTACTTTCTTTAAATGAGATCTAGGTTGTATGGCATCTATTCTGGGTTCTGCTGAGATGTAAAAGTGCTCAAGCACATGCTAGCTGTCATGATTACAGTACAATTTAATATCATCATTCTCACTTCACAAAATTTCTTCCATCAAAAAACCACTTTCTGTGAAGAAATAGAGAAATATATTTACATTTACCCTCTTTGCAGCTCACTGCATGTTTTAAGTGTCAACCACACCATCCCCAAACCATTTTGGGAAGATATGTAGTGACAGCAAAGTCAGAGCTAAAGATTTTCCTTATTAAAAATTGCTGATTGCTTTTCCTTTCAGTGCAAAAATGTGCACTTTAGACACAAAGCCTGACAATTCAAATGTAATTAAAACACATCCATTACCTCCCAAGAATCCAGTGACACACAAAACTAGTCTAAATGGACAAATAGACCCCAAAAAAAAGCTCTCGAACACCAATGGGAAGTAATTTCCTGTAATTACTTGATAGTGATCAGGGCCAAGAAACTTTCATGAAATAGCTTCTATTTCTATGATCAATAGGGTAATCTACCTTGATACATTAAAAATAGCTGGTAATTGGTAAAAACAACCCTTGACAGATGAGATAGGCAGTCTATACTTTGAAAGTGTTTGTTGTGTCATGTTAAAATGTTTTTTTTTTCTATTCAGCTTCAAAAATCTGCTTCAAATGCACCAATCACCGCATGTCAATCTTAAGATCCTTTATTCCTAACTTTACATTGCAAGTACTGTTGGAGTTGTGGCTTTATTACCTGTTGCCATAGGTTCCCAGGACCTTTGGGTCTCAAAGCTTGCTTTACAGCTTGTGTCTGGAAAGATGGCTTTTCCTTATTTTATTCACCCCTCACTTGGCTATGATGTGGAAAAAGGCTTGCAATGTGACCAGATTTATTATGGGGTGAAATATACAAAGTTGGTGGCTGTTGATTAAAAAAAAAAAACAAAACTTTGTTAAAGTCCCATATTGGGAGTGAAATTATAGGTAGAAAGCTAGTGATCAGAGGAGTCTACAGAATTTTTTTTTCCAGAATTTTTTCCTATTTAAGTTTTTATAGAATATCGAGTAGAGTTCCCTGTGCTATATAGGAGTCCCTATTATCTACTATATATATATATATATCTACTAATATATATATATGTATGTGCTAATCCCAACTTATCCATTCCCCACCCCACAGCTTTTCCCTTTGATAACCATAGTTTGTTTTCAAAGTCTGCGAGTCTATTTCTGTTTTGTAAGTAATTTCATTTGTATCATTTTTTAAGATTCCATTAGTGATATTGTATGATATTTTTCTTTGACTTACTTCACTTACTATCCATGTTGCTAAATGTGGCATTATTTTATCCTCTTTTATGGCTAAGTAATATTGTGTTGTATATATATACCATATTTTCTTTATCCATTCCTCTGTCGATGGACATTTATGTTGCTTCCATGTCCTGGCTATTATGAATAGGGCTGCAATGAACACTGAAGTACCTGTGTCTTTTTGAATTATGGTGTTGTCTGGATATATGCCCAGGAATAGGATTGCTAGATCATATAATAGCTTTATTTTTAGCTTTTTAAGGAACCTCCATAGTCTTCTGTATAGTGGCTACACCAATTAACATTCCCACCAACAATATAGGAAGCTTCCATTTTCTCCACACCCTCTCCAGCATTTATTGTTTGTAGACTTTTTGATGATGGCCATTCTGAAATGTGTGAGGTGATACCTCATTGTAGTTTTGAGTTGCATTTCTCTAATAATTAGTGATGTGAATATCTTTTCATGTGCTTTTTGGCAATCTGTATGTCTCCTTTGAGGCTTCCCAGGTAATTCAGTCATAAAGAATCCACCAGCCAATGCCAGAGACTCAGGAGACATGGGTTCATTCCCTGCGTCGAGGGGATTCCCTGGAGGAGGAAATGGCAACCCACTTCAGTGTTCTTGCCTGGAAAATCCCATGGACTGAGGAGCTTGGCGGAATACTATCTGTGAGGTTACAAAGAGTCAGACACAACTTAGTGACTGAGCACGCACATGTATCCTTTGGAGAAATGTCTATTTAGATTCCATTTATTTTTGTTTTCATTACTCTAGGAGGTAGATTTAAAAAAAAGAATTTTGTGATTTATGTCAAAGAGTGTTTCTGCCTATATTTTCCTGCAAGAATTTTAAAGTATTTGGTCTTATATTTAGGTCTTTAATCCATTTTGAGTTTATTGTTGGTGTGATGTTAATTTATTGTTGTAGATGGGGCTTCCCTCATAGCTCAGTTGGTAAAGAATCCACCTGCAATGCAGGAGACCCCAGTTCAATTCCTGGGTCAGAACGATCCACTGGAGAAGGGATGGGCTACCCACTCCAGTATTCTGGCCTGGAGAATTCCATGAACTATATAGTCCCAGGGGATCGCAAAGAATCAGATGAGTCTCAGTGACTTTCACTTTCACAAGTGTTTCCCAGGTGACCTAGTGGTAAAGAATCTGCCTGCCAGTGCAGGAGACAGCAAGAGACATGGATTTGATCCCTGGGTCAGGAAGATCCCCTAGAGGAGGAAATGGCAACCCACCCTATTATTCTTGCCTGGAAATCCTATGGACAGAGGAGCCTGGTGGGCTACAGCCCATAGGGTCACAAAGAGTTAGAAACAGCTGATAACTGAACGTGCACACATGGCATTAGAAGATGTTCTAGTTTCATTCCTGTACGGATCAGTTCAGTTCAGTTCTTTTATGTATGGCTGAACAATTTTCCCAGCACTACTTATTGACAAGACCATCTTTTTGCCATTGTATATTCCTGTATCCTTTGTTGTAAATAAATTGACCACTGGTGTGTAGCTTTATCTCTGAGCTTTCTGTCTTGTTCTATCAATCAATATTTCTGTTTCTTTGCCTACAATGTACTGTCTTGATGACTGTAGCTTTGTAGTGTAGTCTGAAATCAGGGAGCCTAATTCCTCCAGCTCTGTTTTCTTGTCTCAAGATCTCTTTGGCTATTTGTGGTCTTTTTTGTTTCCATACAGATTTTATACCATTCTTATAGGAAGGTGAAAGAGAAAAATACTGAGGTTGCTAACAACAATGGCTACGAAGCCAAAACACAGTCACCATTCAAACCCAATTTAAAAGTGCCTGCTTATGATTCTATGTATTCTCCTGCTACCTGCTTACTTTTCTAGAATGTGAATGATACCTTCTTGAGCATAGCTCCCAGAGACCTTTCCTTTCTTCTCTATTTTGTAAACTCTTCTTGATTAATCACTGGAGGAGAGCCTCAGGAAGCCATAGCAAGTGGGATTTAGAACTGTGTTATAAGCAGTGAGATTAGAGTCCTGGGTTCAGTAGATCTGTTTCCCACCAGTGACAGGCTCATTCATCTTTCTAATGCTGGAGGACACAGTGCTATCTTTTCCACACTGATAATAAAACATACTGAAAGAGTGTGCTTGGCATATAGAAAGTGTCTAATAGTTAAATAATGGCTCACCTTATAATAATGAGACCAGTCTTAGAGGATATGTCTATAAAACGTTTCGCAACTACTCCCAGGTGAAGCTTCTGTCTCAAATCTGCCCTTTTGTCCATCATATGAGCACACAGAAATAGTATACGCAGTGTGAAACATGACATATACTTGCGGCTTCCCCAGGATAAAATTGTAAACGCCTGAAAAGGGAACTTCAAACTTGACAGCAGGAAGTTACTTATTTTAACCTGTTTCTGACCACTTAACATATTAATTTGTATGAAAAGTTACCTGCAAGCCAACATTTATTACACAATGTATCAAAAACCCAGGTTTTGGTGGTGTTAGACCTTAATATAGTGACATCATCAAGATGTTCTAGGTGCTTTCCACTTAGTAGAAGGGCCAATGGAAATATAGGGACATGCAAAGGAAAGTGAGCTTGTCAGCACTATAGGATTACTTCAGGAAGGGAAGTCAGAGCAGTTGAAGCAGAGTAAGTGTCTTTACCCAAAGCAAAAAAACACAAAAACAAAAACTATACAAGCTCTGAGATAGGCCTGTCAGGATGCATTGGGAAAATAGCTCTTTCTTTTCCCTCTAGGTTTATTGAACTATAATTTACAATCAAAAATTTTATGTATGTAAGGTATACAATGACATATATATATATTTAAAATATAAATATATATGTTATATAAATATGACATACATCTTAAATACATACAAGTTTTGTTTGTAAATTATATGTATACAATGAAATTATTACCATGAACAAGTTAATTAACATATCTATCACCTCACATTGTTACCATATTTTTTGTTTGTAGTGAGAATACTTGAGAACTACTCTCTTAGGAAGTGTCAAGTATCAAATATGGTATTATTAACTATAGTCGCCATGCTGTACATTAAAAATCTTGAAATCACTCATCCTCCACAATCTCTCATCCTCCACAGATAAAACTTTGTGCCTTTTGACCAACATCTCTGCCTTGTCCCTACCCTCTTGTCCCTGGCAACCACCATTCTGCTGTCTGCTTTTATGAATTTGATTTTTTAAGATTTTACATATTGGTGAGATTATGCCCTTTCTAAAGGAAGCAGCCTGTTTGTAGTAATGGACAAACTTGAAGTGTGCTGATATCACTGCCTATAAAGAAAGAGAAAAAGCAGGTATATGGAGACTAGAAATATTAACGCAAGGGTGACAACCAGAGAAATATAATGTGAAGGGAAATTGGAAAGGACCACAGAACTGGCTACAGAGGATAGCAAGTTTTACTCATTAAAATTATGACCAGTGCCTCCTCTTGTGAGTTTCATTGCCCTTTTATATATTTTCTTTCCACTAGTTTTCCTTCATCAACATAACTTCAAATAAATATGATTGTTTTTCTTCTTTTACCTCACTACAGAACAGACTTTCCCTTGTGGTATCATTTCCTGCTGCTGAAAAATGAAAACACGCTTACACACAGACCCATTTTTATATGATTTGACAATAACGTTGGTTCCAATTTCTCCAATACTGCTATCCTAGCATCTGTAAGCATTTGGCATCGTCATTCTCATAAAAAGCACACTTCACATCCTTCTAAATTATGCAGAGGTTATTGAGGTATAACAATGCTACATCTGCTTTGATTCTAATAAATTCCAAGCTAACAGTGTTAAATCCAAAATGTCTTTCTTCAGTAGTCCATGCCATGTCTAAGGAAACACTCATTGTTTTTGGTTCTCTTGACTACTTCCCAGATCCCCTCACAAGCAAGTGGGTTTGAAGGAAAAGAAAAGATGAAAGGAACACTGTTTAGTAAGAGAGACAAGAGGCTGGGCTAGCAAGATATGGAAATGGGAAGTTGGCAGAGGGAATGATGACAGCTTGAGCTGAAAATTTTCAGACTGTTTCCATGTGATATATATACTTTTTCAGGACCTTGCATTTACAGTACCTAATATAGTTTTTCCTCCATGCCAGTGTTTCTAGTGATGCTAATCCAATGTTCTCCCCTGGTCCACTCCATAAAGTATGAACTACCTTCTTCCTACCAGTTCTTAAAGGACATTTTAAATTAGGAAGCAGTTCCTATAAAGTCAAGCAATGTGATTTTTTCATAGGGCTTTGACTTTTTATTTTTAATGTCAAATATGTTTCTTATAATTTGCCTTCATCTTTCCATAGAACTTTATTTTGGGCACCTGAACCTTAGGAGAATTATCTGAGGGATAAATAATCCTTAGAAAAAGAAATGAGCTATCATGAAATTGAAACTGAGGATATAAGTATTTTCTGGCCAGCTTTGCTACATTAACTTAAAAATATATATGTATTTCAGGACAAATCGCATTGCTTTGCTAAGCCTCAGCAAGAATGAAACAATTGGGATTGAACCAGATGGAAAGTAGCCCTTTTGTGTTTGTGGTCTGGTAATTGCTATATTCTTTAATCTCTACAATAACATCCTGAGAGGTAGATTTTAGCAAATGAAGAAACTGAGGCTGAAACAGGCTGAGTGGTATGCTTAAGTGCACTCAAGACTAAAGAGTAGAGCAAGGATTTTCAGAGTGCTCTCTGGCTTTGCAAACCATGGTCATTTTACTAGACTGTGGTTATCAGCCCTTAGATGGGAGAGGAGATAGCTAGCCATCCCAAAGATTCTATCACTATATGCAGGTAAAGATTCTTGTCTCACAAAAGAGCAATTCAGAAGCTTTAAAAATAAACATTTATTAGAGCTTGTTTTATACCAGTTGAAGGAACCATAGATAAAAATATATCTATTTTTTAAAGGAGAGAGACAAGTAACATTTTGTGGCATTTGAGGAACATAAGAGCATCTATTACAGAAGACAAAAATAAATGTAAAGGTAATTACAATGCAATATGTTGAATAATGATGTTATAAGGACCCTTGCCACTCTATATTACGGTAATTGGCATTAAAAGCAACTTGAAAAAAAGAGAGCCTCTCGCTCAAATATTGCATTTTCTATAGAACCCAGTGTTTGAATAAGCATTCCTCATATTGTTGAAGGAAAAGTCCAGTTGTTGAAATAGCTGTTATGCAATTGTATCAAACATACTTCAAAGATTATTTAATTTTCAGAATGTTTAGATATTTAAAGTGAGTTAAAGAAAGAATTTCTGTGAGAAAAGACATATAATGTGATGTACAAACTTTGCAGAGCCTCAAGAGTTGGACACCCAAAGCCATGGGAGCCAGTTTGTTTCTTTTACAATCGGTATAGGGCCTGGGAGTTTTGGAGGAAGTGGAAAAGGGCCTGTGAAGGAGGAGTCAGATGATAGGCAATTCAGGAAAAGGTCAGAAAGAAGGATATTTTGTTTATGATTAATAAGAATTAATAGACTCTTAGATAGAAATACCAATTGTGAATAAGGAAGGTTAGGAATTCAAAACCTATGAAAACTTGGAGATAACTTTTTATTGATAGCCAAAAATATTCCCTGCAAAGGAGTCCTTGTGTTAAACTCAGTTGTTTAAAACAATTCATTCTTTGAGTGGAAGAGGATGAGGCTGTCAGGTCTCATTGAGAGGATTCTTGTATAAGTTATTTAGCTAGAAGCAGGTGCCTGAGAATACCACAGAAAGAGATGCTATTTCTGCAAGGGATAATAGCAATATTTTATTGAAGTGCTACTCAAACCATTTATATTAAAGGACTGTTTCTTAAAATTTCTAATTCATCATGTGAAAGTTAAAGCAGTCACTAATTCATCATAGAACAATGTAAAATTAATAAAAGCAGAAAAAGTGAGATTAAGAAGACATATAAAATACAAGTTTAATTTTCTCCTCCTGGTGAAAATTAGGTATCTGATCACACATAGGCACAAGGGAGTCTGGGAAATATAATTACTGACTGGATAGTCACCTCCCAATAGTAACTCTGTTACAGAAGAGGAAACATGAGCTTTGGCGGACAGCCAGTTCACTCTGCCCTGCCTCTTCAAAAGCTGATCCTTGTCTTGGTTTCAGTCCATCTTTTGTTATAAGAGTAATGACAACAATTATCATAACAGCAGGAAAAATTCAATGTTTATTGAGTATATCCTACATACCAAGCTTAAAGCTAAGTATATTTTAGTCATGATTTTATTTTAAATAAATGAATAAATTGACATTTCAGTTTTTAGTAAGGAATTATCAGAAGTATTTGGGTCCAGTTGCCTCTATGTGAGGAAATAAAAGGGATTTGTAGAATTTTATGGCTAAAGGCTAGATTTTAAAAGAAAACCACTCATGAAAAAGCATGTATATATTCTTCTCTTGTTTAATTGCTTCCCACTGTGAATTTATCAATAGGGAAACAGGATTTTAAACATATGCCAAAGGTTGTAGAGGGAGATTCTCTGACTTGTAAAGTATTGGGGATTGATGAGAGAATGAATTAAAGCAGTGTTATTTTTCTTTCCATGTTGGCTGGGAAATTTATAAGACAATGAGAAGTCTCTCATATGTTTTGACATACTTTCTCTATGATCATTTATCAACATCCCAGACTGGATAAGGCATAAGGAAAATTTCCATAGTTAACACATCAAAAAGTCATTTGATCTGACTGGAAAAATAATATCATATGGTTTCCAAGGAGAATTTTAAAACATCTTCCCAAACATTGCCATTTTCCCATTCCTTCTTAAAAAAATATTTTAACTTGGGGTATTCTTAATTTGACAACACAAAAAGAAAACAGAGGTGTCTGGAATGAAATAGAAACTGGAAAAAGAAAACAAAATGAGTGAACTTATTTTTTCCTTATAGTCTTACTGTTCTGACCTTAATGTGGAAGGGAAAGTCCAAAGTTGTATTTTAGCTGCATTGATGTGTCAACAAAATCATTTGACGAGGCATTCTGCTTCTGTGTTCTTCCATTTTAATGAAAAAATCCAGATAATCTACAAAATCATGATTTACCATGAGACCATCAAAGATTAAAGGTCATAGGACACTCCACTCCAAGATCCAAATTAAATAAGTTGACATCAGGGCATTGCTGAAGTGTGATTCACTGAAGTTAAATATAGCAACAATGACAACAAAAAGCCCACAAGCTGTTTAATTATTGATCTGATCAATTTACTAATGTAGAGGCAATATTAAGCAATCTAACACAAGAATAATTGGAGCATTAAAGGGATGAGAGAGAGAAAACCAGGCAGAATGAATGTTTAAAGAGATTTGGGCAGATAATTTTTGTATAAATTCAAATAACACTTTACACAACATTTTGTATTCTTGCACCTAGACATATATAAGAGAAATCAAAAAGCATTCCCACCCACAGATAAATACTTGAATGTTTCTGACAGCTTTATTCACAGCCTCCATAAACTAGAAACAACCAAAATGTTGATTAGCTGATAAATGGATATACAAATTGTGTTTATGCATATAGTGGAATTACTTTCAGTAATAAAAAGGAACAAATTATTGATACACGCAACAAAATGTTTGAATCTCAAAAGCATTATGCTGTGTTAAAGAAACTAGCTACAAAAGCCTGCATGATTCCATTCACATGACATTCTGGAAAAGACAGTGCTATAGTGCCAGTGTGCCATCAGATCACTGGCTCCCAGAGACTGCACGGGACGAGAGGGAATTGTCTACAAAGCGTTCTAAGGAGACTTCTGGGAGTGATGGAGATATTCTAAGTCTTCCTGGTGGTGGTCAAAACATGACTATTCAAATCTATCTCATTGAGCTGGATGCTAAAAAGAGATCAATTTTATTAGAAGTAAATGATACTTCAGTAAACCTGATTTAAATAATTTGGGAACATTAAGGAGTGAATGAAGTCTTTGATGGAAATATTTTGATAGAATAAGGTCTCCTCAGCACAAATCTTCTAAAATTGTGAAGAATTCTTTCAGCTTAATTAAGAGAACTTCCTGGATGCATTAGTTCACTGATATTTTTAAAAATAGGCAAAGCAGGATGTCAGCTACAATTCGAAAGAATATAGTTTTTGAAGAGCTGTCAATGAATAAGAAGTAATAAGATAGCAGACATGTAGGAAGAACCTCTGCAGTTTGATAACCCATCTTACCTACCATACTAGGTCTTTAAAATGATTGTGAGACCTTTATTTTTTTACATGATCCCCTAGGAATTTTTTGAAAGACATAACCTTTTAAGTTATATTGTCACTTCAATGGGTTATGAAGAAAACAGAAAGTTAAAGCTGGGGGGAAGTGGATTACTTTGCTTCTTAAAACATGTTTTTGGGTAACAGCTCTTAAAAGAAGAGTTGTACCTCTCTACCTAAAATTTCACTTTATAAATCTAACATAAGGAAAAAATAAATAAGATTAAAAATATGTGAAATACTGATAAGCATTATTTAATGAACAGAAAAATTTTGAAATATTTTAATTTCCTTATAATGTACAAAGAGAAATTATTATGAAAATTGTGAGTAACATCAATGATTTATGTTGCCCTGTTTGAAATTATTAAGAAAGCTGTGCTTTAACATGCAGATGCTTAATGTTAGTACATTTAGTACATATTCAGAAGAACACAAAGTTAGACATAAAATGTGATTATGTCAAAAACAATCAAAAATACATTCACAAAAATATAAAGATACTTTTAAATAAAATAATGTTGATTGTTCCAGGACTGATAATTAGTTAATGGAAGTGTCCTTTTTCTTTATTTCATTTTATTCATGCTACTAATTAATGGTAGGTCTTTTCCAGATGGCTCACTGGTAAAGAATCTATGGCCCAATGTAGGAGACAATCGTTCCATCCCTGGGTTGGGAAAATCCCCTGGAGAAGGAAATGGCAACCCCCCCAGTATTCTTGCCTGGGAAATTCCATGGACAGGGGAGCCTGGCAGGCTAAAATCCTTGGAGCTGCAAGGAGCTGGCGATGACTTAGTGATTACAACAGCAGCGATTAATGTTAATTTTGTAAGAATTTTACAAATTGTGTAGTTCAAAGAGAAAGATCTCTAAGTTGACTTTAACTGGTGAGCTTTTGTTCTTGTGGTTTTTCCTCTGTTGCAAGCTGTGGTAATGCATATTAGATAATCATCAGTTGTTTGAGGGTCTCTAAGAAAGGCATAATGCTTGACTATTCATAGGGAGGCAATTGGTCTAAGAAAAAGGCAAGAGATAATGAGATAATTTGTATTAAAAGTACAGCAAAAGTAGTCATCATTATGTAATAGACTTAAAAAATGTATCTTGATGACTAAATGCCTAAAAGTGTAAAGCATGTGCATGCTGCTGCTGCTGCCAAGTCGCTTCAGTTGTGTCCGACTCTGTGCGACCCCAGAGACAGGGGCCCACTGTCCCTGGGATTCTCCAGGCAAGAACACTGGAGTGGGTTGCCATTTCCTTCTCCAATGCATGAAAGTGAAAAGCGAAAGTGAAGTTGCTCAGTCGTGCCCGACTCTTAGCGACCCCATGGACTGCAGCCCACCAGGCTCCTCCATCCATGGGATTTTCTAGGCAAGAGTACTGGAGTGGGGTGCCATTGCCTTCATAGACCTATTCTAATCTAATGTGTAGACAATAGATTCTATAATCTTACCATTCTTAGATAATTCTTGTGACTAAAATAGAAATTAAGCAACATAACCAGAATCTAAGCTTAAACTCTATGGGGTTAAAAAATAACCCACGGTTCAAATTAATTCCACAGTGTGAATACTGTAAGCTTAGATTATCTATGCGATCTACCAAAATAGAACTCTGCAGATCTTCTCTGATTGACAGCTGTGGTTAAACTTACAGTTGGCTCCTAGATAGTCATTGTTTTGCCTTTTTCTCTCCTAAGGACCAAAGCCTTATTCTGAAAGAGCATGCTTTTAATTTGTTGGATTTGTTCACTCATTCTCCACACTGTAATATTTAGTTCCTGAGAAAACTGCCATCTTCTAGATATACTCTCTTCTCTCAGCCAGTAAAGCATCCGCCTGCAATGCAGGAGACCAGTGTTCGATCCCTGAGTCAGGAAGATCCCCTGGAGAAGGAAATGGCAACTCACTCCAGTGTTCTTGCCTGGAGAATTCCATGGACAGAGGAGCATGGTGGGCTATAGTTCATGGGGTCCAAAGAGTTGGACACAACTGAGCAACTAACACACACTGCTCTCAGCCACGTGAAGCCAGAACACCTGAAGAGTGTTAAGATAAAAACTGTGTTCCATTCTGTTGAACGTGGCCTTTCATTTGGGACTGAGCACATGTAAGCCAATCATAGATTTTCTCCATGATATTTTGAATAAGTTAAAAAGTTAACTTATAAGTAAAAAAAAATAATAATAAATAGAAGCTCATTTTCCTCATGAGGCAAAACTGAGAACATCTGAACCTTGGAGCTGCCTGTGGCTGTCTGTGTTCTGGAGGAGTGGAAAAATTGGCCTGCATGAAGCCAACTAGCAGACTACTAGCCAACTAGCCAGGGAGCACTCACAGAACCTTCCTTTCCCTAGTTATAGTTCTTTCTCATATCTGCTCCACCTGATCTTGCTCAGATTGATTCCATGGGTCAGTCACCATTTTTGCTTGGTCTCAGCATATTAACTTTGATTAGTGTTACCAGATATCACAATCACATCTTAGCTCATGCAGAAATAGTCATACTTACCTATGACTAGGATGTAATAATATGAATGAAGCAAGGAGTGAAAAAAGTCCAATGGACAATGAATAGGTAGGAAAATGAAAAAATATATTCACATAGGGTAACAATAAAAATGGTAGAATAAGAAGGAAAGAGTGAGCCTGCAGAATAATAATACCAATTGTAAAATGAAAGGCAGAACTGGTTATAGTTTGCTGCTGCTGCTGCTGCTGCTAAGTCGCTTCAATTGTGTCCGACTATGTGCGCCCCATAGACGGGGGCCCACCAGGCTCCACCATCCCTGGGATTCTCCAGGCAAGAACACTGGAGTGGGTTGCCATTTCCTTTTCCAATGCATGAAAGTGAAAAGCGAAAGTGAAGTCGCTAGGTCGTGTCTGACTCTTAGCGACCCCATAGACTGTAGCCTACCACGCTCCTCCATCCTTGGGATTTTCCAGGCAAGAGTACTGGAGAAGGGTGCCATTGACTTCTCCTGAGAACTTATTACGTGCCAGACACTGAACCATGGCTTGGACATATCTGGATACCTTCGTATATTATTACCATAGTGAAGTTTTTAGTAATCCTGAGGTGAGAATCACTATTTTCATTTCACAAATAGGGAGTCTAGAAGAGGTGACTGCACTGTCTTCAGACCATCTAATAAATACAGAGTCCAAATTTGAACTAAGATCCATCTGATTCCCAGTGTAGGAGGATGAGATGGTTGGATGGCATCACCACCTCAACGGACATGAGTTTGAGCAGACTCCAGGAGATTGTGAAGGACAGGGAAGCCTGGCATGCTGCAGTCGATGGGGTCACAAAGAGTTGGACACTTGTCAGTGACTGAACAGCAACAGAATTTTTCCCTAGTGGCTCAGAGAGTAAAGAATCTGCCTGCAATGTGGGAGACCCAGGTTTGATCCCTGGGTCAGAAAGATCTCCTGGAGAAGGGAATGGCTACCCACTCCATTATTCTTGCCTGGAGAATTCCATGGACAAAGGAGCCTGGTGGGCCACATTCCATGGGGTCACAAAGAGTTGAACATGACTGAGGAACTAA
Source organism: Aepyceros melampus (assembly GCA_006408695.1). Classification (NCBI taxonomy): domain Eukaryota; kingdom Metazoa; phylum Chordata; class Mammalia; order Artiodactyla; family Bovidae; genus Aepyceros; species Aepyceros melampus. The sequence goes on from SJXQ01005777.1 coordinate 64,223, forward strand.
CATTTTCACTTTCACACCAGACAAAGCAGATTATTTTTGTTCTGTAGGCAGTAGAGGATGACTAATTTTATTTGCATGTGTGTTTATGTGTGCATGTATATTTTTTAAGATAGAACCCTCCTTCGTAAAAACTTTTATTTTTATAAGATGAATTTTCACAGTGATGTGCAGAAATTCATTAGAGAAAGGCCAGATATATGTTATGAAGCCATTCAGGAAACTAAGCAATGGTCTCTCTGTGAGAGGATACTGGAAATTGTTTATGATAATATTGTAGTTCTGTAAGTGTTAGAAACCTTCCCATATTTCTCAAAATATTGGGCCAGATCTTCCTTCTTCCCCAGGAAATATATATGATAAGTCTGATTGTGAAGGTAAATGTATCAGATCCTTACCTGATCAGCCCTTGCAGCAGCAAAATCATCTTTTCCTCATAGAACACTAAGCAAAAGAGGCAAAGCCTCTGGAACAGATTCAGCGATGCTATGCTCCCAGATTGGAATCATATGTCATCACTGAGTTGATTGACAGTACTGCTTCTCCCCATCCCCCAGTTCTCCCAGTTATCTAGAAAAAATCTTCTTTGTCAGACTATATCTCATCACTCATTTCTTTCTGCTTGCTTGTATTTTGAAATTATCAGAAGACACAGAATTGATAATACTTTATCATAGTCCTGGTGAAGATAACACCCTTTACTCTCTGATTTTTCTATATTTTCCCCCAAAGGAGTGTAATACAAAGACAGAGCAAAGAGAAGATTCAACTTTGAATCTTTAGCCAAGAGCTATGCCTGAAGAAATTATGTAATTTTCAACATACATTTATTAAACATATAGTATATGTTTGTATGCTATATAAACATATATATAGTGTATAGTAGGCATTGTGTTTAATTTTAGGGCACTCAGGGGTCCTCAACCTCATTGAGCTTTCAGGTAGGTCAAGGGCAAGTCCAGTATACATGAGGTCAGTCGATGGATTAAGACAAAGGATAGTTTTACGCAATAAATTAAGAATGCAATGTTTTATTCAGACCCCATGAATTAAAGCCAACCTGGAGTCTCAGATGGGGCTTCCCTGGTGACTAACTAAGAACTTAGGGGGAATAATTATCATGGAAAGGTGGTCAGAGTCCACCCTGTCTCTGTGCGACACTTCCTCATTTATAGTGATGACTTTGCTTCTCTGTGGGCTGTTCATAAGTCAGCAGTGCATCAGATGTCCTCCCCAGTTCCAGGGATCTCTCCGAGTTAAGGGCATGGTAATATTTCTGTTCTCCAGCTCCAAGGAGGCAAAATACAGCTTCATCTGAATTTTTTTTTAATAGTTTATGTAGAAAGACTATATAAATTTATTTTAAAATTATGTAGAATTATATGACATCATATTAGTTTGAGGCAGTCATGTTTTGAAAATATTTTTTATAATGTTGTTTTTCCTTTTATTTTTTATTTTTTTTTAATTAATTTTTATTTTTTTTTAGTTTGTTTTGCTTTACAATACTGTATTCGTTTTGCTAAGGAAGAAGCTTTACCTAGGAAAGGAAAGAGGATGAACTCAGTGAGGGGCTGACATCAAGATAGAATATTCAAAGCAACTGATAGTGACTCAACTTTTGAATTAAATATATCAATACCTTTATTCACAGTAAAGAGTCTATGACTCTCATAGTCAAACCTTGTGTATGGGTATAGAAATGTTCCTACTGACACCAGGGATGTTTGTAGTATTTATTTACATTAGGGATCTAGGGATGGCAGTCTGTTTTTGAATGGAATAAAAGGGAGTGTTCCAAGAAAAATTGTTTAACACTTTATAAGTTTTTGAAAAAATATGATTACTCATATTGAAAAATGGGAAGATGGTTCTGGAGCTGAGGAGGGTGTTTTGACCCTAATGAGGTCAGTGCCACAGCGCTCCATGCTTTCTTCGCCAGCCACTTCTTGTTCCTCTCACTTAGTAACATTATTGGTGACTTTAGGATGTCTTGCAAAGTCTGGGTCTGTTGTAGCTTTATTTTTCAGTCAGTTTTCAATAATTTTATCTACCCAACAGCAAACAAACATTCTTAAATTTTCACAAAAATAACAGAGTCGGTCAGTTGTGACACTAGATAATGATAGCCCAAAGCTACATTCAGAATAAGCAACCATATCAAAACTAAATATGCAGTTCAATCCCTTGCAAAATTCAAAGCAAGTCATAGCAACTACTTCAGAATTTATCTAGAAATCTGTTAGTGGGAATTGTAAATATTCAAAAAGGCATTTCATCTGTATAAATGAATTTTAGTAAATTAATTTGGCATCTCGACAATAACTCTGTACACTTTGAAAACTGCTTCTAAAATTATCAACAAATAAATTGTCATTTAGGCAATGAAAAGAGCTAATTTTACTGAGTACATACTGTAGACCAACTTTTAATGATAGCGCATATTTACTGGGGGGCCTCACTGGTGGCTCAGTGGTAAAGATCCTGCCTGCCAATGCAAAAGACATAAGAGACATGGGTTTGATCCCTGGGTTGGGAAAATCCCCTGGAGGAGGGCATGGTAACCCACTCGCGTATTCTTGCCTGAAGAATCCCGTGGACAAAGGAACCTGGTGGGCTATAGTCCATGGAGTCGCAGAGCTGGACACAACTGAGAAACTTAGACTTTCACTTTTCAGCTTTTACACATCCTAAAAGCAAGGCAATTTATAACAACCCAACTAATTATTTTCCCTTTTGTTAATCATCATATTTCTTTCTATAGATGAATTCATGGGATATTTTATTTTCCTTCCTTATCAAGCAGAGTTGGTCTGAAGTATTTCTCCTGGCTGACAATGAGAATTTGGTGATGCCTTATTTGCATCCTGAAGATAAGCAGTTGGTCTTGTTCATTCCAACTGAGCAAACTTCTCCTCATTAATTACAGCTTTACCATCAGTTTCCTCAGAGTTTGAAAGGTGGGGCATAAAAGTTAATACTAAGTTGACACATAGGACTTTTCAAAAGTTTCTCCTTAATGACTGTTCAGAGTTCCAACTTTATGACAGTTGTGATTCAAAAAGAACCAGCACAAAGTGACAGTAATCCTTTTCAGAAAAAAAGTAATAATGAGGGTTTGCTAATTTTTGGAGACAGTCCTACAATGTATGAAAAGATTAAATTCTGGTAAGGGGTCACATCTGATCTCCAGTTAACTATAAGACAGGTAAAGCTCGTTCAGATGCAGAGAATCTTGGCAGCTACTGCAGCCAAACCCTGCAAGTGGCCACTAAGCTTCCATCTCCTAGTACTAATTTTTACACAGATTTTTGCTTAAATATAGCATCATGAATGCACAGCTGCAGAGGATATGCAAAACAGCCAAAACTGTACACACTGCATTCTGTGAGGGGTTCTTTCTCTTTCTTTTTATGTCTGGAGCGTTGTTTCAAACAATCATGTGGATGCTGTCTTTGGCAACCTGCCATTTTTCTCACACGTTCATAAAGAAATTGGAATGGCAGTACCTGGGCACCATTCACAGAGAGGCATATAATACAAAACAGCTGCTCTTCTGTTGAACTCATTATTGAGTGTTGGGCTGAGATACAAGTGGGCAATGCTTTGAGGACCATTGATGAATAATGACAAAGTGGGTTTGCACAGAAACAACCTGAGCTTCCTTTTGCACTTTTGCACAGGAGCTGCAGGTGGGGAGCTCAGGAAGAAACTTACTTACATGTCACCTGGGATTGCTGTCACATTGACTTTGGCACAAAATAGAACAACCGTGTCCTTGTTAAGGAGGATATTCTACAGTGACTTTGGGGAGTTTATGGTTCCTGAGGGGTCTAGTGTATAGGATGTTTATGATTGGAAACAGGAAAATCAGAATTTCCAAAGATTCATGGATCAGAGCAAATGCTTGCTTTCCCAAAGACAAAAGTTATTAACTACATTGCTTAGAGACAGTTTTTCTGTGTACATGTGTACACATGTGTGTATACGTGTGACTCATGCCATTCTCTTTTTTTTTTTATCAGTGGCATAGTTAGCAAATATTTTGGTAAACTTTCATTACACACCATCTCTGTATATTAGGCAGTGAACTAGAAAAGGAGCTACAAAAAGGATGAAGCGTGGCCATGCCTGCCATATGGAATTAGTTTTTAATGAGGGAGACAGAGCTTCACATGGCACTATGAACAAGTTATGAGAAATATGAACACAGTTTATTCTTCCTTTTAAACTCCCAAAGTACCCACATTGCTCAGGAGATAGAAGAATAAAGCAGCTTCAGAGAAAAATAGCATTTGAGCTGTTTCTTAAAGATAAGCAGGTTACCAAGTTGAGCAGATTGAGTAGATGGAGAAGTGGGTTTAGGATTTGGGAGTGAGTGCTTGAGGTCAACGATACCACCTGCAAATGTGAGGACAAAACTGCAAAGAATGTTATTGGAGAACAGCAGGTTTGAGCAAAAAGAGAGTATGAAGCCTAGAGAGCTGAGATTTGAGAAGGGGATTGCCAGCATATTTTGTGTATTAGTACTTAGAGGTTTGGACTTAATTACTGTTGAATAGCATGACCCTGTGTGTTCCTATGTAATAACTCCCTAAATAAATTGCTGTTTTAAAAAAGTTTTAGTGTAGAATGCATTGGTATAACTGTGACATATGTCTCTATCTTAAAGATTCATAATGCTTATTAGGAAATAAAATGCTTGAAGGAGATTTACAATAAATAAAGCAGTTTAACTAGGCAAGAGGGAGCCAATCAAAATATTTAAAGGGAGGAAGTGTGCTAATATGGTTAATTTTTAGGACCAAGTTCTACCAGCATTATGGAAAATGAACTAAAGGCATGACGCTTGGAAGAAGGGAGTGGAATTAGTGAATTCATAGGACAGTGATGAGACTGAGAGAAGAAAGTGACAATAGGAATGGAAAGAGTTGGAAATATTTCTCAGGAAAAATAGGATCTGCTTAATGAGAACAAAGTGAAGTGAAGTGAAATGAAGTCGCTCAGTTGTGTCCGACTCTTTGCGAACCCATGGACTGGAGCCTACCAGGCTTCTCCGTCCATGAGATTTCCCAGGCAAGCATACTGGATGAACATAAATACAATATCATGTTTTCCCTTGGACCACAATAGGTTTACAGAAGCAGTGTGCTGCCAGAATGTTTATGGTAAAATGAGCTCCCATGAATTGAGTATCTCCATATTTCACATTGGGCTTGATATTTTAAAATCTTCTATCATTTTTTCTTCAACAACAACCTCAGAGATTCTATGATTATAGCATTGGGCCCAAGAACACAAACTGGGGAAAAACTTGTGGGTGAAATGTACTGATCTGCTGCTAAGTCGCTTCAGTCGTGTCCGACTCTGTGCGATCCCATAAGATGGCAGCCTACCAGGCTCCCCCGTCCCTGGGATTCTCCAGGCAAGAACACTGGAGTCGGTTGCCATTTCCTTCTCCAATGCATGAAAGTGAAAAGTGAAAGTGAAGTCACTCAGTCGTGTCCAACTCTTCGCGACTCCATGGACGGCAGCCTTCCAGGCTCCTCCGCCCATGGGATTTTCCAGGCAAGAGTACTGGAGTGGGGTGCCATTGCCTTAGATGGTGGCAAATTTCTATCCAGTAAGACCTCTACCCTGCTTGGCGAAAAGGGTCTTTTAACCCTTATGTGGCCATGCTTTAAGGACTAGAAAGTCTTCTAATAGCAATGGGGAAAAATAAATGTTAGAAAACAGTCTGTGGTCAAATGTTTGGAATGCTGCCCAAGTCTGTTCTGCATGTCTGCATCTCTATTGCTGCCCTACAAATAAGTTCGTCAATATCATTTTCTATAATAGACTTTCTGTAATAGATTATACACACACATACACACACACACTATATGTTTTTCTCTTTCTGACTGACTTCACTCTGTGTAACAGGCTCTAGGTTCATCCAGTTCAGCTCAGCTTATTCACATGCATTCCTTTTTATGGTTGAGTAATATTCCATTGTATATTTGTACCACGGCTTTATCATTCTGCCTGTTAATGGACATCTAGGTTGCTTCCATGTTCTGGCTATTGTAAATAGTGCTGCAATGAACACTGAGATACATGTGCCTTTTAGAACTGTGGTTTTCTCAGAGCATATGCAGAGCCCTAATTTCATTCATTCTAGAACTAATCATTAAGTAAGTTGTAGTCTAGTTCCTCGGACTTCAGTGACAGAATGCAGTCAGAGATGAGTAGCCATGTGTAGTGACTAGAGCTGGCATTGGGAGAGAATTAAGTAATAAACACAAGAGGCAGAGAGAGGCCACCTGGAGGATACCTAGGACAAAGAATAGCCATTTCTGGAAGAAAAGAAAGTATTTGAGGAAAGAGCACATGCTAAGTAGCAAGTTGAGGAAGGGCAGACACAAAGAACATAGTAAGAAGTAAATGTCGAGGACACTCTTATTCATATGTTTATTCCTTGATATGCATTAGGTGTCTTTGAGGTGCCAGGCTCTGTGCTTATGTCTGGGTGAACTGAAATACATGAAACATAAAGTATATGGATGAAATGCTGATCTAATATTCCCTACTGAGACTCTGTTGTAAAGGCTTAACATATAGCCTTTCCTTCTCACCAAGGGATCCTCAGTGCCACCTATGAAGGGCACTTGAAAAGAGAGTGAGAATCCAAGTGTACGGTATTTGAGTGTTGCCACAATTGCAGAGTATGATGGAGATCAGATTGCCCTATAGTTTAGGGCAATGGTTGAAACCACATCTCCTGGATTGGTAGGCAGATTCTTTACCACTGAGCTACCAGGAAGCCCCAGCACAGACAATTTTTAAGTTTTAATTTATTGTTCTAATTTTTATTTTATATTGGAGTATCACTGATTCACAATGTTTTCATTATAGTTTAGGATATGTTAGAGCCTAGAATCCCTCTTGTTGGATATTTGTTATAGTATGGAGTAATTGTTGGTGATTCTAATAGCACCACAGATGTTTTTTAAATGTATTTATTTTTGACTGTGCTGGGTCTTTGTTACTTTGCAGACTTTTCTCTAGTTGCAGCACGTGGGAACTGCCCTCTAGTTGCAGCGCCTGAGCTTCTCGTTGCAGTGGCTTCTCTCGTGGAGCATGGGCTCTAGGATGTGTGAACTTCAGTAGTTGGAGTACGTGGGCTTAGCAGCCAAGGCTCCCAGGCTCGAGAGCACAGGCCCAGTAGTTGTGGCACCTGGACTGTGGTTGCTCTGTGACCAGACTGCGGATTAAATCCCTGTCTCCTGGATTGGTAGGCAGATTCCTTACCACTGAGCTTCCAGGGAAGCCCCAACACAGACAATTTTTAAATTTTTATTTATTTTTCTAATTTTTATTTTATATTGGAGTATCACTGAGAACAATGTTTTAGCTTCAGGTGTACAGCAAGTTGACTCAGGTATACATGTAAATATGTCCAATCTTTAAAAAGAAATTTCCATTTAGGTTATTACAGAGTATTAAACAGAATTTCCTGTACTTTATTATAGGTCCTTGTTTATTATCTATTTCAAATATAGCAGTGTGTGCATGACATGATGACGTGACGTGAAGTCGCTCAGTCGTGTCCAACTCTTTGTGACCCCATGGACTGTAGCCTGCCAGGCTCCTCTGTCCGTGGGATTCTCCAGGCAAGAATACTGGAGTGGGTTACCATTTCCTTCTCCAGGGGATCTTCCCGACACAGGAATCGAAACAGGATCTCCCACATTGGAGGCAGATGCTTTAACCTCTGAGCCACCACAACCACTATCCCTGGTGACCATAAATTCTTTCTCTAAGTCTATGAGTCTGCTTCTGTTTTGTAAAAAAATTCAGTTGTATCACCTTTTTAGGTTCTGCATATAAGTGGTATCATATGACACTGTCTTTCGCAGACTTACTACACTAAGTATAATAATCTCCAGATCCACCATGTTGCTGCAAATGACATCATTTTATTCTTTTTATGGCAGAGTAATATTCCATTGTGGGTAGGTACCACATCCTCTTTATCCTTTCCTCTGTCAATGGGCATTTAGGTTTCTTCCATGTCCTGGCTATCATAAATAGTGCTACAATGAATGTTGGAATTCATGTAGCTTTTCAAATTATGATTTTCTCAGCTATGTGCCCAAGAGTGGCATTTTTGGCCACCATTTCTGGCCATGTATAGTATTTACATTTTTAGTTTTTAAAGGAATCTCCATACTGTTTTCCATAGTGGCTGCACCAGTTTACTTACATTCCTGCCAACAGTGTAGGAGGGTCCCTTTTCATCACATCCTCTCCAGTATTTACTGTTTGTAGATTTTTTGGTAAGGGCCGTTCTAACTAGTGTGAGGTGATACCTTGTTGTCATTTTGATTTGCTTTTCTCTAATAATTGGCAATGTTGAGCACATTTCATTTGTTCTTGGTCCTCTGTGTGTCTTCTTTGGAGAAATGTCTATTTAGGTCTTCTGCCCATTTTTTAATTGGGTTGTTTTTTTTTTAGATATTGAGCCACATGAGATATTTGTAAATTTTGAGATTAATGCCTTGTCATTCACATTGTTTGCAAATATTTTCTCCCATTGTGTGATTTGTCTTTTCTTTGTGTTTATGACTACCTCGCTGTGCAAAAGCTTTTAACTTTAAATAGGTCCCATTTATTTTTGTTTTTATTTCCATTTCTTTTTTGAGATAGATCAAAAAGATACTGCTGCCATTTGTGTCAAAGAGTATTCTGACTACATTTTCCTCTTAGAGTTTTATAGTATCCAGTCTTATATTAGTAGCCCTGGTGGCTCAGAGGTTAAAGCGTCTGCCTCCAATGCGGGAGACCCAGGTTCGATCCCTGGGTCGGGAAGATCCCCTGGAGAAGGAAATGGCAATCCACTCCAGTATTCTTGCCTGGAGAATCCCATGGACAGAGAAGCCTAGTACATTACAGTCCACGGGGTCGCAAAGAGTCGGACACAACTGAGCGACTTCACCTTCAGTCTTATATTTAGGTCTTTAATTCATTTAGGTCATTAATTCATTTTGAGTTTATTTTAAAACCTTAATGGACTTACTCCTGTTATCCTGGAATCACTTATCATTCCCTTTGAGATCTGGAGTAACATCTTCTGAAGTTTGCTTCTTTGTAAGGGTAAATACAGAAAGATATGGAAAGTGGAAGTGAATGGTCATAAACCTCTGGATGTGGTCATAGCCATGTGAATGTAGACAGATAGGAGACTCCTAGGTGTTTCCTGAAGAGTTCCTATTATTTCTTGATGATAAAATGGGAAATAAATAATATTCTGAAACATACTCATTAAAGATAATGGTCTTAAAAACACAGTTATCTCTAAAGAGTTGCTTATAAAGTGGCTACGCAGATGGTAAAACTATATTCTGTAAATTGAATTCGGGGCATAATTATTGTGCAAGGATTACACAGAGATGAAAGTCAATGAATTTATGAGAACATATAGACCATGTTTCTTTCTCAGATTCCAACAGAGATCTAGCAAAGAAGATGAGCTCTGTAGTTTGTACTTTTTTGATAGCAGGCCAATAAACCCAATTCTGACAGAAATTAAGACAATTCTAGCCAAGGATAAGGAGTCTTTCCATGTTCACATTATAATAAAATAGCTGATTGTAGTTGAAGTGACCATTCATACTATTTATCCTAAAGGCCAGGCTTATACAAGCCAGGTGTTTATGCAGATGCGAGAGGTGGGGGATAAAGAATGGAAATAATCAGAGGAGAAGCACCAAAGACAAACTCATTCTCTTCTTAACAGTGCAGAGAGGGCTGACCTAAACACCACTGTGATAGCATGGTCACCAAGGAAAAGGCCTGCCACTTCCCTATCACATCTAGATAGACACCATTAACTGACTTAAAAACCCAACTCGGAAAGAGATGAAGTATTTCTCCTAATGATGAATATATTGAAGGATTTATAATCACAAAATTTGAAAATAAGGATCATTTTAATGTGGGTATATGGAAAAAAAGCAGGAAATAGATTTTTCACCCACTGTGACTGTTTTCCCTAGGGCCATGGCATTATGGTGTTTGAACTGATTAATGATGATCTTCATGATAATCTTATATTTTAAAAATGTCAAACCAGAATCAAGAGACTAATTGTCTTATTTGAGAGGCTCATTCATGGTAACATTTTATAACCTAAAGTTGAAATAGCTAACAAGCCCCTAATTGTAAGCTATGTGTGTTTTTAAAAGCCATGCCAAAACACTAAACTTATGTTTAATGGCAAATAAATACATGAAATCTTTCATACCTGGATGTTTATGAAAAAAAGGAAACCCTCTTGTAGGACATTGTCAGAGAAAATATATTTTATTCATGTGTAGAAGAGTTCTACAGCCATGGAACTGAATCAGAATTTTGAGTAATTCCAAAACACGAGTATTTTGTCCTCTTCCTTTCCATTTTCTACTCACCTATAAATCCATTTATGTCAAAGCTTAAGAAAGATTTTAAATCACCCCCAAATCCCTAAATGCTCCATCTGAATTGACATCAGTGTTATACATAGCACCTAAAGTGAATTTTATCTAGCCTAAGATTTTCCCATAAATCTTGTTTTTCCTTCAGTCACATTAGCCAAAGGAAAGTTGGTCTAGGTTCTTCTCTTCCAAACCACTAAAAGATAACATGAGTTTTAATACCATGAGACGTGTACCTTACCTGTTTATTTCCACCATGTAAGTCCTTGGCTCTTTCTTTCAAGGATAAATCCTGAAGGATTTTGGGAGTCACAGCATTTACCAGTCTAATCACAATGATAAAGAGGGAGTGTTTGGCTTTTGCAGTTTTCTAAAGTGCATATACTGAAAGCATGAAATATTGTTTCATAAATGCCAAAGAGCAGATACTTGTTCTTTATACTTGATTCAAATGAGGTCTTTTGAGAGCTAATGCTTATTTTGAAAGATTAATGTAGGCTATAATCAATACAGTCAAACTTTAGTACTTTGGTGCATTTGAAACTGAAAGTCCAGAAGAGGAAAAGAATAATTGGACATTTAAAAACACAGAGTAGGTAATAATGCTTTTTGACAGTCATTGTGCTGATCACCAGCTAAATGAATTGATAAAAAATAGGCTATTTCACTTGCAGTTTCAGATGATTCTCAGTTCCTATGAGAGAGATTGGCACACAGTACACCCCCACCTCTACAGATAATGGGTAGCTGATGTGTTTACAGGTACCTATAAAGTGTAATCCCATGCACACATCTTATGTTTTTATTGTTGTATTTTGCTGTCTCTATGATTGCCATCAACCTTTATGACTGTAGTAAAAACAATAGGTTACAATACAGAGGTGGACAGTGATCAGGAAACAGTAACAGCCAAGTTATAAATATACCAAACTTCAGACTTTTGACCCAAATGTTTATTAATTTAGAAATCTTATTTCACCAACATGTTACATAGAGACTGGATGGATGTATTAACGAGAGAGATCTCCATCCACATGGCAAACACAAGTACATCTTTTTAAAAATTAATTTTTATTGGAGTATATTTGCTTTACAATATTGTTTTAGTTTCTACTGCATAGGTTCCCTGGTGACTTAGATGGTAAAGAATCTGCCTGCAATGCAGGAGATCTGAGTTCAATTGCTGAGTCAGTAAGATCCCCTGGATTGAAACATGTATACTATCATGTAAGAAACGAATTGCCAGTCTATGTTCGATATAGGATACAGGATGCTTGGGGCTGGTGTACGGGGATGATCCAGAGAGATGATATGGGGAGGGAGGTGGGAAGGAGTTCAGGATTGGGAACTCATGTACACCCGTGGTGGATTCATGTCAATGTATGGTAAAACCAATGCAGTATTGTAAAGTAAAATAAAGTAAAAATAAAAATTAAAAATAATAATAATAATAATAAAGAGTTTCAACTGAAAAAAAAAAAAAAAAGATCCCCTGGAGAAGAGAATGGCAACTCACTTCAGTATTCTTGACTGGCCTATCCCATGGACAGGAGCCTGGAAGGCTATCGTTCATGGGCTTGCAAAGAGTGGGACACCCCCACTGAATAACTAACACTTACGCTGTATGGTGAATTAAATCAGCTATACATTTGCATATACCCCCTCTTTTTTGTATTTCCTTTAAGTGCATCTTGAGTCTGTATACTAAAGGGTCTTGTATAGTCTTGAGTTTTTGAGAAAGCTAAGACAGCAACACAGATCAGAGAAAGGGTCCCTGTTTGGAGCCTGGGATTGCAGCTTTGAACATGATTCAGTGTATATGTGATCTTGGGCAAGTTGTTGTTCTTCATTGGACATGTGTCCACATCTGTAAGAGGAGACTATTAACATTTAAACGTTGATGACAGCTTGTAAGTATTCAGATAGGTGAAGCACAAAAAGTACCTGGCTTAATAAATGGTAGTTGATTAAAGTATTATAATTTTTCTATGAAAATATAATTTTCTGTGAAACTTTTTCTAAATTGTAAGGAGAAAATCTATTCTCTCCCTAACCTCATACATTCACTTCCCCCACCTCTGACAAAAAGTTATCATATTAGAGGCAAAACTAGTGGCTCTCATAGGAATGGGTTGATTTATGCTTACTCCTGTGCTCTGTGTTAGCGTCTCTTATTTAGGGCCCTAGATGGTCATCCTCTAAAAACAGGAAATTCTCAGTGACAAATAAATTAGTCTAGTCCTCCACTGAGAGCAGCAAATTCCCTGCTTGAAAGATTTCCTTGGCTTCTAACAAAAATATGCATGCTGCTCGTTTCTTTCCACAGCACTCCCCCTACCCAACAGAATATTTACCGTCTTTAAAACCAAGTTGCTGTGAGTTGCTGTGTCCATCCTACCACCGAGCCTTGGAGAACACTCCAGAACTACTCGCAGATGCAGGGGTACACCACAGGCTTTTACCCAGCATTTTTATGGCCACGAGTCAAGATCTGGATCTAGTAGATATCAGGAAGTCTAAACAATTCCACACCAATATGCCCAGCCTTTTGCTTCAATACTTATGTGAGATTTTCTTCATCTTAGCAATAACGGGGTTTTGCCAGGCTCTTGGCCCCAAACCATACTTGTGTCATATCTCATATGTCAAATGACATTTCATCGTTCAATTTTTAATTGGAAAATTGCAGAATGCAATTCAAGTATATTTTCCTGAACTGTTCCATAACACTTATGTCTTACCCAGCCTGCAGGATAATTCTCTTTCTCTCCACTTTTTAAAAATAGTTAAAACATTTTGGGGTGTATTTCCACTTTTATGTAGGCTCAGTATTTAAAATGTTCACAGGATATATGCTTTAAAAACATTTTTAAATCATTTATCAGCTCAGTAATTGCATAAAACCTGAAATACTCTAACATTTTGTGGTGCTATGTAACCCAAATTTAACTGCAGGATTTCTTTTATTTAAAGAAGGTGTACATGTTTAGAGTTGATGTGGGTCTGCTACCCTGATCCAATAAGACCTTTCCAGTAGGAAAGTCATTGGAGTTTTGAATGATTGACATAAGTTTCTAATAAGGCATCCCGGAAGGAGTATTAATATTTAAAATAGCCCTGATTTCTGTGTGCAGGAAATTCCATCTGTGGCAATTAGCTGGGAATGATTGCACATATATTGGAATCAGCCTGAATTGGCTTTCTCAATCACAGAATGACTACATGGGCCAGCTTCAATTGGCTTTAACATTTTCCTATTAATATAAGTATAGAGGTTAAAAATGGTATGACCTATTTGTTCTTTAATGTCTTCAGTGAACATAAAACATTAATAATTTCTAGTGAAAAGCCTTTCAGTGTTATATAGCCAAGCAAATAAATAGCTCTGGGACCTTGGGAATTGACTTAAAACCATCATTATGTTTTAAGTAAAACCTACTTTTGCTATTGTCTTTAAAATTAACCAATCACTCCTTTATATTTTACCAAAGGTAAATGGTTTAAAATTATTAATTTTTCCCAATTAGCTTTAAAACACTTCAGTCACTATAAAAATCTTACTGTCAACTTAACCATAAAATATATATTTTGTAAAATGATTTCTTCCTAATCAACTCATAAAACATTTAAAATTTAGTATTTCATCTAGTTTCAACAAATGAAATGATACGTATGGAGAAGCAGGAAAGAACTACATATTGAAATTTCCCGAAAGGAAAACATACATCATTTTCTTCTGACTCAGTAAATGCTCTGACAATGGCTTAAGAAAACAATATTTTATTAGAGTGGGTGGGGAAGAGGGTTTGCAGTTGTTGGATTTAGAGTCAGGAGGTCATATATATGAGGGGTGTGTGTGTGTGTGTGTGTGTGTGTATAGAGAGGCGGGGTAGGGAGAATGTTTGTCCTTATGGAGAATAATTATGTATTTATTCACTAAGCTTTACATCTGTTATGTGATCAGAGTTGCCATTAGTGAAGCAAGGGATGACCATGGAGCTGTGTTTACCATCTTGGGATGCAGCAGTTCAGGCATGAAACTGATTCTAGGTGATGGGAAGTTTAACAAAAGGGGCATGATGAGCTATGAAGCTCAGAACAACAGCATCAACAATTCAGAATAATTATATCACCACACATATCTGACTTCAGATCTCTAGGTCTAACCTATTAAGAAAGGCCTATTCTGATTCTCAGTCTCACAAAAGCACAGTACATTATCAACTATTTGACTTTAACGCGTCTCTGTGCTCTTACGTATAGGCAGCTTTTTAAGTAATGTTAATTGAGAAATACTAAATGATGCACTGTTGTTCCATCTTCAATAACAGTGTTTACTAACATTTGTTTCTAGTTGTTTCTGAGACTATACTGAAGCTTACATGTATTATTTTATCCACTATTCACTTTTTTTCCCACTATTCACTTATTTTTTTTTAAAAATCTTGGGGTTAAGAGAAAGAGTTTATAAGAGTAAGACCATGTAAGTAGTTTGAAATGGTCAGGATAGGGGAAAAAAGCAAAATTCTTTTTAGAAAGAAAATGTTCATTTTTAAAAATTTGTTTATTTTTAATTGAAGGATAATTGCTTTACAGAATTTTGCTATTTTCTGTCAGACCTCTACATGAAGCAGCCATAGGTATACACATTGAACCTCCCTCCCATCTCCCTCCCCATCCCACCCCTTCAGGTTGATACAGAGTCCCTGTTTGAGTTTCCGGAGTCATATAGCAAATTCCCATTGGCTATCTACTTCATATATGGTAATGTAAATTTCCATGTTACTCTTTCCATACATCTCACCCTATTCTCCCCTCTCCCCATGTCCATAAGTCTATTCTTCATGTCCATTTCTCCATTGCTACCCTGTAAATAAATACTTCAGTACCATTTTCCTAGATTTTGTATATATGAGTTAGAAAACAGTATTTATCTCTTTCTGACTCACTTCACTCTGTATAATAGGTTCTAGGTTCATCCAACTCATTAGAACTGACTCACATGCATTCCTTTTTATGGCTGAGTAATATTCCATTGTGTTTATGTCCCACAACTTCTTTAACCATTCATCTATCAATGGATATCTAGGTTGCTTCCATGTCTAGCTATTGTAAATAGTGCTGCAGTGAACAATGGGATACACATGTCTTTTTCAATTTTTGTTTCCTCAGGGTATAAGCCTAGGAGTGGGATTGCTGGATCGTATGGTGGTTTTATTCCTAGTTTTTAAGGAATCTCCATACCATCTTCCATAGTGGCTGTATCAATTTACATTCCCACCAACAGTGCAAGAGCATTCTCTTTTTCCACACCCTCTCCAGCATTTACTGTTAGTAAACTTTTTGATGATGGCCCTTCTGATTGGTGTGAGGTGATATCTCATTGTAGTTTTGATTTACATTTCCCCTAATAATGAGTGATATTGAGCATCTTTTTATGTGTTTGTTTTTGGAGAAATGACTGTTTAGGTCTTTTCCCCACTTTTTGATTGGGCTGTTTGTTTTTCTGGTATTGAGTTGTATGAGTTGCTTGTATATTTTGGAAATTGAGCCTTTGTCAGTTGTTTCATTTGTTATTATTTACTCCCATTCTGAGGGTTGTCTTTTCACCTTGCTTATGGTTGCCTTTGCTGTGCTAAAGCTTTTAAGTTTAACCAGGTTCCACTTCTTAGTTTTTGTTTTTATTTCCATTACTCTAGGAGGTAGTCATAGAGGATCTTGCTTTGATTTATGTCATTGAGTGTTCTGCCTGTTGTTCTCCCCTAAGAGTTTTATAGTTTCTGGTCTTGCATTTAGGTCTTTAATCCACTTTGAGTTTATCTTTGTGTACAGTGTTAAGAAGTGTTTTAATTTCATTCTTTTACATATAGCTGTGCAGCTTACCCAGCACCATTTGTTGAAGAGGCTGTCTTTGCTCCATTGTATATTCTTGCCTCCTTTGTCAAAAATAAGTTACCCATAGGTGCATGGGTTTATCTCTGGGTTTTCTATCTTGTTCCATTGGTCTGTGTTTTGGTTTTTGTGTCAGTACCATACTGTCTTGATGACTGTAGCTTTGTAGTATAATCTGAAGTCAGGAAGGTTGATTCCTCCAGCTCCATTTTTCTTTCTGACTGCTTTGGCATTCAAGGTCTTTGTGTTTTCCATATGAGTTTTGAAATTTTTTGTTCTAGTTCTGTGAAAAATGCCATTGGTAATTTGATAGAGATCACATCGAATCTGTAGACTGGTAGTATAGTCACTTTCACAATACTGATTCATCCTACCCAGGAACATGGAATAGCTCTCCATCAGTTTATGTCATCTTTGATTTCTTTCATTAGTGTCTTATAATTTTCTGTGTACAGTTTTTTGTCTTCTTAGGTAAGTTTATTCCTAACTCTTTTTGTTGCAATGGTGAATGGGGTTGCTTCCTTAATTTCTCTTTCTGATTTTTCATTGTTAGTATGTAGAAATGCAAGTGATTTCTGTATATTGATTTTGTATCCTGCAACTTTGATTTCTATATATTGATTTTGTATCCTGCAACTTTGCTAAATTCACTGATTAGCTTTAGTAATTTTCTGATACTATCTTTAGGGTTTTCTATGTATAGTATCATGTCATTGGCAAACAGTGAGAGTTTTACTTCTTTTCCGGTCTAGATTTGAGTTTTATTTCTTTGTCTTCTCTGATTCATATAGGACTACCAGAACCATATTGAATGATAGTAGTGAAAGTGGGCACCTTGTCTTGTTTCTGATCTTAGGGGAAATGCTTTCAGTTTTTCACCATGGAGAATAATGTTTGCTGTAGGCTTATTATAAATGGCCTTTACTATGTTGAGGTACATTCCTTCTATGCCCATTTTTTTTAAAGAGTTTTAATCATAAATGGGTGCTGAATTTTGTCAAAGGCATTTTCTGCATCTATTGAGATTATCATATGGTTTTTATCTTTCAATTTGTTATATGGTGTATCACACTGATTGATTTGCCTATATTGAAGAATCCTTGCATCCCTGGAATAAACCCAACTTGATTATGGCATATGAGCTTTTTGATGTATTGTTGAATTCTGTTTGCTAAAATTTTGTTGAGAATTTTTGCATGTATGTTCATCAGTGATATTGGCCTGTAGTTTTCTTTTTTATGTTGCCTTTGTTTGTTTTAGTATCAGGGTGATGGTGGCTTTGTAGAATGAGTTCAGAAGTGTTCCTTTTTCTGCAATTTTTTAAAAGAGTTTTACAATGATAGGCATTAGATCTTTAAATGTTTGACAGAATTCTCCTGTGAAGTCATCTGGTCTGGGGCTTTTGTTTTTTAGGAGATTTTTGATCACAGCTTCAGTTTTAGTGCCTGTAATTGGATTGTTCATAATTTCTATTTCTTCCTGGTTCAGTCTTTGAAGATTGAATTTGTCTTAGAATCTGTCCATTTCTTCCAGGCTATGCATTTTGTTGCCATCTAGTTGTTCATAATAGCCTCTTATAATGCTTTTTACTTCTGCATTGTCTGTTGTAACTTGTCCTTTTTCATTTCTAATTTTGTTGATTTGATTCTCTTCTCTTTTTTTTTCTTGCAGAGTCAGGAAAAACGTTTGTCAATTTTGCTTATCTTCTCCAAGGACCAGCTTTTAGTTTTATTAATCTTTACTATTTTTTCCCTTTCTTTTTCATTTATTTCTGCTCTGATCTTTATGATCTCTTTCCTTCTAATTTTCTGTTGTTGTTTTTGTTCTTTTTCCAGTTGTTTTAGGGTTAGGTTGTCTATTTGACGTTTTTCTTGTTTCTTGAGGTAGGATTGTGTTGCTATAAACTTCCGTCTTTGAACCGTTTTGCTGCATCCCATAGGTATTGAGCTGTCATGTTGCCATTGTCATTTGTTTCTAGAATTTTTTTGTTTTCCCTTTTGATTTCTTCAGTAACTTGTTGGTTATTTAGAAACATATTGTTTAATCTCCATGTTTTTGAGGTTTTTTTTTCTTCTTATAATTGATATCTAGTCTCATAGCATTGTGTTCAGAGGAGATGCTTGATAGGATTTCCATTTTCTTAAATTTACTGAAGTTTGATTTGTGACCCAAGATGTGGTCTATCCTGGAGAATGTTCCATGTGCACTTCAAAAGTCTATTTGTGTAAAGCTGATTTGGTGGTACTGAATTCTCTTAACTTTTGCTTGTCTGAAAGCTTTTTACTTCTCCATCGATTTTGCATGAGATCCTTGCCATGTACAGTAATCTTGATGGTAGATTTTTCCTTTCCAATACTTTAAATATATCCTGCCATTCCCTTTTGGCCTGCAGAGTTTCTGCTGAAAGACCAGCTGTTAAACATATGGTGTTTCCCTTGTATGTTACTTGCTTTTCCCTTGCTGCTTTTAATATTCTTTCTTTGTATTTATTCTTTGTTAGTTTGATTAGTATGTGTCTTGGCATGTTCCTCCTTGGATTTACCTGTATGGGAGTCTTTATGTCTCTTGGACTTGATTGACTATTTCCTTTTCCAAGTTGGGGAAATTTTCAACTATAATCTCTTTAAAATTTTTCACATACATTTTCTTTTCCTCTTCTTCTTCTGGGACCCCTGTAATTTGAATGTTGGTGCTTTTGATATTGTCCCAGAGGTCTCTGAGACTATCCTCAGTTCTTTTCATTTTTTTTTTCACTTATTCTGCTCTTCAAAGGCTATTTCCACCATTTTATCTTCCAGCTCACTGATTCATTCTTCTGCCTCAGATATTCTGCTATTGATTCCTACT
Organism: Aepyceros melampus; assembly: GCA_006408695.1. NCBI lineage: Eukaryota > Metazoa > Chordata > Mammalia > Artiodactyla > Bovidae > Aepyceros > Aepyceros melampus. The sequence goes on from SJXQ01005777.1 coordinate 83,413, forward strand.
AGAGTATTTTTAATTTCAGTAATTGTTTTGTTTGTCTATATATCTTTATTCTTTAATTCTTCAAGGTCTTTGTTAATTGATTCTTGCATTTTTTCCATTTTGTTTTCAAGGTTTTTGATCATTTTTAATATCATTATTCTGAATTGTTTTTCAGGTAGTTTACCTAATGGGCAAGGCTGAGTGAGGTGATAACCCTGTTTGCTGATGACTGGGTTTGTGTTTTTGTTTTGTTTATTGTTTAGATGAGGTGTCCTGAACAGGATACTACTGGTGCTTGGGTGATGCTGGGTCTTGTACTCAAGTGGTTTCCTTTGTGTGAGTTCTCACTATTTGATACTCCCTAGGATAAGTTCTCTGGTAGTCTAGGGTCTTGGAATCAGAGCTTCCATTCCAAAGGCTCAGAGCTTGATATCTCCCTAGGATGCCCTCCAACACTGTGCTGGTCTCTGGTCTGCTGTGGGGGGCAGCTCAGATTCTAATCTGGTCCTACTCCTGTGTGTTCTTGCTTCCAATGTCCACAGTTATCAGAACTAGTGCGTTTTCTTTTGTGGGAGTTCTCAAGATCCTTTTATATATTCTGTAGACACAGAATGTGCCTAGTTGATCCTGTGGATTTAATCTGCAGCTTGTGCAGCTGGTGGGAAGGTTTGGGGTCTTCTTCCTTAGCCACACTGCCCCTTGGTTTCAATTGTGGTTTTCTTTCCATCTCTGCATGTGGTTTGTCCACTAGGGTTTGCTCCTGAGGCTGCCCTGGAGGACTTGGGTTTGCCCCAGTGAAGGCCAGGTGTGGAGGTGGTGCAGCTGCTTGGGTTGCAGCTGTCCTGGCAGCACCAAGTTCTCAGGGGGAGTTGGTGGCTAGGGCTGCAGGAAATATTGTGCTCTAGAAGCATATGGCAACCAATATGGCCAATATGCTCCAGTATTCTTGCCTGGAGAACCCCCCTGACAGAGAAGTCTGGCAGGCCACTGTCCACAGGATTGCAAACAGCTGGACACGACCTAAGCAACCATGTGTGTTTAGACACAAGACTTTGGCTATGGCAGCCCTGCCTCAGTGAGGGTTGAGTGTTAAGGTGGTACGGCTGCTTGGCTTGCTGGGACCCTAGAGGCTCCAAGTGTACAGGGGCACAGACTGTATCTTCTGCAGGAGTTATGGCCCTACCAGAGTCTTTTTCTGAGCCTCTTGTAGCTGGCAATCAGAAGGCCTCTTTGGCTAGTCTTTCTCTGTAGCTCTTCCTGTTCAGGCACTTAGATGGCTCCTTTACCTGGGTTTGTTCTCTGTTGTTTGGCTCATCAGCACATAGAGGGGCCCCTCTGGGTGGGGTCCTAAAGTGCACCAGGCGTTTGATGGGCCAGCCTCTCTATTGTTCAGCTGCTGATGCTGGTGTGTGGGGGCAGAGAGGCTATGGTGATGGCTCCACCCCCTGCATGTGACTCAGCAGTATCACCTTGCTTCCATGGCTGCCTGGCTTCCTCCACTGGCATTTCCCACCAGTCTCCTCCCTCACACCCCCTCCATCCATCTCTTCACCGTCAACAGCAGCCCTTGCCCTGGGATTGCTCCACAATCCCTAAACTCCAGCTCCCAGTCGCTGTGCCTTCTGGTGACCTGCATCCCTGTCCAGGGTATGTATGGCTGTGGCAAGGACTGTCTGATTTTCATTCCACTTAGGCTGCCACAGATCAGCTGTTTCACTCTCAGCCTTAAATGTTTCTCCTCTGACTCAGACAGTTGCCCTGATGTGGGGATTGGACCTCTGCTTCAGTTCCCCCACCTGCTGAGGGCAGGTCCAATCCTACTAATGCTCCTGCTTTTCCCCCCTAGTTCCTTCCTCCTACCAAGTTTTTCATGGTTCTATGTGTTCTTTTCCTCTGGTCAGGTACTCCTGTCTGCTCTCAGCTGGTGTTCTGCATGCACTTCTGTGTCTGAAGGTGTATGCCTGATATCCATGGAGAGAGACTTACTCCATGTCCACCTACTCCTCCACCATCTTGTTCTCTGAAAATGTTCATTTTTAATTGGCATATTTAGGTTTGAAAGGTGAACTTTCTCACTTGCCCAACAGTCTGAGAAATGTCTCTGAGAGAGTCTGAAACTACTGCTTACTTCCGCCTCACAGAACACTGTAAGCCAAATTTTTATTCAGACTGGACGATCTAATGATGGAGGTGCTTTAAAGTTGGAAATAGAGATATGAGGAAAACAAAAGAGTCAAGTCCCACAAAAGCTCTGAAGCCTGGGGCCCAACTAAACCCAAGTTGATCAAGAAATTCCCCAAGGAAGGGAACAGGGAGTAAGTTTTTCAGGACAGTGATATCTAATAGTCTATTATAATCCATTCTGTGTGTTGAGATATGGTTCTCTCTGCTAACCCTAACTTTGAGTAAAATCTATTACATACTTTTCCTTCCAGTGGCATTTCTGTAAAATGAATAGAAGTGTGATAGATGGAATTTCTAAAATGATCCCTCAATGATGCCCCAGCTTAATCTGAGAACCTGCTTACATGTCTGGATATCACCCCTGTTCTTACATTATATCATCTAGTGCCCTTGAGATGGGGAGATTATCCAGGTCAGCCTGATATAATCACATGATTCTATAAAAGAAAGGAGCTTCCTTTGGCTCATAGCAAATAAGAAAGTCAGAGAGACATGGAACCTGAGAAGGACTTGCACCATTGTTTGTTTGAAGATGAATGGGGTGAAGTGAGATGGGTTGTGATGGCCCTGAGGAATTGAATGAGGCCCATGGCTAACCTCCAGCAAGGAAACTGGGACCTTACTCCTACAACCACAAAGCGCTGAATTCTACCAACATGAATGAACTTTTAAAGTGAATTCTTTCCTGGAGATAAAAGCCAGCACCATGATTTTAGCCTTGAGCATAAAACACGACCTAGCTCATGCAAGTATGTACATTTGTGAGCTAATAAATGGTATTGTGTTAAGCCACCAAGGTTGTGGTAGTATGGTACAAAGAAATAGAAAACTAACATGACTCATAATAATGGGCCAAAAAAATGGACATAGAAAAATAATCATAAGAAAGAGTGTAGAAAAGAGGAATAGAATACAGAAGAGATGGAGAGAGAGGGATAAGCTGCATTAGAAGGTTCAAGGTTTCCCACAGTGGAATGAATGCTTATCCATTTTATTGAATTATTAAATGAGTATGAGCACCTGACTAGTGTTCAGATTTGAGAAAATAGCCTGTGCCTGTGGGGAAAGCATATAACATTATAGACTCCATTTTATGAGAGTATTGGAAACTACAGAATTTTCATGACCTGAGGCATGAGGGAAAGTAGAAATTCCCTAGCTGGGGTATATAAATAAAACTGTCCCACGTCAAAGCAATCTTTTTTTTTTTTTTAACTTGGAAAATTGTGGAATTTAAGAGTAAAAACTCTAAACTGTAGTTTGCAATCTTGTATTTCAGAGATACAAAATATCTTCAAGATGGTATCAAATACAGTATCAAGAAAACCTACATGTAAAAGTATGCTCTTGAGTTAATGGGATTACACCTGCAATTGGATAACACTAAGACCACAATATCAAAGATCAGAATATCTTTGATATCTGATATCAAATATCAGATATCAGATATCAAATATAGATATCAGATATCAAAATATCTATATATGCTATGTGAAGATTTCCTATTAAACATGGAAAACTCATTACACATATTCACTGCTAATCCCATGAGAATCTCTACTAAACTGTCAACTAAAGGATTTTTGAAAACTAAAAGCCTGAAAGTTGTTTTTTTTTTTTTTTTTCCCCACAAAGAATATAGGTGAGACAGATAGAGCAACACAGTGTTGGAAAGCAGACAACATTCGGATGGATAATTATTAAATTATGGGTGGTACTAAGGATCAGAGAAAACTGTAAGCCATCAATGGGGGAGGCCAGCCTTAAGGCACATTCATGATATGGAGCCCTGGAAAAGCTCCAGATTGAAGGCATCAGGTACAGCTGGATAGCAGGGAAACATTAGTGATGGTGAAAACAGGTGTACTGTTGAAATGCCTCTGAGACTATATCCCATACTGTGTAGAGTTTCTTAGCCCACCTCCCTTCACAGCCAAGGAGTGGATATTTACATTGTGGGGATTGGTAGAGACACTTTAATCTGAAGAATACAAGTTACAGATGAGGATGGGATATCATATTGAAAACAGAAGGATTTATTAGAAGACCATATTAAGTGGCCATGTTTCTGGTCTCTTTTTTTTCACTAGATGCAATGATGCAACTTGAGTTTATAGCCCAAAGCAGGAGATTCAAACAGGGACTGAAAACAATGGCCTGTTGACTGTTATAATAGAGTCTGTTTTCAACACAGAGACAACTTTCATTTTATATTGTCTATATCTGCTTCTGTACTACCATGACTGAACTGAATAGTTACAGCAATGAGTATCTAACTGATCAAGTATAAAGTATTTGCTCTCTGGCCTTTTATATAAAAAAGTTTGCTAATCTCTGAATTAAAGACATTTCAAGGAAACTGCCTGGGACAAGAGCAAAATCTATAGATGCCAGTCATTAGAGTTTTCAAATGAAATGAAACAGCTAAACAAGTTTATTCTACAATAAAACCACCAGCAGACAAAGCCCAACTATGCAAATAGAATTTGTAAAGATCTTTGTAGTGCCTCACTCACCATTAAAGGAAGAAACACACAAGGATTACAAGATATTTAAATAAGATTTTAATGTGAAATACAAAGATTAGGAAAAAAAAAAGAAAAGGAAGAAATCAGAAAAGAGTCATTGAAGATAGCAGAAGAAAACTACACCCCTCCAAAAAAAAAAAAAAAATAATAGTTTTAGGAACCAAACTGTATTCATTAAACAGGAACAGGAGCTATACAAAATGGGTACTAAGATATGGAAAAGTTTACTCGAAAATGAATACACAAAACAATACAACAGCAACAAAGACCTGAAGAAATTCTAGAAGATAAAATTGATAAAAATCTAAGAAGTAGAACAACAAAGAGAGAAAAGTATCAAGTAACTAATTCTAGAAGAGAACAAACAGAAACACTATTATTTCCAGATTGAGAGGAAAAACTGAGTACTTACCAAAATATAAAAGAAAAAAAATTCCATATTTTGCCTAGCACTCTGATATGATAACCAATTAATCACCAAGTCTCAGCTTTCCCAACTGAGCAAGTTTATACAATACAATTTGGAAGAAGCACTAAAATTAGGTCAATATGACCAGTTTCTGTTGTAGTCATCTGACTATAGATGTTATTTGTTGCCAACTCATATTCTTTTTCAAAGTAGTTGCTTCACAACTACTCCAGTTACTCATCAATCCACATATTTTAGAATGTTCAATGATAGTGCTGTCTCTCTGAGGCATTCTGGTAGTTGCTTGGTCCCAAGTCCAAAGTTTCCAAAAATGATCCAGAGAAGTCCATTTGCCAAAAAATTAACTCCATGGGAATTATCTCAAGAAATCTATGACAAAATGAATATGAAAAGTGATACTTTTCTCTTTTTTTTATGCTACAAAGATAATATGCAAAGCTAATGTTTAGTTATTTTTTAGGGGTCATAGTTTACTAGACTTGTCTACAATAATGGAGACCCCTCAAAACCAAATTGGAAGTATGGGTTGTTTGTATAAGAGCTCATTTCTTGGTTCTTAAAAGGTAATCAATCAGAATTTAAAAATTCAATTTAATTGAAAATAAGAATTGTATTNCAAGTCTCTGGGCTCTGAAGCCTGTCTCTTCTCATCTCCTCAGGCTGCCTGATCTCCTAAAGTCACCACTTCTCCTCCCGCAAAAGTGGCAACTGACAACTGAATGGATTCCTGTCAACAGACGCATACAACGGATAAGCTCAGGCATCTTGGCAGGTCTCCCCTGTGCATTACGGTCTCAGCAAGGAGGGCTATAAAACAGGGACAGAATGAAAGGAGTTATGAGTACTAAAAGGCTATAAAATCTCCTTGGATTTAGTTTCTAACAAATCAAATGTAGAGGAAAAGCCATCCTGTTGATCTCTGAGCCCTGCAGAGCTGGTCTAATTCTGAGTTCTTTCTGAAAGCTTCAGCACTTTGCAACACAAAACTCTACTACTACTGTTTTTAGGGGGCAGTTGTTTTGCATGGGGCAGTTTTGAAGCTTGTCCATGGTTCTGATAATAGTTCTTGATTAGGACCTGGATTCTGGACTCCATTCAGTCACTCAGTTATGTCCTACTCTTTGTGACTCCATAGTCTACAGCACACCAGGAGTCCTTGTCCATCACCAACTGCAGGAGCCTACTCAGACTCATGTCCATCGAGTCGGTGATGCTATCCAACAACTCATCCTCTGTCATCCCCTTCTCCTCCTGCCTTCAATCTTTCCCAGCATCAAGGTCTTTTCCAATAAGTCAATTCTTCCCATCTGGTGGCCAAAGTATTGGACTATCAGCTTCAGCATCAGTCCTTCCAATGAATATTCAGGACTGATTTCCTTTAGGGTGGACTGGTTGGATCTCCTTGTAGCCCACGGGACTCTCAAGAGTCTTCTCCAACACCACAGTTCAAAAGCATCAATTCTTCAGTGCTCAGCTTTCCTTATAGTTCAGCTGTCACATCCATACATGACTACTAGAAAAACCATAGCCTTGACTAGATGGACCTTTGTCAGCAAAGTAATGTCTCTCCTTTTCAGTATGCTGTCTAGGTTGGTCATAACTTTTCTTCCAAGGAATAAGCATCTTTTCATTTCATGGATGCCGTCATCATCTGCAGTGATTTTGGAGCCCAAGAAAATAAGGTCTGTCACTGTTTCCACTGTTTCCCCATCTATTTGCCATGAAGTAATGGGACCAGATGCCATAATCTTAGTTTTCTGAATGTTGAGTTTGAAGCCAGCTCTTTCAACTCTCTTCTTTCACTTTCATCAAGAGGCTCTTTAGTTCTTCTTCACTTTCTGCCATAAGGGTGGTGTCATCTGTATATCTGATATTTCTCCTGGCAATCTTGATTCCAGATTGTGCTCCATCCAGCCCAGCATTTAGTATGATGTACTCTGCATATAAGTTAAACAAGCAAGATGACGATATACAGCTTTGATGTACTCCTTTCCTGATTTGGAACCAGTCTGTGGTTCCACGTCCAGTTCTAACTGTTGCTTCCTGACCTGCATACAGATTTCTCAAGAGGCAGGTCAGGTGGTCTGGTATTCCCATCTCTTTCAGAATTTTCCACAGTTTCTTGTGATCCACACAGTCAAAGGCTTTGGCATAGTCAATAAAGCAGAAATAGATGTTTTTCTGGAACTCTCTTGCTTTTTCCATGATCCAGCGAATGTTGACAATTTGATCTCTGGTTCCTCTGCCTTTTCTAAAACCAGCTTGAACATCAGGGAGTTCACGGTTCACGTATTGCTGAAGTCTGGCTTGGAGAATTTTGAGCATTACTTTACTAGCATGTGAGATGAGTGCAATTGTGCGGTAGTTTGAGCATTCTTTGGCATTGCCTTTCTTTGGAATTGAAATGAAAACTGACCTTTTCCAGTCCTGTGGCCACTGCTGAGTTTTCCAAATTTGCTGGCATATTGAGTGCAGCCCTTTCACAGCATCATCTTTCAGGATTTGAAACAGCTCAACTGGAATTTCATCACCTCCACTAGCTTTGTGACTTTACCTGAAATAAAATACATACATACTTGTGTAACCACCACCATCACCCAATCAAGATTTTGAATACTTGTACACCTTTAAAAAGTTCTACTGTGCATTTTTGCAGTCAGTCCCCAATCCTGATCCCCCATGTCTCCAGGAAGCCAGAAATCTGCTTCTCTTGGCATAGATTGTATTGCTTGTTTAGAATGTTAAATAAGTGAATCACTTAGTACGTACTCTTGTGTCTTAATTCTATCACTCATGATAATGTTTTTGAAATTCATTCATGTTTTATGTATCAGTGGTTTTAATCTTTCTATTGCAGAGTAGTATTCCATTGTATGAATATATCAAAAAATTTTTATCCATTTTCTCGTTAAAGGACATTTGGATTATTTCCAGTTTGAAACTATTTTGAATAAAGTGCCATAAACATTGGTATACAACTCTTTTTTGTGGACATGTTCTCATTTCTCTTGAGTAAATGCCTAGAAATAGACTTGGTAGGTTATATCATCAGTTTCTGATTTCATAAGAAATCGCCAAGCTGCTTTCTATAGTGGTTATATATCCCATCATTAGTGAATGAGAGTTCTAGTTTCTTCACATCCTTGTCAATTGTCAACCTTTTAAATTTTAGCCATTTCAGGGGATGTATTGCATAGACGATAATCATTGTTAGGTTTTGTTTTAGTTTTGTTGTTCTGATGGTAAAAACTCCTGAAGACTTTTTTTAAGCTAAACTTTTAATTTTGAAATAATTGTAGATTTGCAACAACTGTAGAGTCTCAGTAATGTTAATACAATAGAACCTATGGTTCCTTGACCCATTTTTTTGAAAAACTATAGCACAATATCACAACTACTAGAGTCTTTTCAAAATACAGAAGTCTCAAAGTTTAATAATAAATAAGCAGATACTAAGCACCATCTGATCGTGCCCTGTGCCCAGTTAGGTAGGCAGAGTCACGGATCAGGGAAGCTGTTGTAGCCATAAATGCTGATGAATACTCTGAGTATTGCATTTCAGGGATTAGAAGAACTGCTAATCTGTTAATATTGGCAGTGCTAACTCTTAGGGTTTCCAATCTGAAAATGTAATATGTGAAATTTCAAATTAGACAGCTCTGATGAGAAAGTAAGACTCAGTGTGAAAGGCAAGGAGATAGTCAAGAGGTGATACAAGAGATATTGACTAAAGCTCTTCCAGGAGGACCTTCACTAAATGTGTCTTTTTTGTCACATAGACATTTTCATCTTTTTCACTTCAGGACTAATCGTGAGTGGTCATTCTATTCAGGGACAATGAAATAGCGCTAAACTTCAGATAGCCCCCAACCTCATTTGAACTAATGTCTTCAAAATATTTGGCTATATCCTCAAAGAAGTAGTAAAATGAATTGATTTGGGTTTTAGCTTTTCATGCTTCCCCTCCCCACATCTAGTGGAAGGACTGATAAGCAGTGAAATGGCTAAGGTGCAGGGAATCTGAGTGGGGAGATAGAGAAAGGCCCAGATAATCATTAGACTGGATAATTAGCCCCAACAGACTCTAGAGTTGATGATAGTAAGAGGAAGCAAATCCTTGAGATACAGGTTATAAGATACTCCTATGGAGAAGTAAAGACAGGGAAGGTTGAAGAACTCAATCTACTGTAATTATAAATGTAATTTTTTAAAAAAGCAACAAGAAAGGAGAAGATACACATTTGCTTGAAGAATGAATGTAGTGAATTATTCCCTATAACTTCCTTCTGAAGATGATCATTCAAGCACAGTCCCCACACTACTGTGACCGGACAATCACTCTTTCGGAGGTCATTTTTTGTACTATGGCAAAGTTAAGGTGGCTCGTTGCAAGTTCTTCCAACATCCTTTTCTGCAGCTCATCCCTTCCCCTCCTTCTTTGATCCCGTCTCTGGAGTGTCTCTTGCTTTCCCAGGGTGAAAGTCTGTCCCCTTGTGCTCTTGGTCCCTGCTGCCTGCCCTGGAATCTCACTCCTTCAGGCAAACATGCCTGGTCTCTTCCAGCTCTGCTTTCCCGAGACCTGCTCACATCTCCCCAGTGCCTCCTCCCCGCTTACCTTACGGACCTACACCTCTTCCCCTCAGTATTAAACATTCCTGAAAGAGCAGCTTACTGGTCATTTTTTGTACTATGGCAAAGTTAAGGTGGCTCGTTGCAAGTTCTTCCAACATCCTTTTCTGCAGCTCATCCCTTCCCCTCCTTCTTTGATCCCGTCTCTGGAGTGTCTCTTGCTTTCCCAGGGTGAAAGTCTGTCCCCTTGTGCTCTTGGTCCCTGCTGCCTGCCCTGGAATCTCACTCCTTCAGGCAAACATGCCTGGTCTCTTCCAGCTCTGCTTTCCCGAGACCTGCTCACATCTCCCCAGTGCCTCCTCCCCGCTTACCTTACGGACCTACACCTCTTCCCCTCAGTATTAAACATTCCTGAAAGAGCAGCTTACATTCTTCAGTAGGCTTACCTGGTAGCTCAGACAGGAAAGCGTCTGCCTGCAATGCGGGAGACCCGGGTTCGATTCCTGAGTCAGGAAGATCCCCTGGAGAAGGAAATGGCAACCCACTCCAGCACTCTTGCCTGGAAAATCCCATGGATGGAGGAGCCTGATAGGTTACAATCTATGGGGTCGCAAAGAGTTGGACACGACTGAGCAATTTCACTTCACTTTCACATTCTTCAGTTACTTTCCTCATCACCGACCTGTCTCTTTGACCTTGGGCAACAACAGTTTTCTAAGGGTTGTCAGCATCCTCCTGAACTCCAGGGCCCGTGGTCTTTTCTCCTGCGTCATTTTCATCATCCCAATCTCGTTGAACACTGTGGACATATCCTTGCGCCCGTCACCAGGTGCTTCCTGGGATCCTCAGCTGCTCCTTCTTGGACATTTTTGCCACTTCCTCTGCCCCACAGGTTTAGGCCTTGGCTGAAGCCTTCTTCTGGGCATTTTCCTCATCTTTTCCTGTGATCTTTCCCCAGTCATCTTGTCTGCTCCCTCCTTTTTAACTAAAGCCTCTAAGCAGGTATCTTTGCACTTCACTGGTTATATCTTTCTAAGAGTACTTCTTACTTTACTTGGCACTTTATATACCTGTCTAAATTGTAGGGTCATGCCAGGCTGAGATTATGTGTCCCCTGGCATAAGGTCTTGAATATAATAGAGGCTCAGATGCCATTTGTTGAATGGTGTTATCTTGCCCATTGGATGTCAAGAGCTCTTATCTTGATGGCTTGTTGACACTGTGGTGAGGGGAGGCCAATTAAACCTGTAATCTCCTCATTCCTAGATAGATTCCTGGTCTAGGACATGTGGTAGTCCTCCCTGCACTGGTTCTCATAAATGACAGGGAAACTTTCAGGAGAGAAGTCCCGGGAGTAATTGAGTCATGACTGGCATCCCCTACACGGTTCTGCCTCTTCCAAGCGGCATCTCATTTCTCGGAGGTGACTTTACATTGCTTTACGGAGGCTGGCACGCTGATTCAGGAGACCCTACTGGGAGCCGCACCTGAGCCTGGTGCCTGACTGCAGCAGACAGCTGCCTAGTTAAGGCGAATTTTATAGTTAAATGTGTGTTCTGCTTGGGAATTGGAAACTACCGTGGAAGGACAAATGCAAATAAGATTCCAGTTCAGGGCAGAAGCTTTTTGAGAGACAGCCCTGCCAGAAAACCCTGAGTCTCTGGAGTTTGTCTTCAACTGTTGTTTTGGGGAAACTTATGGGCCATTTTCCAAAGGGCATTTGGAGAGGACAGAGGCAGCCTTGGTGCAATCTGAAGAATGTGCACTTTGGGGCAGTACTGTTGCATTACTCTAATAAGAAGGAGAGTAAATGCTGGTCCCATCACCGAGGCGCTGGATACCTGGGGCAAGTTACTTTGAATTTCTGAGCCTCAGTATTCTTATCTAGAAGCTATAAACAATAATACTTACCTTGTTAGGATTTTTTTTTTTTAGGCTTATCCCAGCATTTGGCATATAAAACTTAAAAAAATTTTAATAAAAATAAAAGTTTAATTTAAAATAAAAGATAAAATGTTTATTCCAACACTTGGCATATAAAATTTCAAACAATGCTAACATTTTCCTGTTGTTTTTACTTAATAATTGTGAGACTTTGGGCAAGTCCCTTAACCTCATGGTATCCTTCACCTCTTGAGCTAGTGGTGAGGATTAAGTGGTAAAAGATGTCTGGCACAGGGTGGGCCCTTGGTAGGTGATGGCTATTATGAACAAGATTGTTCTAACAAGCTAGATGTCAGCAAGCCTTTTTCATTTACCTTAAGACAGTGGATACTTGCTGATTAAGACTCCCTGGGGGAACAAGTTTCCCCTAAAAGAGCAAGAGAAGGGAAATTAAGTGTCAGGATTAAGGGAAAATGTTTTTAAGTCAAATGGGTTGGGCTCCGCAGCTAATGACTTGTCCTCCCTTAAACTCGGTTTCATTCTCTGAAATGTGGGGCTTGTAATAAAATAATTGCATTTATGTAGAGTTGGGTGAGGTTAGGTAGCCTGATGCATGTAGGGTGCTAAGTAGGGGACTCCCACTCATTGTTAATCTCTACAAAATATGACTGTTGTAATTGAGAACATGAAGATTTGGGAGGAAGGGCTGAAGAGAGAGAGAGGAAGTGTAGGTGGGAGAGTATAACCAGAGAGGAAGGAGAAAGAAGCTGGTTAACAGCACCTAAAGGAGATCCCAGCTTGGAAGAGACGAACCTGTGTGTGAGCTGAGACTGCCTTTTACTCTCTTTATGTCCCCTGCATGTATCTCCTATGGAGCCAAGTGTAATGTCTTACACATGGAAAGTAGACAGCAGATATTTACGGAAGGAGAGGTCCACCAGTGAGAATTTAGCTAATTAGAATTTATCCCAGTGAGTTGTATGTTTCTGACCATTGTTTCAGGGTTCTGGAATTCAAGAGTGTAGGGGCACAAACGCCCTTCTTAAAACTCTGTGTCAGGGAGACACTGGAATGGTGGCCATTTTTTCCCATCTGTTGCTGTGGACCCGGGGATCTGATTAAGCCTCAAGGTAATGGCTTAATTCTTCCCCAAAGAGAACCCAAGAGTGGGTCTGCTGTGAGAGCATCGGTCAACCTCATCAAGAGTTTATAAGCAGGGTTTCCCCATGGCCCAGCAGGTACAACCCAAAGGAGAAATGAAGTGCAGGAAAAAAAGGAGCCAGTCTAATTCAGTGCTGTGCTGGTGAGGTCGCTGCCTCACAGACAAGCAGGCTGCAAGGGGGAGCTTGTGAACACAGGATGGAGGAGTCCTGCATCTGTTCATTGGCCAAATTGCAACGGGAAGGAAGGCTGTTTGTTTTCCTCCCAGAACAGGAATTCTCAGAAAGCCGATTCTCCCTCATTGACAATGCATACTAAGTGATTGAAAGGCCATTAAACCCATTAATGGGATGCTCTTTAAATAAAATAAGTCCCTAAAAGGGATCTTAGACTTGGCAAAGTCAGTAGAGCTGACAGTGTGCTGGGCCAGCCGAGGGACCATAAATACAACAGAACAAATATTGGGGGTGGAGGAGAGGCAAACAGAGGATAGGGAATCAGGAACCATGAATAGCTTGCATAAAGGACAAATGTTGCCAGACGAGCTTAATGGCTTTTATTTTATTTTTGACAGGATTTACAAAACGAGTAGATGAGGGGAAGTTTGCATCTTGATTTCAGTTAAACATTTGGCACTGCCTCCCACCAAATTTCATGCACAAAATTAATTCAAATTGTCTTGGATGGGAGCGTGGTCACATGGGTTGAAAATTGGCTGGCGCTCTGTGAACAGCAGGGGGAGGAGGGCGGCCCCCTGTGGCCAGCTTGGTGCTGAGGCCTCATTCTAATTCCTGTCAGGAACTGGGGCTCCTCTTCTCCAACTCTCCCCTTAATAATATAATAATTGACAACAACATCAACTCACACTTATTGTTCACATGTGATGGTCTAGATACTTTATCTTGTTGAAAGCCTTTGTTCTTCCAGCCCCTGATGTTTCTCTCTTTACTCTCCATATTCCCTTTTAAGCAGTTCGTCAGCTGTGCTGATCCTCTCAGGGGACAGATGTGATTAGAGTGTAGAGGATGTGGAGCAGAGAGAAAGTGTTTGGAAAAAACAAGAAGACGGAGGAGCTTCCCACCTCTACCAAGACATCGATTCTCCTGAGAGCTGATGTGTGTGAGTGGGGAGGCCTTTGGGCCCGAGTGCTGCCGGGGCCCCACATCTAATTTCCTAGGCAGAGCTGCTGCCTGGGTCTCCCACACCCTCTGAGAGGGAGTCTCTGGGGATAGCTACAGATGCTGCCAGCACCGGCCTGGCTCAGAAGAGGAGAGCAGCCAGGTCCAAACGGACTACTTGGCCAAGAATGTAAACCTCTCCGGAGAAGGCGATGGCACCCCACTCCAGTACTCTTGCCTGGAAAACCCCATGGATGGAGGAGCCTGGAAGGCTGTAGTCCATGGGGTCGCGAAGAATCAGACACGACTGAAGCGACTTAGCAGCGGTAGCAGCGGCAGTAAACCTCTCCACAGGGACCTCCAGTGACTGAATAGTGAGTCAGCTGCCTGCTGTCTCTTCCCTCCTGGGGAAGTGAGGGCTCACAATCAGAAAAGGAGTTGAATTATAGAAGAAGTTGTATATCTGGAGGCAATAGCTCTGTGAGTCCTCATAGAACTGCTATAACATGAGGAACTAAGGCACAGAGAGGTAGAGGAGCCAGATAGAAACCCAGGCAGGGGCCATCCCCCGCCCAACACACTGAGAGTTTGCTCTCACTAAAAAAAAAAAAGGCGCTTACTCCTTGGAAGAAAAGTTATGACCAACCTAGATAGTATATTCAAAAGCAGAGACATTACTTTGCCGACTAAGGTCCGTCTAGTCAAGGCTATGGTTTTTCCTGTGGTCATGTATGGATGTGAGAGTTGGACTGTGAAGAAGGCTGAGCACCGAAGAATTGATGCTTTTGAACTGTGGTGTTGGAGAAGACTCTTGAGAGTCCCTTGGACTGCAAGGAGATCCAACCAGTCCATTCTGAAGGAGATCAGCCCTGGGATTTCTTTGGAAGGAATGATGCTAAAACTGAAGCTCCAGTACTTTGGGCACCTTATGCGAAGAGTTGACTCATTGGAAAAGACCCTGATGCTGGGAGGGATTGGGGGCCGGAGGAGAAGGGGACGACCGAGGATGAGATGGCTGGATGGCATCATGGACTCAATGGACGTGAGTCTGAGTGAACTCCGGGAGTTGGTGATGGACAGGGAGACCTGGCATACTGCGATTCATGGGGTCGCAAAGAGTCGGACACGACTGCGCGACTGAACTGAACTGAACTGAAAGGATGGTGAGAACCTCCTGGTTTTAGTCCAGTTGCTGTTTCATGTAGAGGACGAACCACTTGGAGACTGTGTTGAGTGTGAATAAATTTGGGGAAATAAATAGCTGCGCTGGGAGCTGTAGCAATATCCACGATATTGTATAATGGGCTACGGAAAATCCATTCACTCACTCACTCATTCTTTTGTTTATTCAATGAACGTGTATATTGGGAACCTATTGTGTATCACACGTTGGGTAGACAAGCCTGAGTCTCTGAGTCAGGCTCAGTCTCTGCTTTCCCGGGGCGGATGCCTGTTGAAGGCATACACACACACACACACATGCACACACACACATGCACATCAGGACTGTTCTCATTTTTCAAATGTCCTGAACATATTCTCCAATTTAATCCATCTTCAATAGCATTGAATAACTTTTTTTTTTTGAAATTTACTGGATTCAAAGCTTAATATTTGATTTTTTAAAAAACCAATGAACTTGGTCAACATGTATTTGGTCAGTTGTGTTTTGACAAAGGTATTGAAGCAGTTCAATTGGGAAAGGTAGCTTTTTCAATAGGTGATGCTGAAACAAATGGAAATTTATATGGAAAAAACCAATCTTGACCTTTATCTCATATTATACATAAGTGTTAATTGAAATGGCTCAGAGACCTCCTTGTAAAAGCTGGAATTATAAAATATAGAAGAAAAGAAAAGAGAATATTTGTATAATTTTCCTTTAGGTAAAGTTGTCTTAAGACATTAAAAGCAATAATCATAAAAAGAGTTAAATTTGACTAGATAAATTAAGACATTTTGACTCTTTGAAAATACCATAGGGATTAAAAAAATAAGCCAGATATATATTCACAAAACATGCATCTCACACACAAAAAAAAACCCTTTGGATCAATATGTAAAGGTTTCTTACAATTCAATAATAAAAAAAAAACTCAGTTTTTTAAATGGGCAAAAATATGTACAATTTACATAATTTACACTAAAATTTGTAAATTTACTTGTAAATTTACATAAAATTTACACAAATATGTGTAGAAATTTACATATCTCACAAAAGAAAATATATAGTGGCACAAAAGAACAAGAAAAGCTGTTCAACATCTTTGGTCATGTAGAAAACTGAAATCAAAACCACAACGGGATATTATTGTATACTGATGAGAATAGCTAAAATTGAAAAAAGACTGACAATACCAAGTGTTAGTAAGTACGTGCAACAACTAGAACTCTCATACACTGTTGTAGGAATGTAAAATGGTATGGCTGCTTTGAAAAACAGTTTGGCAATTTCTTATAAAGTTAATTATACCATTACTATAAGTAATATATTCAAAATTCCATTCCTAGATAATTTACCAAGAGAAATAAAATCATGTATCCCTACAAAAATTCGTTCATGAGTGTCCATAGTAGCTTTATCCATAATAGTTAAAAACTAGAAAAATCCAAATGGCCATCAACTGTTGGAAGGATAAGGAAATTATAGTGTATCCATACAATGGAATACTACTCAGCAATAGCAGGAAAAGAACTAAGCATGAAACAGCATGGATGAATCTCAGATGCATTATACTGAGGGAAAGGAGCCCAGAACCAAAGACTACATAGCGTGTGATTTCTTTTCTACCGAGTCATAGAAAAAGCAAAACTAATCTATAGTGACAGAGAGCAGAGTGGCAGTTTCTTAGGGCCAGGGTGGGGGATATCTGCTGGTTTCCAGGTTCCCCCTTGATTCTTGGGTGACAGTCCCTTTTTTGAAATCACCTTACTCCAGCTGATGAGCTCTGTGAGTTTTGCCCAGAGAATGTCCAGGCAGTCATACTATGGTGAACCCTGTTTCTCTCTTCCCCTTTGTGACCCTGAACCCAGTTCCCTTAAGTGCTCCAAGACCTTCTCACATCTTCCTGAGCTTTCCCTATCTCCACGATCTCACTTTTCCCACTGCTCCCTGAGAGTCTCCCATCATCTTGCTGATACAGGCTCATTGTTTTCCATAGCACATCTAAAATTAACTTTTTTTTGGGGGGGGAGGTTCTTACATTTTGAGTAATCCTAGGGTTTTTTCCATCCATGTATCATGAGAAGCACTTGGCTTAATATGCCACATACCCAAGGAGTAAGTTGTTTTGCTCAATATGCCTCTATGTTATTGTTCATATTCTCTCCTATTCCTTCAAAGAAATGACTCTGTGAAGCTCCCTCAGATAAATCAGAGCCCAGACTTTGATTTCCTGGACTTCAGTATTAACTGAGCACACATTATGTGCCAAGCATTGAGCATGGTTTGGTGGGAAAGACAGATGTGAGGGGAGGACTCCATGAGTTTAGTGCCCCCAGAAACAGGGAGCAGAGGAGGGAGGTGTATGCTGGAGGAGATATGATCCAGAAATTGATACTAATGTTCAGTCTCAAAGGAGATGATGGTGATCACAGGTGCAAGTCACAGAATGACAGAAAGTGGAAGGATGGTGGTGGAAGAGGATGGAACATTCCAGGCAGGGTGGAGGGAATATTTGATTAGTTTAATTTATGAAGCCCTTTCTCTCTCTCTCAGCATTTCCACTATATTACACTGGGTGTTTCACTTAATGGACATCTGGTCTCCTCTGCTCTATTTTAAGTGTCTTAGAAACAAAGATGCTGCCATTTCCTTGGGATTCCGTGAAATTCCTAGAAGGAGCAGGCACTATTAAGAAGAACAGATGCTGGGTAGGTGTTGGAGGAGTGAGTGAAAGGTCTGCAGGGCGGGCTCGTTTAAATGTAATGGAAGGTTTAGTCCTCTGGTGTAAAGATAACTCCACTTGTGCCCTGAAATGAAGTGCAAACAAATGATCAATAGCTCCTTGCTTTGGCCGGGGTGTGGTAACATCCAGGCCATTAGTATGCTGTTGGGTCCTTTCCACGGGCATTTGTTTCTCGAAGCTGCGCTGCAGCATTTCTGAGGTCCTTGGCTTCCTCTCCGATCATTTGCACATCCTCAGGGAGGAAGGGCACACTCTGTCTGTTTATGAACAAGGTAATGTGTGTCAAATTGTCTTGGCTTAACCAGGCAATCGTGCACCTTTGAAAGGTACTGGGAAGTGTTTCTCGTGGTCAGATTGGCCCATTGTGCACATCTGTTCTCTTGACCAGACTCCAGCAATCTGCCTGCTTAGCCGCAAACTCCACGACCTGCTCCTGGCCAGCAGCCCAGGCCCTGCAGGAGTGTCAGGGAGCAGCCCGCCAGCAGGACTTCTGGCTGTCCACAGGCTCTGGAGGGTGCCAGTCCGAGGAGTCAAAGTTCATGGGTCCCCATAGCTTCAGAGCATCCCCAGGAAACCTACAGAGATCTTAGGAGGGACCCGGAGGAAAAGGAGGGGAGAAGGGATGAGGATGTGCGTAGAGAGAAAGAATGAGTGTTGCCTCTTTATACAGTTCATGGGGTTCTCATGGTAAATATACTGGAGTGATTTGCTATTTCCTCCTCCATCAGTCATGTATGGATGTGAGAGCTGGACCATAAAGAAAGCAGAGCACTGAAGAATTGATGCTTTTGAACTGTGGTGCTGGAGAAGACTCTTGAGAGTCCCTTGGACAGCAAGGAGAAAAAACCAATCAGTCTTAAAGGAAATCAACCCTGACTACCCACTGGAAAGACTGATGTTAAAGCTGAAGCTCCAATTTGCTGACCACCTAATGCAAACAGCCAACTCATTGAAAAAGACCCTGATGCTGGGAAAGACTGAGGGCCGAAGAAGAGGGTGACAGAGGATGAGATGGTTGGATGGCATCACTGATTCAATGGACATGAACTTGGGCAAACTCAAGGAGATGGTGAGGAACAGAGAAGCCTGGAGTGCTGCAGTCCATGGGGTCACAAAGAGTAGGACATGACTTGAGGATGGAACAACAACGTGTGTACACTGCTTTGGGGAAGTCCGAGTTGGAGAAGACTCTTGAGAGTCCCTTGGACTGCAAGGAGATCCAACCAGTCCATCCTGAAGGAGATCAGTCCCGAGTGCTCATTGGAAGGACTAATGTTGAAGCTGAAACTCCAGTACTTTGGCCACCTGATGTGAAGAGGTGACTCATTGGAAAAGACCCTAATGCTGGGTCTGATTGAAGGCAGGAGAGAAGGGGACGACAGAGGATGAGATGGCTGAATGGCATCACCGACTCAATGGACATGAGTTTGAGTAAACTCTGGGAGTTGGTGATGGACAGGGAGGCCTGGTGTGCTGTTGTCCATAGAGTTGCAAAGAGTTGGACACGACTGAGCAACTGAACTGAACTGAGTGGAAACTGAAACCAATATCTGTATGGTTTTTCCTTTTAGAAGATGACCTACAAAGAAGTTAATTTGATTAAAAGCCAGACACATTTTTTTACTTTCCCCCAAACTCTGGCTTTCCCCCATATTATGCATGGCTTCTGCCCTTAAGTGAATCCCCGTGAATAACATGCAGCCATGATGGGTGGCAGTGCAGAATTAAGCCTAGTTGCCTTCATGGAGGATTTCATTCCAAAGACATCCAACACCCACCGACTTCTCCCCATCCCCACAACATCCACGTCTTTCCCAGCCACCCTCACTGCTCCCCTGGATTATCACACCTCCTCTCCTCGTCTCTGCCTTGTCCCACCATGAAATATTTCTCAACACAGGTGCCAGAATTTGCCTCTTACAACAGGTCAGTTTGGAAATATAGCAAATATTTTATAATAACTATAAATGGAATATAAAATTTTAAATTGTGAATAATTATATACGGGGCTTCTCTGGTGGCTCAGTGGTAAAGGA
The DNA here is from genome assembly GCA_006408695.1 of Aepyceros melampus. NCBI lineage: Eukaryota > Metazoa > Chordata > Mammalia > Artiodactyla > Bovidae > Aepyceros > Aepyceros melampus. The sequence goes on from SJXQ01005777.1 coordinate 103,210, forward strand.
TCTGCCTGCCAATGCAGGAGACATGGGTTCAATCCCTGGGTCAGGAAGATCCCCTGGAGAATGAAATGGCAAACCACTTTAGTCCACTTGCCTGGGAAATCCTATGGATGGAGGAGCCTGGCAGGCTACAGACCATGGGGTCACAAAAGAGTTGGAGATGACTAAGCAACAGCAAATATTGTACATTTGTGATTTATACAGAGCTACACATCATCTCTACTTGAGTCAGTCATGCAATAGAGCAGCAGGTGTCATGTCTCTGCCCAAAACTCTCCAATGTCTTCTCATGTGATGCAGAAGAACAGTCTAGATCCTCATACTGGCCACCAGGGCCCTCGACCCCCTCCCCTTCATCGACCCCCTCGCTGACCTTCCTTCTTCCTCTGCCCATAGCTCACTTTGCTCCAGCCACACTGACCTTCCTCTGGTCCTTTTGTTGGAACGCTCATCCCCTGCTCATCTCTGGGTGTCTCTGGGTGCTCATCCTCTGGGCCTTTGCTCCACTGGCCCAGTGGTCACTGCCTCACAATCTTCCTGTCTTTGCTCAGATGCTGCCTCTTCAGCCAGGCCCTCTCGTCACCCCCATTTGAGATTGCTGTTATGCCTGCTCAGCACTTCTTCCACTTTCCGGGTTTAGTTTTTCCATGGTACTTATCACCCTTTGGCATATTACAGATGCTACTGTTTCATTTTCTATCTCCAACTTGGGTGTAGAGGGTTAAGTGAAACAAGGACTCTTCATTCCAGATTGGGAACATGGGGTTGTGGGGCGGTGGTTCTGGAGAATGTTCCGGTCTTTGCTCCACTTGGGAGGAAGCTATGCTTTCCTGCTGTTCCTGCCACTGTGGTGTGAATGCCCATGTGGAATCACTGCCACATGGGATAGGCACCCTCATGGGCTGGTAAGTGAGTAAGCAAGTGGCCCAAGGACCGACTACTGCAGGCCTGTTAAGACACTAATTGTAGCAAATTAACTGGCTTTTTTATCATTAGAAACATGGGGAAGGTGCTTAATGCCCCCACGGGCCTCTTATCTGGTTTATAAAATCTCCCCATCTGTCTTCAGCAAGTGATCCCTCCAGCTTCTTAAAAGCTCAGTCAGAGCTTTGCCTTAACTAGGAGAGAGCTGGAGTGTGGGTAGGTTAAATTCGGGGCATCTCTGCTGTCTTTAGCAGAGTGGTTTCTGGAATTCAGTGGCTTTGACTTTTTTTTTAAACTTAAACAAACTGACTCTGAAGTTAACTTCTGTTCTAATTGATTACTCCCTTATGCTTGACAATTACATGTATTTAGAAATTAGGTGGGATTTGATTCTCTCAGAATGGAATAAATTTGCCATTTATGGTGAAGAGCAAAACCTCAGAAATGGTCATGACGAAGCAAAGCGAACATGTTTTACCTTTTTTAGATGTGGGTCCTTGGCTTATTATTCTTGTACCAATTGTAGCTAACTCAGGGCAATTGGCTTGTTTATTTTAGATAATTTATAGCCATTTTACGTTGTTTTCCTGTTGCCTTAGAGAGGGATGAGAAAGCTATCATTTACAGAATTCTTGCTATGTTCTAGGCTTTTTTGTGTGTATTCGTTCATTTTGTTTTCATGACTTTTCTGGAGGAAAGCATTTTAGTCACTATTTTACAGATGGGAAACCAGGGTAAAACAAGTTCTTGTTCAAGTTTACAGTTAATGGAGGAACTTGGATTTGAACTCAGGGTGGCTCGCCATGAAGCCTTGCACACTCCTTCCTAATCCTCCTAATTTGTACCAAACTGAACAAAGAGGCTGGAGCAATGGCCATCAAACACCGCATTTTGACTGCATGAGTGTGTCAACATTCCATTGTGTTAGGACCACACTCCCCTACTGTCACTCCCAGAAAGGAAACAGTCACCTGTAATGAATTTGATTATCATTCCAAATTCACCACCTTCTCCCATAAAAGGATTATACATCCATATCCTTTACAACACGACACTGGCAATGCTTCCTGGTGAGTAGACAGAATATACACTCTCGTCACTGAGTTGAGGAGTGGAGATCCAACCAGTCCATCCTAAAGGAGATCAGTCCTGGGTGTTCATTGGAAGGACTGAAGCTGAAACTCCAATACTTTGGCCACCTCATGTGAAGGGTTGACTCATTGGAAAAGACCCTGATGCTGGGAGGGATTGGGGGCAGGAGGAGAAGGGGCCGAAAGAGGATGAGATGGCTGGATGGCATCACCGACTCGATGGACATGAGTTTGGGTGAACTCTGAGAGTTGGTGATGGACAGGGAGGCCTGGCGTGCTGCAATTCATGGGGTTGGAAAGAGTTGGACATGACCGAGTGACTGAACTGAACTGAACTGAATTGATGCTTGGTCTATGGACTGTTAGTGGATTCAGTACAGGTAGATCTTTAAATGTGCTTGGGTGTTTTTGCTTGTCTTCTTATGCTCCTGCCATCTACTGTGAGACTTGAATGAAATGCTCATGTATGAAAATACACAAATGCTCCTTTGAAGTCCAGTACAAAGATGTGAAGATGTCAACCTAGAAGCACTATGATCCAAAATTATCTCAGTTCAGTTCAGTTCAGTCACTCAGTCATGTCTGACTCTTTGCGACCCCATGAATCGCAGCACGCCAGGCCTCCCTGTCCATCACCAACTCCCGGAGTTCACTCAGACTCACCCATCGAGTCAGTGATGCCATCCAGCCATCTCATCCTTGGTTGTCCCCTTCTCCTCCTGCCCCCAATCCCTCCCAGCATCAGAGTCTTTTCCAATGAGTCAATTCTTCACATGAGGTGGCCAAAGTTCTGGAGCTTCAGCTTCAGCATCATTCCTTGCAAAGAAATCCCAGGGCCGATCTCCTTCAGAATGGACTGGTTGGATCTCCTTGTCATCCTTTTTTGGTAGAAGTTTTATTCAGATATAATTCAGTACTATATAATTTATCTATTTAAAGCATATAATTCAAATGTTCTTCATATAGTCACAGATTTGTACAGCTAGCACAATCAATTTTAGAACATTTTCATCAGTCCCTAAAAGAAATCTTTAGCAGATACCTCCATGCCCAATTCCCAGCCCCCTTTTCCATCCCTAGGCAGCAACCACTAATCTGTTTCCTGTCACTGTGGATTTGTCTGTTCCGGACTTTTCATATAAATGGAATCAAACATTATGTGATCATCTGTGACTGGCTTCTTTCATTTTTCATAATGTTTTCAAAGTTCATCCATGTTGTAGCATTGCTTCATTACTTTTTATTGACAAACAATATTCTGTTGTGTGGATACACTGTATTTTAGTTATCTATTCATCAGTTGAGTTCTGAAGAAATTTATGCTTTTGAACCTTGGTATTGGAAAAGACTCTTGAGAATCCCTTGGACTGCAAGGAGATCAAACCAGTCAATCTTAAAGGAAATCAGCCTGAATATTCATTGGAAGGACTGATGTGGAAGCTTAAGCTCCAATACTTTGGCCACCTGATATGAAGAACTGACTCGTTGAAAAAGACCCTGATGCTGACAAAGATTGAAGGCAGGAGGAGAAGGGGATTACAGAGGATGAGATGGTTGCATGGCATCAGTGACATGAGTGGACATGAGTCTGAGCAAGCTCCAGGAGTTGGTGATGGACAGGGAAACCGGGCTGCAGTCCATGGGGTTGCAAAGAGTCGGACATGACTGAGCAACTTAGCTGATAACTCAGTGGTTCTTTTGAGCACCCACAGAAATACAAAGAGGGAATAAGTGTGGTGCAATATGTTAATGACTTTATGGGACAAAAGGTTTTATTGGGATGTACTGGCTATGTACACACAAAAGTTCCACCCACACAACAGTTCCATTTTTCATAGTATATAAAGAAGTTGGCGTGTGATTTGATATAACAGTCTCTGTGAGACTTGCTAGCATGTAATAGTGTCCCCATGTGCAATCAACTTGCAGTCATAAATGCAATGATGTTTCTATAGAACTGAGGCCAGACTCTAGACAACTGAATTCACTAAGGCAAGTACCAGCCTCAATCTGAGTTACCAAGTGGCCTCTCTGGGCCACAGTCTGTGGCATTTATTTATTTATTTTAAATTCTATATACCTCATGGAGACGGAAAGTTTCTTTCCTTGAAACCCAGGTAATTAAGTCATTGTTTTCATGTAGTCCAATGTGTATGGTGGTGGTATCAAAATTCTGAGTGTTACTTCCACCTTCAGCCTGAATTCTTGGACATCTTTATTTACTGAGCCACATGTTTACTGATGCCTAGGTTCAAACATATTTGTCTGTATCACTCATATTACACCGAAGAGCTTTGTCATGTTGATTACAATGGGCATAGTGCAGGGACTAAGGAGTCCTAGAGTCCCATCCGACTAGAAATGTGACATGTCAGACAAGAGCAAATTTTTCTGGAGTAGTGACTGCGACCCTAAAGATGGAGTGTCACATCTCAGGAGTTTGCACTTTGAAAGCAGAGCAGTATTTTGTTCCATTGTTTTGATTTATTTCATTTTCAATATTTAATTTAGATCAAAAGTCAATTATTAGTAAAGTAGGGGAAGAGGATTTAATTTTATCAAGAGTATTCAGGAACTTGCCATTAGTAGATAAATAAGTCTGGTAGATTTAATCCACAGCATAGTTGATTATAGACAATATTGTGTTACAAACCTCAAAGTTGCCAAGAGACTATTGTTCTTATTACACAAAAAAGAAATAATAATTATGTGATATAATGGTGGTGGTGTTGGCTAATACTACATTGGTAGTCATACTGCAATACAAAAATGAATCAACTCAATGTTGCTATACACCTTAAACTTAATGTTATATAACAATTATATCTCAATTAAACAAAGTCTTGAATGACAAAAAAAAAAGTAGTCAGGGGAACATGGACTTTTCTGTTTAGAAAGTTCAAAAATACCATATAATAACAAAAATATTGTGTGTGAGTAGTAAACTCTGGTGCCTCGAGGGACAGACAGGAAAAATAAGTCAGATGCATTGGGAGGGATGCCCTCCCAATGGAGATGGCCCACATTCTCTTATTATAAGTTGATAACATTAGACATGAATAATCTGAAGGTGGGTAAAATATACTTAGTATGAAATACAGTCCTAAATAACCCTTTGATGAAAGAGAAAATTGAAAAGTAAATGATGACATATCTAATCAATAAGGGAAAGTAGAACACTTCCTATGGATCTATGAGACAGACTGAAAGCTGTGCTCAGAGGGAAAAGTACAGCCAATGCTTTTCTCAGGGGGTAAGAAAGCTTTTCTGTAATGGGCTGGGGCTTGGTGGCCTTGGTGGGCCATATGGTCTCTGTTACAGAGTTGTTTTTTTTTTTTCTTCAGGTAATGCTTTAATAATGAAAAAATAATTCCTAGCTGCCAAGTTGTACAATAACAAACTGTGGGTCCAATTTGGCTCACATGCAATAGGTTGCTGACCCCTGTTTTATATTAAGGAGGATTCCTCCCCCCTAAAATTTTAAGAGGTAAAAATGACAACAGCGACAAATTAAACTATGAAGAGGAACTAATAAAGACAAAAGTTGAAATGAATGGCATAAGAAACAAAAAGGAAATAATAGAAAGAATTGATAAATCCAAAAGCTGGGTGTCAAGACCAATAAAATAGAAAAAACTCTTGGAAGTTTGACTAAGAAAAAAAGGGAGCAGCAAAAATGTACAAGATTAGCAATGAACAAGGGAGGTATAACTACATCTGCAGGAATCTCTTTTTTATTTTTTTTAATTTAATTTCATTTTTTTAGAGAGTAGATACCAAGTTTAAAACTTTAAGAGAGCTATTCCTTCATGATACATAGTAAATATTCATCAAACATTTCTGAAATGAGGAATAATGTTATCTTTACTATTCTTCTACAAGATACCATTTATTTTTTTGTCAACTCTGACACACTGACAACTTTCCACACAAGGACAACCTTGTGTGACCAGGAAGTTCAACCTGGAAAATTCTCAGAATATTACTTTTGCATACATTTCTGTATGTATGTATGGAAATTTTTGGAAAACCAGTAACTCATTCCAGAGCTAGAGAATGGGTGTGAGAATAGTGACAGAGATGAAAGATGTCAGCATGGCTTGAGTTTAAGGTCAACCCAGGAGAATTCCCAGTACAGGGGTCCTAGGAAGGGTAAATATGATCCCAGCTAATGGTATTTGCTGTTGAAAATTCCCAGTTCAGAGTTCTGTGTGACTGTCCAAGGAATAACACCTGGCTCTCTAGCAAAGGGGGGAGGGAACAAGTAGGACATCTTTCACATCAACAAATTCATCATAATAATTTTCTCCATACAGAGCAGACTTCAAGTCCCTTTAGCTAGGAATCTCTTTTTTAAGTCAAAGAAAATACTGCATGCAACAAATGGCAATAAATTTGGAAATCTAAAACAAACAATTTCCTAGCACACACTATCCAGGTTTCCCACTGGTGGCTCAGTGGTAAAGAATTCACTGCCATTCATGTACACTCGTGGCTGATTCATGTCGATGTGTAGCAAAACGAATACAGTATTGTAAAGCAAAACAAACTAAAAAAAATAAAAATTAAAAAAAAAAAAAAAAGAATTCACCTACCAGTACAGGAGATGTGGATTTGATCTCTGGGTCAGGAAGATTCCCTGGAGAAGGAAATGGCAACCCACTCCAGTACTCTTGCTTGGGAAATCCTATAGACAGAGAAGCCTGGTAGGCTATAGTCTATGGGGTCACAGAAGAGTCAGATACGATTTAGTGACTCAACAACAACAACAAAGCACAGACTATCAAAATTCATCCAAGAAGAAATGAAAACTTGAGTAGACCAAGCCATAAAAGAAAGATGATTAAAGGTTTATCATTGAAAAATACACCAGAGTCAGATGGGTTCATAGATTTGCATACTCTTTGATAAATAATTCTACCAGTTTAAAAGAAAACCATCCCAGCAATAGAAAAATATGGAAAATTCTGTAAATTCCTCTCCTTCAAAAGTAAGGAGCTTAAAGTTCTAGAACAGGAGGAGCACCTAAATTTTATATGGAATGCAAACTCAATCAATTGGTATTGTCTGCTTGGAGACTCTCTGCAAGAGATTGTGAGACACACTCAAGATCCAGTGGAGAAAAATTGGGATTTGATTTGCCATTTGACTAAATCTGGAATATAAAGTCAAATGGATCTTATGAGATATTTTCCACTGATATAATCAGGACTACTCTATGTCTAGTGGGTTTCTGATCAATTTATTTGAGAAAACTTACACTTTCAGTAAAATTTATATTCCTCTAATGATTATTCAGCAGACACATGAAAATCATCATCCAGACTAAACTTTCAGACCCAAATCCAACTGCATGAATCCTCGCTGCTCTGGATGTAGCAAATATGTCAGAAGAAACATATAAGCTCATGGGATACTTTCCAGTTGGAGGACCATCATGGGAAGAGCATCTTCCCATCTTTGGTGATTTGTAGCTGAAAGGAAATCTTCCCATTTGTTGATTGAAAGCAACCTCAGCGCTCTCTTTTCCTAATTCACCAAGTGCAAAAGTAAATAGAAGATATCTCTTCCATTCACAAGGTGCAGCTTCTTCTAGTGGCTGCGGCGCCAGCCCGGCCTGGGCTTCCATAGTCTATCGTAGCTCCCCCTGCAGGTAGATGAGGAAAAAAGGGCCAGACTCAGTAGAGAGGACGACAGGAACTGCCAGGGCGATGAGTACATCTTCATCACTGTAAAACAGGGAATTGTAGTTTTACTCTCTCTGTTTTTATGATGAAGTAAGATAAAATGGAAAAGAAGAGAGAGAGAAATGATTGCTTAGGAAACAGCCTCAAACCTAGCACGTATTTATTTAAGCATCTCTGTGCAAACGTAACCCTGGGTGTCAGTTAAATCAGCAGGCATGTCAGTTGGCACTTCTGGTTACAGACCATTTTACGGTCATACATCATTCATAGCTGTAAAAGCTATTTGCCCTCTGTCACCCAGCCAATCAGGATCTAGCCAAGAGAAAGCAGAGCAGGAGCCTGGCAGTTTTCTCCGGGCTTCTCTGAATTTCCACAACCTGGTTCAGCAGAATGTCACAGAAAATTAACTCTCCTCGGTTATTAAGAACCCGTTCCCTTCTCCCTCCCCACTAAAGAGCAATATATGATTTCAGGCTAATATTTACCCCATCACAAGCAACACCTTGTGACGTAGAGGGCAAATGTACCCTGGGCATTGCACACAAATCCAGTGAAATCCCTGCTGTTCTGAACTACTCAAATGAAAGGACAGGGATGGGGCGCTGCTCGCCCATGCCTCAGCGATTCACTCCTAATGCTCATTCTGAGTAGATTTGAAATTGCTGTCAGTGTCTAAACCACCCAGTGACTAACCTTGATCTGCCCTTGCTTCACTCTCACGAGTTCACAGGTTCTCACTCTTAGCCACCTCACGGTGGCTATTATATTATTTTATTATTGACGCTAAGGAGCCTGCCGAGGCCTGACGATGACCTCAAGTCTTACAAACCTGCAATTTTGGGTTCTTTCCAAATGCTTTTGCATGGTATCAGATGGTATTTCCCCTGAAATGCCTCCCCATATCTAGGGTCTTCCCTTTATATTTATTATTGCTTAACAGTGCTCAGCAGTAAAGAATTCACCTGCCAATGCAGGAGACACAGGTTCAATCCTTGGGTCAAAAAGATGCCCTGGGGAAGGAAATGGCAACTCACTCCAGTATTCTTGCCTGAGAATTACATGGACAGAGGAGCCTGGAGGGCTACAGTCCATAGGGTCACAAAAGAGTCAGACATTACTTAGTGACTAAACAAAGACAACTCTTAGCACACACCTTCATTTATGAACAAGGCTCACTGCCGTTGTCATAACCCTAGTGGGCGCTAGGACAGCCCCATCTGGTCACCCCACTCCACCCCTGCTTGGGCATTTCAAGTGTCTTTGGCCTCTCCAGTCATAACAGGCTAGGATCAATTTTCCAGTGGCAGCTTGGAAATAATAGTGTGAAATGTATATTAATACAGAAATATATTGTGAAACTGTCCTTAAACAAACAAATGAGCCACTTTAAAATATTACTGCTATAAATGACCATGACACTAGCGCAGCACATATAATAAAAAATAACTGCTGGAGAGAAGCTGCTGAATTACTATAGTAATAAACCAGATGTGATTATTATCATTTAACACGGTCATTGAATACCATGAGTCCCTGAAGCCATTAAAATATTTATGATTAAACATTTGCTATTCCTTATAACAGAACATATAGTTGGGTACTAAAAAACTGTTAAAGTATTATTTCAGCTAATATATGCCAGTTCTATAATAGAGGTCAGCCGACATTGCCTGAATCCTTTAAAAGAGGGATGAACAGCTGCCTCTCCATAGTTGGACATATTTCAGGATGTTTATGCTAGTATTATACACTCTCCTGGTACTGGGAAGGGTGTATCAACTACACACTACTAAGGTAAAAATATGTTCCTATTCTGTATGTTCATGAACAGATGTGGGCCTTGGGGCTGTTCGGTCATTCTTCTAGAAAAAAAGTGCATGTAGCAGATGCTTTCAAAGGCCTTCTCATGTTGCCTTTTCCCTTGGTACTTGTCTTGAGCATCCTTCAGCAAGCCTGTCTCTACCATAAGGGCTTTATCCCACCAGCAGGAGCCTGAAGTCCCAGGGCATTAAAGCTCCTGGAAGTAGCCCTCAGTAGTTTTGGATGGAAGTTGGAAAGAAAATCAGTTTAGTTCAGTTCAGTCGCTCAGTCATCTCCAACTCTTTGCAACCCCATGGACTGCAGCACACCAGGCCTCCCTGTCCATCACCAACTCCTGGAGTATTCTCAAACTCATATCCTTGAGTCGGTGATGCCATCCAACCATCTCATCCTCTGTCGTTCCTTTCTCCTCCTGCCTTCAATCTTTCCCAGCATCAGGGTCTTTTCCAATGAGTCAGTTCTTTGCATCAGGTGGCCAAAGTGTTGAAGTTTCCGCTTCAACATCAGCCCTTCCAATGAATATTCAGGACTGAATATTCTCCTTTGGGATGGACTGGTTGGATCTCCTTGCAGTCCAAGGAATTCTAAAGAGTCTTCTCCAACACCAGAGATAGATTTCAAAAGAGAGGTATGTCCATAAAATTTGGCCAAGATATTTATTTACTCTTGAACTGTGGTGTTGGAGAATAATATCTTGGCCAAATTTTACAGACATACTTCTCTTTTGAAATCTATCCCTTGGCCATGGTCTTGATACACTCATCTCTTCCCTGATAATTGTTTTCTCTTCAAACTTAAAGTTCGGTTAAATATTAGGTGGGATTTGTTGTACTGAACAAATGTATTACTAGAGACAAATTTAATTAGAGACACCTCTGCACTGTAAGCTCTCCCTGTTTCTCAGCAGTTTCAGTTCCATCAGCAGATGAGGGTTGTTGCCAGGAAGGGGGCTCATCCATCCACAGAGCATCCTCGTGAAAGCTCAGGAATGTCAGCCTCCGTGCAAGAAAGAAGAGATGAATGAGAATTCTTCAGCACTATGGCTTGGAACTTCCTGGATATTTTAATGATTCATGCTACCAGAATTGACTGCTTTTTAAAAATGAATACCAACAGTAATCACCTTTCCCTATATCTTTAGAGGCAAACATTTGACAAGAAATAAGATGCCTGAGTTGTTGAACGCTGCTATGGGACAATGTGTTGAAAAGTAAAGAAGCAGGAATTTTAGAGAGAGACCTAGATTTGAGTCCCAGAGCTGTTGCTGACCGGGTGTATATGTATAAAGCAAATGTAATATAACTCTTTCAAGCCTCCTAACTTCTCAGAGGCTCAATTTTCTTATATGTGAGGTGACCACTGCAATTGTATAAATTGATATATATATATACACACCATATTAGTGATATGCATTTAATAAATATGAATTTATTAGATGATGAATGAAAGGTGAATTTACCCACACTATCATGGTGACAGTTTAATTCTTGGTGTATCACCTATTGGGAACCCATTTGGCTCCCAGCAAATCTCTCTCTAGTTTCCCATCATATGATTTTGGCAGTGTTCTACATCTCTGTCATGTGGGTTCACTAGTTGCCTTTATACTACTAAGTTATAGTTGAAGGTCAATCCTGTTCTTGCTGTGGTTTCATATTTGTAGGTTTAATAATCTGGACTGTGGTCTGATGTATGTACAGGAAAACTCACAAAGCCTCACAGTGGAATAAAAAACATTTTCAAAGACTCCTCCTGGCTCAGTCAACCCTAATGAGCTATTAGATCATTAGAGACTCTTTGCCATCAATTAATCATTAGATCGGAAACCATTCATTGATGACAGTGGGGGAATTCATCTTAAAGGGATAGTACCACTAGCATGCAAAGGAGCCTTTGCTGGTGTCTCTGAAAATCTGAAAAGTAGATCCATGTGGTCTTTTCAACTTGACAGTTACTCCAAAATCTGACATGAGGGCTCATCCAGTATACCAGTTTAAATTTTCAGGTTACCTTGCCTTGGGAAGAATTTCCAATGACAGGAGAATCAAGGGGTTGTTATAGTTTATATGCAGACAATAGCCCAGGTTGGAGAAGGAAATGGCAACTCACTCTAGTGTTCTTGCCTAGAGAGTTCCATGGATGGAGAAGCCTGGTGGGCTACAGCCATGGGGTCACATAGAGTTGGACACATAGTGTGACTAAACACCACCATAGCCCAGGTGGGGTAAACAGGCTAAAATGTCCTTGTTCACATGATGTATAAGTATCACTGCCTTGCCTGTGGTTTCTGTGGCTTTCTAGGGGCTTGTGTTCTTGGGGGTCTCTTCCTTCAATATGTTGTTAACTGCTGACCTCTGGATCTTGCTTGGATCCCAAGGCTGCTCCATCTTCTCTGCCCTGTGGTCACCAATACACCCTCAATTTTCTTGAGAGCTTCCATAACTACTCATATAATACAATATAAAGAGACCTATGGGGGAAAAAAGGAGAGAGAGAGAGAGACCAATGGTGACAGTTCTGTGTATTTGTGTGCTTACATGCAGCAAGTGTCACTTAGCAACCCAGCTTGGCAGACTACTAACTACTAACTAAAAATTGAATACTGGACATCATTTTTGGTAATATTGTCTCTATCATAACCACATAAAGGTAACCTCTTTGCAGCTCTCCTCCTAAACATCAATTGCCTTGTCCCTACCCCTCAAAATACCCATCCCCTCTCTGCTTCTTAGGCTGCTCCCAGCACACAAAATTACTAAGCAGAGCATTACACTAATGTTACTCCTATGTTACTAAGCAGAACAGTTGTCTTGGACCCCATCTAAAGGCACCAAAATGACCATCAAGTATTTGCAAAAATGAAGACTGTTCTCTCTCCTAAGATAAATTCTGTTCCAACTAACAGATGATTTATCTGCAGATATTTGTGACATTGATGTGAGTAATCAAAGATCATGCTCATTAGTACTTATTATTTTTTTTATTATTTTCAGGAATTGTGTTGGAGAGCTTCATTACCTACCACTGCATTCCCCAAGACACTGTACTTCATGGAATGAACCGTGGTCTCCTAAGGGCAATTTTGTTGGATGGTAGGGAAGTCAAAGTTTGTGGGAATTTCATTTCTGAAGTTATCATGAGCAAATACAATACAATTCCCAATGGATAAATACTTATTTAAAAATTCTTCCTGGCTCTCTTTAAATGAAAGTAAATGTTATGATCTTTCATAAACTGATAAGAATGCTTTGGGGGAGAATTCTTTTGCTGAAAATGTCTAAGGCTCAATGGGGAGAATGAGTCCTCTTTATCAGTGGGTAGAACCAAGCTGTCAGATCCTTTCTGCCCTACAGAAGCTGATGTTTGAAAACTCAGCAGTGGCCACAGGACTGGAAAAGGTCAGTTTTCATCCCAATTCCAAAGAAAGGCAATGCCAAAGAATGCTCAAACTACTGCACAATTGCACTCATCTCACATGCTAGTAAAGTAATGCTCAAAATTCTCCAAGCCAGGCTTCAGCAATACGTGAACCATGAACTCCCTGATGTTCAAGCTGGTTTTAGAAAAGGCAGAGGAACCAGAGATCAAATTGCCAACATCCGCTGGATCATGGAAAAGGCAAGAGAGTTCCAGAAAAAACATCTATTTCTGCTTTCTTGACTATGCCAAAGCCTTTGACTGTGTGGATCACAATAAACTGTGGAAAATTCTGAAAGACATGGGAATACCAGACCACCTGACCTGCCTCTTGAGAAATCTGTATGCAGGTCAGGAAGCAACAGTTAGAACTGGACATGGAACAACAGACTGGTTCCAAATAGGAAAAGGAGTACATCAAGGCTGTATATTGTCACCCTGCTTATTTAACTTCTATGCAGAGTACATCATGAGAAATGCTGGACTGGAAGAAACACAAGCTGGAATCAAGATTGCTGGGAGAAATATCAATAACCTCAGATATGCAGATGAAACCACCCTTATGGCAGAAAGTGAAGAGGAGCTAAAAAGCCTCTTGTTGAAAGTGAGAGAGGAGAGTGAAAAAGTTGGCTTAAAGCTCAACATTCAGAAAACGAAGATCATGGCATCTGGCCCCATCACTTCATGGGAAATAGATGGGGAAACAGTAGAAACAGTGTCAGACTTTGTTTTTTTGGGCTCCAAAATCACTGCAGATGGTGACTGCAGCCATGAAATTAAAAGGCGCTTACTCCTTGGAAGAAAAGTTATGACCAACCTAGATAGTATATTCAAAAGCAGAGACATTACTTTGCCGACTAAGGTCCGTCTAGTCAAGGCTATGGTTTTTCCTGTGGTCATGTATGGATGTGAGAGTTGGACTGTGAAGAAGGCTGAGCGCAGAAGAATTGATGCTTTTGAAGTGTGGTGTTGGAGAAGACTCTTGAGAGTCCCTTGGACTGCAAGGAGATCCAACCAGTCCATTCTGAAGGAGATCATCCCTGGGATTTCTTTGGAAGAAATGATGCTAAAACTGAAGCTCCAGTACTTTGGCCACTTAATGCGAAGAGTTGACTCATTGGAAAAGACCCTGATGCTGGGAGGGATTGAGGGCAGGAGGAGAAGGGGACAACCGAGGATGAGATGCATCACAGACTCAATGGACATGAGTCTGAGTGAACTCCGGGAGTTGGTGATGGACAGGGAAGCCTGGCGTACTGCGATTCATGGGGTCACAAAGAGTCGGACACGACTGAGCGACTGAACTGAATTGAACAATTGCTAATGGCTTTTACTTGAGAGAGCCTATTAATTTTATTTCACTATCTCCAAATTTACTTTAATGTTCTACAGATGACATTACTGTTTAGTTCTTTATATTAAAAAAAAGAACTATTTGGTTCTCCAATGTTAATTTCTTTGGTAATCCTGGGTGTTACTTAGCAATAATGACAATAATCACTTTCCAATTTTTTTAATTAATTAATTTATTTATTTTACTTTACAATATTGTATTGGTTTTGCCATACATTGACTTGAATCCACCATGGGTGTACATGTGTTCCCCATCCTGAACCCACCTCCCTCCCCATACCATCCCTCTGGGTCATCCTAGTGCACCAGCCCCAAGCACCCTGTATCATGCATCAAACCTGGACTGGCAATTCGTTTCACATATGATATTTTACATGTTTAATGCCATTCTCCCATATCATCCCGTCCTCACCCTCTCCCACAGAGTCCAAAAGACTGTTCAATACATCTGTGTCTCTTTTGCTGTCTCGCATACAGGGTTATCGTTACCATCTTTCTAAATTCCATATATATGTGTTAATATACTGTATTGGTGTTTTTCTTTCTGGTTTACTTCACTCTGTATAATAGGCTCCAGTTTCATCCACCTCATTAGAACTGATTCAAATACATTCTTTTTAATAGCTGAGCAATATTCCATTGAGTATATGTACACAGCTTTCTTATCCATTCATCTGCTGATGGACATCTAGGTTGCTTCCATGTCCTGGCTATTATAAACAGTGCTGTGATGAACACTGGGGTACATGTGTCTCTTTCAATTCTGGTTTCCTCAGTGTGTATGCCTAGCAGTGGGATTGCTGGGTCATATGGCAATTCTATTTCCAGTTTTTTAAGGAATCTCCACACTGTTCTCTATAATGGCTGTACTAGTTTGCATTCCCACCAACAGTGTAAGAGGGTTCCCTTTTCTTCACATTCTCTCCAACATTTATTGCTTGTAGACTTTTGGATTGCAGCCATTCTTACTGGCGTGAAATGGTACCTCATTGTGGTTTTGATTTGCATTTCTCTGATAATGAGTGATGTTGAGTATCTTTTCATGTGTTTGTTAGCCATCTGTATGTCTTCTTTGGAGAAATGTCTGTTTAGTTCTTTGGGCCACTTTTTGATTGAGTCTTTTATTTTTCTGGAATTGAGCTGCAGGAGTTGCTTGTGTATTTTTGAGATTAATTCCTTGTCCGTTGCTTCGTTTGCTATTATTTTCTCCCATTCAGAAGGCTGTCTTTTCACCTTGCTTATAGTTTCCTTTGTTGTTCAGAAGCTTTTAATTTTAATTAGGTCCCATTTGTTTATTTTTGCTTTTATTTCCAATATTCTGGGTTTTTGGATTGCAGCCATTCTGACTGGCGTGAAATGGTACCTCATTGTGGTTTTGATTTGCATTTCTCTGATAATGAGTGATGTTGAGTATCTTTTCATGTGTTTGTTAGCCATCTGTATGTCTTCTTTGGAGAAATGTCTGTTTAGTTCTTTGGGCCACTTTTTGATTGAGTCTTTTATTTTTCTGGAATTGAGCTGCAGGAGTTGCTTGTGTATTTTTGAGATTAATTCCTTGTCCGTTGCTTCGTTTGCTATTATTTTCTCCCATTCAGAAGGCTGTCTTTTCACCTTGCTTATAGTTTCCTTTGTTGTTCAGAAGCTTTTAATTTTAATTAGGTCCCATTTGTTTATTTTTGCTTTTATTTCCAATATTCTGGGAGGTGGGTCATAGAGGATCTTGCTGTGGTTTATGTCAGAGAGTTTTTTGCCTATGTTTTCCTCTAGGAGTTTAATAGTTTCTGGTCTTACGTTTAGATCTTTAATACATTTCCAATTTTTTTAGTTTTTTCAACACAGATTTCGCTTCCTGTTGGGAGCAATGCAGGGGACCATTGTACCTTAATTCATTTATTCTCACAGCGCCTCCATGAGGCAGGTATTATGCATGCTAAGTCACTTCCGTCCTCACCAACCCTTTGTGACCCTGTGGACTGTAGGCCACCAGGCTTCTCTGTCCATAGGATTCTCCAGGCAAGAATACTGGAGTGGGTTGCCATGTCTTCCTCCAGGAGATCTTCCCAACCCAGGGATCGAATTTGAGTCTCCTGCAGCTCTTGTGTTGCAGGCTGATTCTTTACCACTGAGATAGATCACTTTTTCCCAGAAGGCGTTCCTATAATCCCTTATATTCTGCCTGACACATTTCATGGTAAATGTTTACCCATCTGTTGGCGTCACTAGATCAGTACAGTCAGGAACCATGCCTGTTTTGTTACCTGTTATCCACTGTACCTAACTTAGCACCTGGCATAGGGTAGGTCCCTAACAAGTTTTTGTTGACTGACTGGCTGGATCAGTGAATCATTGTGGAGAGGAATAACTCACTCAAGCCCACTGCATAAGAAGTGGAACCGAGACACAAACCCATGGCTCTAAACTCTCAAGTCCAAGCTCTTAAATGTCATGTAGAAGTTTCCTCCATCCCATGCCTAGTGCCCAAACAAAAACAGTATATCAATTTGAGCAATAACACAGTAATTAAAGCTCCATGCCAGAGCATTCTTTATCACTGGGGAAAGGTTGAGTTCCTTCAGGGTTCTGTCTAAAGAGCTGTGTACTTGGCATGGTGTGAAGTGTTGAAAGAAAAAAGAAATAGAGCCTGTCCTCAAGAAGATGGCAATGTCATGCACTGGGGTGTTGCCACCCTGAGGGGTGTAAAGAGCACCCCCCCACCCCTGATGTCCCCAGAAGCACCCCAGGCCAAGCCTCCTCCTGCCTGTGGTCAAAGCTTTAAAGAAATCCATTTAATACTCCGAAGTCTGGCCTTGAGAAAATCTTAATGTTCCAGATACAAAAGGGTGGAGTAGCGTGAGATGATGCAGAATTGAGGGTGGTGGGGGGTGTGCAGAAACTCTTTTCTTAAATGAAAAGCCAAAATAAAATAAATAAATGAAAACATAAATCACAGTGTCTTCTCCGGGCTCCTGGCTGGAGGAAAACAAATTAGAAAAGGCTTGAATGAAAGGAGTATTGAAGAAGCTTGACTTGAATTAAGTGGTTATATATTTTAAAAGCACTTTGTTGGGTCCTGTAAAAATAGCAAATAAAAAGGTAGTAATATCCCTTGGCTCTTGGAGGCAAACACCAGTAGGTTTGGGTTGGGGGGGATTTAAGAGAATAAACTTCAGGAGAAGGGAAAAGAAAGGCATGGGCTTAGAAACACTTTCATTTCTCCCTTAATAATTAATGATGAGGTGCTCTGTTTTCAAATAGACATCATGTGTCTTTCTAACACCGTTCACTTGCCTCTTAAAATGGCCCCAAATAAAATTTAAGGGCATAAGTTGAATTTTTTTTCTTTTGACAGGCAACCTAAAAGAGTGATTTCAGAACTATTGAATATATATAATTTAGAGTCCCTTTTACAATCCCTTTATACATAGCCTGAGAAAAATTTCACAATGAAAATTGTCACAAGCATCTACCCCAGTTTTCAACAGCCAATCTGCAACTCCTTTTTTGACCAGTTGTATTGTTATCAATTTAAAAATAAACCTTAACTGGAGAACTTAAATATTTTTACAAATATAGAGGCTTGAGCAATGAGTCTTACAAAAATGGCCGTGGAAGAAAATAACATGAGAAAAGTTACCAGGAAAGAGCTCAATGAACTTTCTCCTTGTTAAGAAATGTTTAAATCCTTTTGTTTGTAAATGGCAGGTGGGTTGTACAATTCCAATGTAATTTCAGAAAGCCATCTTCTGAATGTAATAAACATGTCTGCAATAATAGGATTCAGAAAATAGCAAAATGCATTCCAGACTCCCTTTGAATGTGCATACAGAACAGAGAATTTAGCTATAATTGGCTATAATACAGTTATGGACAGCAAATGACACACTGTGGATTTGGGTGATGGTGCAGCTCTGATTAGGGATGGCGCATTTCAGCTGAATATCAGAATAAAACAGTGAGTGTACGGTGACACAGCACCTTTTCTGCCTCCTTCCCTCATTCTCCCATTCCTTCCTCCCCTGCCTTCTTCCCTTCCTCCCTTTTTACTTCCTCATTTTATTCCCTTCCATTTAACTGAAGTATCATGACTTCAACTAGAAAACTTACTGTTACTCGACTAATCAACTGTCAGCCAGAACGCCATTGTTTTCAGAGACTAACAGTTGTGTGGAAAGGGGGGGCAAGTAAGAGCCCGTGGTGAATCGACTTTTGGAGACTAGATGTAATTTGAATCAAGAATTATAATAGGAAATAAACCATTACAATAAACAAGGAAACATGTACACAATTACTTTCATGGTGTAATTTTATTCACTCTAGTTGAGAAAATAAAGAGGTAATACTGACCGTAGCACCTGGGTATTTAATGCAAACTGTAAAATCTATTATATTAAACAAAGTCAAAAGCGATGTGAAAGATCCTGAATCTATTCAAGGCATGCACCTCATTACAGACTTAGCAAATTAAAACACAAATAGGATTAGAAAAGAATAATGTAACAATCTCCCACTACGGTCCCTAGAGCATTAAGTCATAAATTGGGTTTGCATTAAATTGTGCCTGCAGTATTGAATTCAGGGAAAGAGCTGTGGGCTGGAGATAAACCATGCTGGGCTGCTCACCAACTTTGGCAAAGCTATGTGTTTTCTGAGACGTGTAGTAAATTTGTTAGAATATAGCAGGTCCGCAAAAAAAAAATGAGCACTTCATATCTTAATTAAAAAAATGTCGGTGTCATGCCATATGTGGTCTGCAGAGATATAAATGCAGACAAAAATCCACATGTGAAATGGAACTGCGGTATCCACGGGTGTGTATAAAGGGCTATTCCAGTAAATGCATTGCTTAATACAGACAAAATGTTTCCTTTTTCTTTGAAAACTCTCAACACAGAGTTTTTGATGCATTTGTTTTGTTTTTAATTTGTTTGATTTTGCAAAATAAGAAAGAAAAGGAAAAAGCAAATCATCCTTTTTTAGAGAACACATGGGCTTTTAGATCATTCCGAGGAATGTTTCTTTCATCCTATATGAAGATGAGACCTTAACTATTCTGGCTCTTCCATAGAAAATTACATATGACGTCATTTTTAAAGGCAAGTACGTGTACTTAAATCAGGTTCTCAAGTGATTCACATTGAAAAACCACTGTCCATATTCCTTCCATTCCGGCTTACTCTAGTTTGTTTCCTAACCCCTGGGACAGGGAGGCTAAATCAGGGAAAGAGGAAATGCTTTAATTATTTGTTGAAGAAGATACAACCCACTCCAGTACTCTTGCCTGGACAATCTCATGGATGGAGGAGCCTCGTGGGCTACAGTCCATGGGGTCACAAAGAGTTGGACATGACTGAGCTACTTCAATTTCTTTTTTTCTTTCTTTTTAATTATTTGTATGGTGCCCTTATGTTAATTCCTTGTGTTAATACTGGCTGACTCTTTGCAAATGGACAGGTAAAGGCAGAAAGCAGGCTGCTGGTCCTGTTGCCTCAGGGCTCTGTCCAAGGGCAGGACTCTATTTTCTCTGACTTCCTAAGGTTGTTAAGAGAGTCAACAAAAACTGAGTAAAATGTACAAAAATGTTAGCCTTCCTTTTCCCAGTTCATCACTGAGTATAAATCACAGAAGCAACCTATGCAAGGCTAGCGGCCTTCACTGGTTCCCCCAGTGGAAGGGTGACCTTCTGGCTCTGTGATGTGTGCAGGAACTTCTCAGTTCTGTGGTGAAATGGATCCAGACCTCCCTGAGCAGGGAAGTCCCCGGGCCTCTTCCTCGCCAGCCACTCTTTCTCCTTCCTCCCTGCTGGTTCCCATCCTCTCCCTCCCAGGCCTCGCAGCTGTCCTTGCCTCCCAGCGAAGGGTTTCTACAACCCACTCAGTAGCAGTCTGTTTAAACCAGCATTGTCTATTTTTAAGAGCTATTTTGAAAGTCTAAATGGCTCCCATTTTGGCTTTAGTAAGACAAATATGGGCTAAAACACGCAATGCCCCTTAAGTATGATGGATACCCCAGACCTGCTGGAGTTTCCCAGAGCCAGACATAGCCTGGCTTGTCCTGGTGGCAATTTTTTGCCATGTTATTTATGTGGTGGTTTTACTTCTAATTATGGCTTATGATGGCTGTTAGTGCTGAGCAGTAAGAGAGCAAACTGCATTGTGCTGCTATTTAACTCTAGCCTATAAAACGGGTGATAAAGCCAAGGGCTTAAAACCCAAACCAAACCCTCCAAAAATGTAACTTTCTGTGACAAATTCACATTGTGACTGCCATTATGAGGCTGGAAACTTTCACTGAAGAAGTGCTTGGAGGCGGGTGACTCCTGAGGCCTGGGAACCTCAAATTTCAGCTCCGGCTTCATTCTTAAGTCATCCTTTATTGTAGACAAAACAACCCTGGACCTCGGGTGTAATTAACACATGCCAGGTTTAATCAGGACCAGGGTACTTGTTGTTTGGAAACTAATGAAAGCAAATAGATGTTACTTAACACCGTACATAATGAAAGGTCTTTTGTGGTCCTCAATTTTGATTACTATTTTTTGATGCTAAGAAGAATGCCACTTGGTGTGTGTATAAACAAAGAAGATAAATGGCTGGGATGAGAATGAGTTGTCCGTAATCTGATTAAAGCGATAGAGCTGGCTCCTAGGAGAACCGCATTGGGGTTTAATGATTGGTTTGTTGTTCTTAATATGTCTCATGTTCACTCTTAAAGAAATCAAGAAAAATGTTGAGAGGTTACTGATATTTCATTCTGGCGTTGGGCTGTCAGAGCTTCTGACAGGAAAAGAGCATTCCGTGACTGGAACCCAATGTCCAGCCATGTACGTTAATTTGCCCAAATGCTATTAGGAGGCATTTAAAACTGAAATCTGCCCCTTTCACCCACTCTGCTGGCAGAGCCATCACAGACGAGGCAAGAGCAGGCTTGCATTTGTTGAAGCTGCGATGTGCGTAAACATCTGAGAAATGCCACTCATCTTCTTTCCTTTTCCTTCTTGACAAAACGCTTCTGATTTCTGGAAGATATCTGCTAGTGTTTGGATAATAAATACATCATTTAAAAACTCAAGAATACTCTAGCCTGTTGGGATATTAAGGGGGAAACTCACATGCATTCTTGAGCTCTGCAGGGGCTCATGATGGTTGAATGTAATGTTTGCTTTTCCGCTCCTGCCTTTTGGTGAGTTCTGTGGTCCTGTGACTGAGTGAGTGCACACATGTGTGTATGTGTGTACATTCATGCACACCATCACTCATAAGTGAGTGGTCCTGCAAATTTAGTTGGTCTAACAACTTACAACAAAGAGAGAGCTGACTTTGTGCGTTGTGTGTTACCTCCAGAATACAATCAACATAAGTTCTCAGATATCTGATAGATTTCAGGATGTCCTCAGTGATGCTCGACTCTTTGGACACTATTCGGTGACTGAACAACAGCAACAGTGATGGTCAGCCAGTGAGATCTTGGCTGCCTTTAGAACTCCACACGGAGTAACTGGATTCCAGATGGACAGGAACTGGATTACTCTGCTTACCTTAAACCAGTAATCCGAATGACTTCGAGTCCTCTAGTATCATTTCATCAAATACATATTTGAGCACCCACTGTGCTACTGTCCCATTTTACAGATGAGAAAACTGAGGTTCAGAGAGTTTAAATAACTTCTGAGTGGTTAGTCTGTAGCTTAGTCTCAATTCTGAACAAAATCTGATTCTCAAGTTCATCTTCTTTCTACCACCCTATCAATAGACCAATAGTTAAACCTCCATGTTTCAAGAAGTAGTACATGTCTCTATCTGGTCTCTCTTCTTGATAAGGCTTATGAATCTGACAGAAACTGGTGACTGGCCCTCTCCCATGTGAGGGCTGGGCTTGGCCTGCTGGCTCCCCACACCTAGACAGGTGGGATGTGATTTCCAGGTACTTTTCAGTTCCTGGGTGTGTCGGCCTCTTCTTTCCTTCACAGACAGCCATTGACTTCAGTCACTTCCCAACAGACTGAGGTTGAATTCTGCAGGGACACAGGAAGGACATGAGTTGGAAATGACCTGAGAGAGAGCCAGTCCTTTTCATGTCTTTCCCAAGCCGCCTCCTTCTCCTGCCAGCCCATTCTAGAGCCATGTGGTCATGCACTGGCAGCTCCACTCAAGAGCAGGAAGAGAAAATGAAGGATGATGAGAAGCAAAACCATGGCTGTGCTATTGATTATGCCTCTGACTTAAAAAAAAAAAACGATGGAGAAGGAGATTGGAACTAAACTGTCATTTCTCTTAAAAAATGCTGGCAGTCATTTTAGTGGCGTTTTTGGGCATCTGAATGTATTAGTTAAAGGCCATCTGGCAGAGTCAGGTGGGCAAGCCACTTCACCTCTCTGGGCCTCAGTTTCCTCTTCTGCACCAGACGTACATAGAGACGTACTTGTGACTTCCTGGGAAAGCAGTGAGGTATAGGGCAAGTCTGCTTCTCTGGAGTCAACTGATGCTCTGAATCTTAGCTCTGTCATTCAGTCCTGGCATAAGGTGTGCAACCCGGGGTCAGTTATTCAACTTCTCTGAAGCTCAGTTTCTACCTCTGTGAAATGGGGAAAAGAGTCCCTCTCAAAGTGTCATTAAAGCATGCACACTCCATTGTGTCTGACTCTTTGCAACCCTATGAACTGTAGCCTGCCAGGATCCTCTGTCCATTTTCCAGGCAAGAATATTGGAGTGAGTTGCCATTTCCTACTCTAGTGGATCTTCCTGACCCAGGGATGGAACCCATGTCTCTTGTGTCTCCTGCATTGGCAGGCAGATTCTTTACCACTAGCGCCACCTGAGACGCTCAAAGGGTCATTAAGAGGTTTAATATGGTTAATGCATGCACAGCTTCTGGAGAAGGCATTTACCCAGGACTGGAAGGAAGAACGGGTGAGTAGGATTATTTGAAGGCTAGTGAGGGAGAATAACTAGTCTCTGAAGATGTACCAGCTAGGAGGGGCTGGGGGTGGGACATGGGGCTCTAGGTGACCCTTCCCAAGGGAGGAGAAAATGAAGTAACTGTTAGTAGCAGGGCAGAAAACAGGGCACCTGGATGCCAAGCTTCATCAGGAACATTGCCTTAGGTGGCAAAAAAAAAAAAAAAAAACAAATCTTGAAACACTCTTGCCTTCCTGCCTACTGCTTTTCATTTCTTAACTCTTTATTTTTAATGAAGACAGGAAGGTTTACAGTTTTGACAGTTCCATTTATTTCTACCATTTTCATCTAAAACAGTACAATGAACAACAATTATTCCACCTGGGTTTTAACTGCAGTTGGATAAATGTCAGTATTAAATAAACATGTCTGTGTACTCTGTGTTGTCTCTTCTGTTCCCTAATTGTCCATCTGTCTGTACTTTTCTTTATCACCAGTCATCAAACTAGTCCTCTCTCCTTCTTTCTCATTCCCATCCTTCATCTTCACAGTGGGTCACAGGAAAATACAGAATAGGGACACAGTTGAACTGTAGGTGCTGAACCATATGCATGAAGCAACCCAGAGAGCAAATCTTTCCCAGATGGGAGCAAGGAGGATCCCAGAGAAGGAGAGGGATGCCTTCCATTCCTGGGCTCACTGTCCAATGCCTCCAAGCCACTGGTGGGCACCCTAGGTGGGGAAGCTGACTTGTCCCTATCGGTGCCCAGCGGAGACTAGAGGATCGTGCACCTGAGCAAGAGAAATGAGATACGCCCATTCTCTCAGGGTTCCTCCTTAGGTGTCACTCACCCAGCGGAGCTGGGACTCAATGACACCAAGAAAGCAACAGGAGCTTTCTTTGCATAATCATGGTCATATGTTTATATTTGTTTAAAATTTGCTTCTATTGGATTTTTTATAATTCATATCTATTTCTAAAATAAATCTGAATCTCTTTTATAAGTAAACATGGTTAAAAAAAGAAAAAAGAACAAGAAGGGAAGAAAGTAGAACTGAAATTACTGAAAAGGAGCAGAGGCACTTGATGTTCCCAGTCATCTGAGATGAGATCATCTGAACCACTAGGCAGGGCTCTGAGCTAAGGCAAAAGAAAATCTGGGGTGACAGACTTCATTTCATCTGACAAAATAAAGCGGGGGCAGGGGTGCATCTTTTTTTCTGCTGAGTCACTAATACCTGGAATAACTCAAGGAGGAATTTATTACCTGGTTTCTTGTATAAGTGAATGTTGGATGACCAGTTGCACAGAGCCTACAAATAGAACCTTGCATAAAGACAAAAAAAAAAGTGACATGGACCACTGCCCCTTTCTGAAAAGATGACAGAGCCAGATCCAATATTTGTCACTACATTTTATTTTATTTTAATTAATTAATTAATTTTAATTGAGGCTAATTACTTTATGATATTGTGGTGGTTTTTTGCCATACATTGACATGAATCAGCCATGGGTGTACACATGTCCCCTATCCTGAACCCTCCTCCCACTTCCCTCCTCATCCCATCCCTCTGGGTTGTCCCAGTGCACCGGCTTTGAGTGCCCTGTTTCATGCATCAAACTTGGACTGGTGATCTAGTTCACATATGGTAATTTCAGTGCTATTCTCTCAAATCACCCCATCCTTGCCTTGTACAGAGTCCAAAAGTCTGTTCTTTATATCTGTGTGTCTTTTGCTGTCTCACATATAGGGTCATCTTTATCATCTTTCTAAATTATATATATATATATATGTGTGTGTGTGTGTGTGTGTGTGTGTGTGTTAACATACTGTATTGGTGTTTTTATTTCTGACTTACTTCAGTCTGTATAATAAGCTCTGGTTTCATCCACCTCATTAGAACTGATTGAAATGTATTCTTTTTAATGGCTGAGTAATATTCCATTGTGTATATGTACCACAGCTTTCTTATCTATTCATCTGCTGATGGACATCTAGGTTTTTTCCATGTCTTGGCTATTATAAACAGTGCTACGATGAACACTGGGGTACACATGTCTCTTTCAATTCTGATTTCCTCAGTGTGTATGCCCAGCAGTGAGATTGCTGGGTCTTACGGAAGTTCTATTTCCAATTTTTTAAGGAATCGCCACACTGTTCTCCATAGTGGCTGTACTAGTTTGCATTCCCACCAATAGTGTAAGAGGGATCCCTTTTCTCTACACCTTCTTCAGCATTTATTGTTTGTAGACTTTTTGATAGTAGCCGTTCTGACTGACATGAGATGGTACCTCATTGTGATTTTGATTTGCATTTCCCTGATAATGAGTAATGTTGAGCATTTTTCCATATGTTTGTTAGCCATCTGTATGTCTTCTTTGGAGAAAAGTCTGTTTAGTTCTTTGGCCCATTTTTTGATTGGGTCTTTTACTTTTCTGGTATTGAGCTGCATGAACTATTTGTATATTTTGAGATTAATTCTTTGTCAGTTGTTTCATTTGTTATTATTTTCTCCAACTCTGAAGGCTGTCTTTTCACCTTGCTTATAGTTTTCTTTGTTGTGCAAAAGCTTTTAAGTTTAATTAGGTCCCATTTGTTTATTTTTGCTTTTATTTCCATTACTCTGGGAGGTGGGTCATAGAGGATCTTGCTGTGATTTATGTCAGAGAGTGTTTTGCCTATGTTTCCTCTAGGAGTTTTATAGTTTCTCATCTTACATTTAGATCTTCAATCTGTTTTGAGTTTATTTTTGTGTATGATGTTAGAAAGTATTCTAGTTTTATTCTTTTACAGGTGGTTGACCAGTTTTCCAAGCACCATTTGTAAAAGGGATTATCTTTTCTCCATTGTATATTCTTGCCTCCTTTGTCAAAGATAAGGTGTCCATAGGTGCGTGGATTTATCTCTGGGCTTTCTATTCTGTTCCATTGATGTATATTTCTGTCTTTGTGCCAGTACCATACTGTCCTGATGACTGTAGCTTTGTAGTATAGTCTGAAGTCAGGCAGGTTGATTCCTCCAGGTCCATTTGTCACTACATTTTAGATTGGACTCAACATTATCCTTTAAAAAATAATCACTTTTAAAATAAATTTTTCTTATATCAAAAGTGATATGAGTGTATTGTAGGGAACTTGTCAATTACAGATTAAAAACAGAGAAAATGATAACTCCTCCACTTAAGTAACCACTATTAACATTTCCATCTTTTCTATCTATGCATAGATACACATGTCTACTTTACAAAGATAAATAATTACACATAATGTTTTGTGAAACTTTTTCTTTACTCATATACCATAAACACTTCCCACTCTATAAATCTCTCTACAGCATCACTTTGAATGCTTGCAATATTGTATTGGTATCAGTACAATAGAATACATCAAGAAGATAGTATTGCAATATATTTGGCCAATTCCCTCTGTGCTAAATATTTGAATATCTAACATTTCACCTTTATAAATAATTCCATAGTGACCATCTGGGGCTACTGTTCTCCAGGGATCCTCTGTGACTAACTTGTGTTTCAGCGAGGGACAGCCAGTTCATTCAAGGTCACTGTGCTCTAGAGGTCAATGAATTACTTGCCCGATGACTTGTGGGCACAATCTGCATGTACCTTTTGTACTTTTCTGGGCAAGAAGGAGGAAACAGTGATGGGAACCCACAGTCTTGATTAGAGAGTATTTCCTGGGATGCTTCATGAAGGGAATAGAATTCTCTGTTTTTGTCACTATGACCTGTAGTCTCAGGAAAGAATGGAGACAGAGAAGACAGAGGGGGCATCACTGGAGAAGCAGACATATGGGATTCATACTGGCCACGGATTAGATCCCTAATGTTCCCTGATGGGGAGGGTTCCAATTTCTCTAGATGTGCTGCTCTACCTGAGGGTTTGCTCATGACAGGAGCATGGTGGCCCCGGGTAGAGATGGAATGCATTTGGATAGTCTTGCTTGTATGTAGTAAGTTTGTTACTCTGAAAAAGGACACAGTGGGGGAAGGAGAGGGTAGAATGATATGAGAGAATAACATTGAAACATATGCATTACCATATGTAAAATAGATAGCCAGTGGGAGTTTGATGTATGATGCAAGGAACCCAAAGCCAATGCTCTATGATAACCCAGGGAGGTGGGATGGGGAGGGAGGTAAGGGGAGGGGTTCAAGAAGGAGAGGACAAATGTATATCTAATGCTAATTCATGTTGATTTATGGCAAACCCCACCACAATATTGTAAAGTACCCTCTAATTTAAAAAAATAATAATAATAAAGGGGGGGAGGTGCGTAGCATTTAGAAGTGGTTCTCCCTCTCCACAGTTCAGAAGATTTGACGGTGGTTTGTGATCTAAGCATCAAGATTGAAATTGCCTCCAAAGAGCCAAACACATATCCTACTTCACATTCCTTCAGGTTTGCCCTAAGCATGGTAATCCCTAGTGGACCTCAGATAGAAGGGAATTTATATGTTTGAACACTGATAAGGGAGATTTTTCTCTGAATAATGGGTATAGTAATAAAGTGAAAGTCACTCAGATGTGTCCAACTCTGTGACCCCATGGACTACAGTCCATGGTATTCTTCAGGCCAGAACACTGGAGTGGGTAGCCTCTCTCTTCTTCAGGGGATCTTCCCAACCCAGGGATCGAAGCCAGGTCTCCCACACTGCAGGCAGATTCTTTACCAACTGAGCCATAAGGGAACCCCAAGAATACTATAGTGGGTAACCTATCCCTTCTCCAGCGGATCTTCCTGACCCAAGAATGGAACCGGGGTCTCCAGCATTGCAGGCAGATCCACACAGCTAAAACATGTCCCCAGGCATGTTTATGTGTTCACACAGATCCAATAACTTCACACTAAGTACATGTGAGTAGGCTTAATTTAATCATTACAAATCTGAATTTATTGTAATCATATTCCCAGCACTGTTTTTTTTTCCCTAAGTGTTTTTTATTTTCTAGATTGTACCTCAACTCCAAAGGACATACTTTTGAGAAAATACTTTGTTAAAGACATTTTTGGAGCAACTTTTATTATTCATTAGTGTGTTTCAAAGTGAACTTGAACAGAAATGGTTTTTGCTAAAGTAAAAATACATCTGTTCTATGATCTAATTGTACAATTGGTTAGGATTTTTATCTATCAGTTCAAAGGGAAACTTGGTTTCAGTGAATTTGTTTTTAATAAAACTGCGTTATCTATGATAAATATATTTCACTTTGTTCAAATGGATTTGATTGGGAAAACATATTGAGCAGAAGTACTGGTAGAGCTTAATTTCATTGCTTTGAGAAAACGTATTGAATGCTGGTTTGAATTAAATTCTATTTGTTTTAATAAAAGTGTATTGGCCTGAGTGTACATATATTTGTTTTAGTGGCAGTGCATTGGATCCAATAAAACTATATTGGCTTCACTGCTTATGTCTCCTTTTCAGTGAAAATGGATTGAATGGGAAAATGAAATAGGCATGAAGCAGCCAGCCCCAAGGTCTCTGCTTGGTGAGAGTATCCAAATAACTGGGAGGGGTGGGTTTCCATAGACTTTATATCAAAATACGCTTTTAAATTTAAATACCTTTTACCATCAAGGACTCAAATGTGAGACTGAATTGCCACCATAAGGAGTGCAATTTTCTAAAGCAGCCCTTTCCGTGGACAAGTTATGGGGCTGTCCAGGACACCAGAGGAAGAAATTTTACGAAAGCCAAGAGCAAGTTTGTCAACATCCCTTAAGCTTTATATGGGCCTCATTGGTTCCAATAAGAAGCTGTCTACTAGGCATCCCTAAGATCCTTCAATGGGCAGAAAAGAGGTTGTGAATGCTCCCTAAGGATGGTGCTGGCCCATCAACACTGCAACAGGTCTGACTTTGAACTGATTAAAAAGGGGAAGATTTGGAATAAGTGTTACCCTGAGACACACATCAGAATTGCCAGACTTCTCATGGCCCCTGAGAGAGGAGTCAGCTCTGCAGAGTGAGTTGACGCTAGCCCTGCTATCAGAGATTGGCGGCCTGTGCAAAGTGCTCTGACCACATTGTGTAAGTGTGCTTGGGTCCCAGGCACCCAAGTCCACAGATACCCTTCTGCACAGGTGTCCTGACCCAAACAAAGACTGAAGTTAAAATAATGAGGATTAATAATAATATCAGCTGTCATTTTTATGTGACTTTCTACTCAGAAACTATGTGCTCTGAATTGTTTTTTTCTTCCATAAGATGAACCTGACCTGACTCTTCTTCTCAGTTTCATTTAGCCTTGATGAGAAGTAAATGCAAATACTACTTTCACTAACACCTTTGCTCCAGCAAAATGTGTTAACAAGTTCTATACTTCAACCTTCCCATGATTAGCTGCTAATTCCCAATGAATATCATTACCAAGGGACTCTAAACCTTTGGGGTATAGTTGCTCATTTTTTGAATGCCTGAATTCTTACAAGATCCTACAAGGTTAAGAGAGCAAAATTGATTCATGGATTTTTTCCCCCTGAAATATTCTCAATTATATACTGGAAGTCAAGAATAAAATGGATTTTGTGATTTTAAAATTTGCTGTGCTGTTCTAGGAGACAACAAGTGGTTTACTTGATCAGAATGTGGTATTGATCCACCACATTATTGAAATTTAATGTGGGGCTGAGTGTACCAGTTTCAAAAAGGAAATATCAATGTGTAACTTAATTCACTGTCCTAACAAGAGAGTTTTCAAATGGTAATGCTAGGATATTTTTGTATCAAAAAATTATACAGAAACTTACAGTATTTTGAGAAGGCTTATTGTTGGATTTTGAGGACGGCTGTGAAGAGAGACCAAATTTATCTGGGAATGGGAAAATCTCATATGTAGATCTGTAGGGTCTCCCTGACTACGGGCGTAAAAAAAAGCACATCTACTGGGGTGGGGGGATCCAATTAGAAATAGACATTCTCTTGGCGAGACCAATGAGAAAAAGACAGGCTTCAGGCTTCTGCAAGACCAATGAGAAAATGTACCCTCTGAAATTATCTGGGCGATGGTTTTAGGAAACCCCAGAAGGTGAGTAGGATAGCGAGACAAAGAAAAGAGGCAGTCAACCAAGGGTTTGCTATTAAGCAAGTGACCACTGAGGTCAACTGCAGATTGAGCCAATGTGGTGATCGGGGATGTGGCATGCAGCCTGTGTCTTAGAGTTGTCCCACTCAAGGAAAGCTGTGGTATTTATGTACTAGCACCAGGGCATATACTAACTCCCATTCTCACCGATTGAGATGCTCCTGGGGAGCCTCAGTCCTCTGATGTATGCAGCCTGCCAGTTGACCACAGAGCAGGCTCCAACCACCAGAAGAAGCTTAGGGCAAGGAACACAGTTGGAAGCAGTCAGGTTGAGGGTAAGAATGAGGCACTGACAAGAACTGCTCTCCCTATGAAGCTCATTTTACAGATGAGTCAACTGAGACATGGAGGTTAAGTAGTATTCCCCATGACACAGCTACTAAGCCGGACAGGCAGAATGCAAATCCAACCAGTTTCCCTTGAAAGTCAGTGACTTAACCACTTAGCTATACTATCTTGACCATGCTGTCCAGCTGAGAGGTTGCCATGCCTTCCAAGACTTGCAAATCGTATCTTGTGGAGGCTGACATTGCATCAGGGTGGGGACTGAGTGTGGCAGGGAGAAGGGCATTGGAAGGGCTATATGTCTGAGCTTCTGCTTCTAGCAGTGGCCAGAGAGTGATCTATCAAAGGGTAAGCTGAGCCTTAGTATCTACATATCTGTTTACTAGATGTCAAGCTCAACTTGTCCTGTGGTTCAGTTTAGTTCAGTCACTCAGTTGTGTCAGACTCTGTGCGATCCCATGGACTGCAGCAAGCCAGGCTTCTCTGTCCATCATCAACTCCCGGAGTTTACTCAAACTCATGTCCATCGAGGCAGTGATGCCATCCAATCATCTCGTCCTCTGTTGTCCCCTTCTCCTCCTGCCTTTGATCTTTCCCAGCATCAGGGTCTTTTCCAATGAGTCAGTTCTTCGCATCAGATGGCCAAAGTATTGGAGCTTCAGCTTCAGCATCAGTCCTTCCAATAAATGTTCAGGACTGATTTCCTTTAGGATGGACTGGTTGGATCTCTTTGCAGTCCAAGGAACTCTCAAGAGTCTTCTCCAACACCACAGTTCAAAAGCATCAATTCTTCAGAGCTCACCTTTCTTTATATCTTTGAAAATAACCATATCTTTGTAAATAACCATATGATGTGATTTGCAGTGAGCCACAGGGGTCCTAGCTAACTCAAGATTCTACCAGCCCCCTCCCCGATTGTCCCCCCTTTCAAGTTCATCCTTTTGCAGTCGGCTTTTCCATTTCAGCTGCACTTGCATTCTGCTATCTGCTTTGCAAAATAAGTTATGATGACTTTGTGCTATAAAATAAAACAGCAATCCTCACAGCTGTTTTGACTCCATTTAATGAAATGGTGGTGACATCTGAATGTCACTATTGCAGAGAGGCGGATGGGTTGTTGTGGTTTCTCAGAGTGGAAAGATCAGTATTATTCCCTAAGCTAATAGCTCATGTGACAGTTCTGTGGTTATCATTGTTCTGTGTCAGCCCGTGGTGCTGCTGTGTCCCTCTTACTAGGGTGAGGCTTCAGGTGTAGCAACAGACCTCTAGCTATTTCTCATTACCTATGAATACAAATGGACATCCAGGGTAGAGTGGATGCAGGCAGTATTGTGAAGATGAGTAAGATTGTCAGTGGACAGAAGCACTCAACTAACAATTCCTGCCACTCAAGAATTCAAAAAGCATACCGTCTCAGGACAGCCAATAGTGTAAGTGTCATCCCATCAGAAAGTGCCAGAAAAATCCTTGGTTTCTCCTTCCTCGCCACAGATAAAGAGGAGGGAGCGGTGTTGGAAGATATCAGACAGTAAACATGGAGATGAGTCAAGAAGCTGGTCTCCTCAATCAATTATGCTAGAGTATTATCAAATCAATGAATTCACAGTGTGAGTGCTTGCGGCAGATGGACGAACACTTGTCGGCTATCGGGAGCCACGGGAGAGTCAGATTTATTTTCAAAGCTTGTTTGTCTCATTTCTCCTGCCTGGTGCTGGAAGGCAGAGCATGCATCTGTGATTTTTCAAACGCAAGAGATCTCCAGTGATTTTCCAGCCTGTGAGATCGGACTCTGCGAGCGAAAATCTCTACGACTTTGGGCTTTTTTCTGCTCAGAATGAAGACAAAGGGGTGCAGGTTCAGCAACAGGTCTCTTCATGCCTGCAGGTCTCAGCAGAGGCAGAATGAGGTGGTTTCGTTCCATGAACTGGCCTTGAGGGTGGCCATGATGGTGGGACGGCCATGATAGTGGGGGATTTGCGCTACTGTGACTTCAGGGGTGGGCTGTCAGGACACTTCTGCAGGTCCTGACAGAGTCAGGATGAGGGTTACACCTCCTCCTCTGGCACATGAGGGTGTTATCAGTCATTGGGCAGTGCTGTTACCCTTTTCAACCACCAAGGGTTCTGGGATTCTTAGTGGGCAGAGAACCTGAACTCTCCTCCCAGCTGATCAAGGTAGAAAGGGGTATCTTTTAAGTCGGAACTGATAACTTCACAGCATCTGCCATCAGCTCCAAAAAAGGTTCCTTCCTGTGGGAGGAATCATCTTTCCCAATTTGTGTATTGGGACAAGTGGAAGTCTGTTCATGTTCTTGGAGTCAAACAAGGAGTCTATGAACTTTTGGGGTCTGGTCTAATAGTCCCCAACCTAATGCATGACGAGGAAGCCTCCTTAAACAAATTCTAAGTACTTTAGGGCAGAGTGAGTCATAGTCTCCAGGGTTGGTGGGAGCGAGTCAGAATCTCTGGCCCTGTGCCTCAGTGTGTTCTTTCATTGATTTATCCATGCAGTTAGTCAGCAAACCTTAATGAGGCCAGAGATTCTCAACCCTAGTCCACCTCTGACCAGTTAAATCAGACTTTCTGGGTGATCTTATCAAGCGAGGTTGACTTATCATGCAAGCCTGACTGTGTCAGGCTTGGAGGATATTGTAATGGTGATGAAATGGGTCAAGGGCCATGAAAGATGTAAACCCAGGCTTCTGTGGGGACAGAGAGAAGCAACCTCAGACGCAGGTAGAGCACGGAGATGAAGAAGTCCTTGGGGACTTTTGGATGAGATGACACAGAGCTGCTTTCCAAGAAGCAAGAATTGTGCGTTATCCAGTCAAAGAAAGGAGCAGGAAGAGAGACTCTCCCAGGAGCTTGCTGTAATCAGTGTCTAAGATACAAGTGAGAGGAGAGGGAGGGCAGGTGGGAAGAGAGGTAAACGGAGCTCTGGGGTGAGTGCACCACACTGGGAAAGTCAGCCCACATTTTACAGGAAAACCCATCAAAGGGACTGATCTGATCAGATTGCAGTTTCAGAAAGGGGCCACTACAGCTGAATGAAAAAATAAATAGGAGGGGGCCATAAATAATTAGCGGAGAAGGCAATGGCACCCCACTCCAGTACTCTTGCCTGGAAAACCCCATGGATGGAGGGGCCTGGTCGGCTGCAGTCCATGGGGTCGCTAAGAGTTGGACACGACTAAGCGACTTCACTTTCACTTTTCACTTTCATACATTGGAGAAGGAAATGGCAACCCACTCCAGTGTCTTGCCTGGAGAATCCCAGGGACAGGGGAGCCTGGTGGGCTGCCATCTTTGGGGTCGCACAGAGTTGGACACGACTGAAACGACTTAGCAGTAGCAGCAGCATAAATAATTAGAGATTGAGCAAACCAAAACCATTAAAATTTGCCACCTTTTCCAATCAGTGTTTACATATGAATCTTAAAGAAAAAGATGAAGTGAAGTGTTCTTTTTTTTTTTACTTTTCATGTACGTTTTTTTTTTTTTTTTTTTTTTTTTTACTTCATTTTACTTTACATTACTGTATTGGTTTTGCCATGAAGTGTTCTTAAAAAAAATAATTACCAAAAACTCCAACTGGATTGTTTTAGGGAAGGACTGTTTAAAAATGGAAAAATTGAATTTGAAATGGAAAAAGTAAAGTTTTGTTCCAAATACATGTCTTTGGAGATATGTATACTATTGCTTGATTCTCTGAACCAGTCACTTCTGATGAGCTTTTCTGGGTGGTGACATTTGCTGAGTCCTGCTGTGCCCCACCTTCCTGCTGAAAGGATAGTACTTTGTCAGGTTAAGAACCCAGCTTCTAAGTCAGAGAGTTGGATTTAAATCCCAGATCTGGCCCCAATTAGCTATGTGATCTTGAGAAATTTACTTAGCCTCTCTGTACCCCAGATTATGCATCTGTAAAGTAGGATGAAAATAGCGTCTCCTTCCAGGGGTTACACAATGACTAGAGCCTGCCAGGCTTCTCTGTCCCTGGGATTCTCCAGGCAAGAATACTGCAGTGGGTTGCCATGCCCTTCTCCAGGGGATCTTCCTGACCAGGAATTGAACCCAGGTCTCTTACGTCTCCTGCATTGGCAGGCGGATTCTTTATCACTAGTGCCACCTGAGAAGCTCATACATGTAAATACCCATGAGTCCATGTAGAGAGCCTGGCACATTGAAAGCACTCAAAAATGACAGAAAGAACCAAAGAGCAAAAGGCTAAGAACAAATGACTCAGAAAGGCAATGTGATGATCCACTAAGTGACCCCTAGTTTATTTTATTCTGCTCTGGCAACCTTTGTTTTTTAACAAAAAGGGAAAGAAACTCATCGCCATTGTGTGGGTCAGTTTTTCCAGCCAGTCATTATAACCTCTGTGCAGAAGCACTGCATTAACTTGACAATTTCTGTTCCGAGCTCCTGAACCCAGATTCAGCCTATAAAATGACCATGTCTGTTCCTGCTACCCTCTTGCTCCGGTGCAGGCAGAGGAAAATTTGGCTCCTTCACTTAGGATATCTACAGTAACCCATCAGCTGCTGAGCTGAAGAATGTGTTCCGCACTCCCCTTTCCCCTTTAATGTGCCATTAAATCAAATACTCTATTAGCAGAATTAGTTCATTCAGTGTCTACACTGAAATGTCCTGTGAATTGCGTGATGTCTCTCGCAAATGGCCCTGCACTCTGGGGTCTACTTCAGCAGTTTATATCCTGCGGAGGAGGGCCATGCTGCCCAAGGATCTGCCTGCCTTCCTCTAAGTGAAATATTATGGCTTCCACAAAGGATAATTATTTCCATCATTTGCCATGTGCAAACCTGGTGAATTCAAACACTGTCGCTCCGGCTCTGGCCCAAAGCCTGCTCTCCTCACACCTGTGATCTATAATCAGCTTTGGCCACAGACTTCCCACCCTCTCAGCTTCTCTGCTCGGCGTGGGTTCATTCCAGACCCTAGTGCCAAAACAGAGGCTTTTGCTGAGAGTTAAAACATGGAGAAATTTTCTTCCTCAAACAATGTGGGCAGGAACACAGAGCATCTTCCCTTTTGTATTCTCCGGCAAGAGCTATGGGGTGAAATTCAGCACCCCTGTTTCCATTCCCTCTTATTTACACTCGTCACCCAATAAATGTGGAAGCAGGCAGTGACAACTTCTGGACCTATGTCATCACACTCTCATGCTCTAAAGATTAGCGTGCTCACAAACGCAATGCACTGACACTCAGCTTGAGCAAGTTGAGCATTGGTATGACTCCTCATGTGTCATGGCTCTGGGCTGCTGCCGTGGGCGCTGCAGTGCTTTTCCTTTATGCTGAACTGCATTTAGCTAACATGCATTTAATTTGTTAGGCTGTCTTTTCCTAAAGAAAGTCAATGTGTTAGGGAAGTATTTGCTCCTATAACAGATGAGCCTTAGAGTGGTGTGCTGGCAAATATTTTAACTTTTTCCATCCCCAGTGGTGAATGGAAAGCCCAGTTTGTAGTAGTTGCCAATTTCTAGGGACTTCTCTGGTGGCTCAGCAGTGAATAATTCCCCCTGCCAATGTGGGAGATGCAGGTTCCATCCCTGGGTGGGGAAGATCCCCTGGAGAAAGAAATGGCAAACCACTCCAGTGTTCTTGCCTGGGAAATCCTAGGGACAGAGGAGCCTGGCGAGCTACAGTCCATGGGGTTGCAAAGAGTCGGACCCAAGTTAGCAACTAAACAACAATCGTGTAAATTCTGCTGCTGTGACTGATTTCAAGATGCAATGTGATATCATTAAATGAAGAGTTGGAAAGAGGTATTTGTAACACTCTCATTACACAGTGTTTCCACAAAAATAACCTCAAGAACAGAAAATAATACAGTAAAATTCACTGGGATAGGTTTTGAGTATTATTACCTTTTATAAATGTAATTTATAAAATTTAATTGTTAGTTTATAAAACTTAACTCTTAGTAATGACTGTATTTAACAACTGACTCGCAAAATTCCTCCAAATTTTGTAGTTGGCTTTCACAAGTCAGAATGAACCACCTCCAGTGCATCACTGGGCTTAAGGGTATAAAATGACATTTCTTATTCACAACCCAGTCCAGTGTGGACATTCATATTCACAGCGGCTCACATGATGAGTCAGGAATCCAGGGTCCCTCGGTATTATATCTCTGTTACCCCTTAGGGACTTCAGAGTTCCTCACTTCCAGCCAGGAGGAAAGGATCTCACGTGAGTAGTCTTCACGGAGCAGCCTTAGAAATGGTGTCTATGATATCTATGGTGTCTTTCATCCGTGTTCCACTGGCTGAAATTCTGTCACATGGCCACATCTAGCTTCAAAGAGGCTGGGAAAGAAAACCAAGCTATGTGCCCAAGAGGACAGGACATGGAGCTTGAGGGCAAGCAGCCAGTCTCTGTCAGGGTACTAAGAGTGCTTCCGCCCTGGCTGCAGCCAGGAAGCAGGTGGACTAAGGGAAAAGAGCAGCTGGCCCTGCTTTCCCAGCCTTATTGAACATGCAAAAGTGTAACCGGCATGGACAGTGAAATGAATTGTTACGAAACTGGCAATTAATAAATAGAATTATGCCTGTGTACACACCAGATTGTATGTTATTTACCGTTACTGTGACGTGAAGGTGATTCCAGCTGGACTATGGCAGGTGTAGGAGCTGGTTTTTCTAAGCACAGTGGTCCATCTCTCCATCAGTCTCTCTGTCCATCCATCCAGTAAACCTTTATTCAGGCCCTGTGTAAACTCTGCATTTACTGAGGTTCTTAGTGGTACTTATAGCCTAGGAAGGAAGAGAGAATCAGATATACCCAAATTAAGATACGTGTCTAGCTGAGAAGAAAGCAGCCAAAAATCTGGGAAGTGAAAAAGAGTCCTGAGGAGGCAACATTTGATGTGAATCTAGATAGCAGCATGGGTAGAATTTTCTAGGCACAGGAGGGGGCAATGCATTCTAGGCAAGAGGGACAGTTTTCAGCAAGATCCAGAGGAATGGAAGAGCAAAGCTTTTTCCAGAAATGGTCAGAAATTCAGGATGGCAAGAGATGGGGCTGGAAAGATGAGTTTGTGTTAAATTGCAAAGATCTTTATACAGAGTACATCTGCTACTCTGCTAAGTCACTTCACTCGTGTCCGACTCTGTGCGACCCCATAGACGGCAGCCCATCAGGATCCCCTGTCCCTGGGATTCTCCAGGCAAGAACACCGGAGTGGGTTGCCATTTCCTTCTCCAAAGCAGGAAGGTGAAAAGGGAAAGTTGCTCAGTTGTCTCCAACTCTCTGCGACCCCATGGACTGCAGCCCACCAAGCTCCTCCGCCCATGGGATTTTCCAGGCAAGAGTACTGGAGTGGTTGCCATTGCACACATAAGCTACTTCTACCCAATTCTCTTGTTCTTTACAGAACCGGTCTAATTGTAAAACAGTATTATACTTAAGAGACCCTCCAACCGGCCACCATTTGCCATCCTCCAATGGATACCGTGGCCATGCAGTATCACATAGGAAGACCAGGTGTGTCTTCTTTAAGCCCTGGGGATTGAATCTATCCCAGTTTTTCAGGATACAGTTCAAAGGAGTGAGGCTGGAACTGTTAGCTCCCATCTTGTCCTGAAGGATCCCGGACGAGCCCCCAAGATGAAAGGTTGTTGTTGAATCACAATGCCGGGATTCTTGGCCTCCGGAGGAGAAGAATTCAATCTGGGGCCAGAGACGAGGCTTGATCGCTCAGAGCTTTTGTGTAATAAAGTTTTATTAAGGTATAAAGGAGATAGAGAAAGCTTCTCACATAGGCATCAGAAGAGGGTAGAAAGAGTACATAGGAGATTAGAATTTGTCTGTAAGACTATACTTCTCAAAATGGAGCCATGCGACTCCAGAGATGGACTTCCCTGGTAGTTCAGATGGTAAAGAATATGCCTGCAATGTAGGAAACCTGAGTTCAATCCCTAGGTTGGGGAGATCCCCTGGTGAAGGGAATGGCAACTCACTTCAGTATTCTTGCCTGGAGAATTCCATGGACAGAGGAGCCTGGTGGGCTAGAGTCCATGGGGTCACACAGAGTCGGACACAACTGAAGCAACTTAGCACACACCTTCAGGGATACCCAGGAGTCAGTCAGGAGGCATGCAGAAGTGGATGAAAAGTTCTTTGTTTTCTCTGTTGATGGTAAGCAATTCAAAATGATTTTTGAGAAGTCTTGGCAAAGATAGCTCTCCATTTCGGTGGGGTAGTGTCT
Organism: Aepyceros melampus; assembly: GCA_006408695.1. Lineage (NCBI taxonomy): Eukaryota > Metazoa > Chordata > Mammalia > Artiodactyla > Bovidae > Aepyceros > Aepyceros melampus. Next base: position 142,016 of record SJXQ01005777.1, read on the forward strand.
AGTCCTGGACCAATCCCGTGGTCAGTGGCATGTAATGCTCTAATTGCCTAGGGCTGAGTCATATGCTGTACCCTTGAGCCTGGAGAGGCGAGAGGTGCTACTGGCAGCTCAAGGGCTGACAGAAAAGAAGCAGTGACTCCT
>SJXQ01005777.1:142389-232389 GCA_006408695.1 Aepyceros melampus
GGGGGGGGGGGGGGGGAGGGGGGTGGTTGCTAGGTGGGCCAGCAGCAGCTGACCTATACAGGTGGAAAACAGCAATTGGAGGACTGTCTCTAGAGCTGCCATTTGCAGTAAAGAGTGAAGTAGGTATGAAAGAGGGAAAAATCATTTTCATTTTGTTTTTAGTCCTTGAAATATTGGGAGGACCAAAAGCATAAAGAGATGACTGCTTTTCTGAGAGAAAACCAGGTGGGAAGCACCACCCACACAAACTCTGTGGGACTGCTCTTGGGAAAGGACCCCTAGCCAACTCAAGGTCACCATATACAGGCCTGGAGCCCCATCAGAGATGTCTTATTGATGAGGCCTTGTAGCATTGTGGCTGGGAGTGTAAAACTGTGAAATACACAGATTTGGAGTTGCATTCTCATCCCCTGTGATCCAGAGGCGGGGAACTTTACCCTGAACCTCATTCCCTTCCATGTACTTGGGATGACCTGGGCTTCCAGGTGAGAGCCCGTCCCTTCATCTTCAGCCTTTGAAACCTAAGCCCAGGCCCCACCCTGCTTCCTCTCAGGCTGCTGGCCTGCATGGCTCCTCAGCAAGGCTGGTGGTTTCACTGTGGTCACAGGAATGGTGCCAAGTCATGAACCCACAGGGCCTGAGCCAGGAAGGCCCTGCCCCTAAGCAGATAAGCCAGGCTAGTAAGCAAGCTCCCCACACCTCACGTCCTGCCTAACAAATGGCTCTGGGTAACCACAAAGCCCAGGGCAGACTCTGTGGGGCTACTCCTGGGAAAGGACCCCCAGCCACGCCAAGGTCACCATCTACAGGCCTGGAGCCCCACCAGAGATGTGTTATTGATGAGGCCTCTGCATTGTGGCTGGGAGTGTAAGACTGTGAAATACACACAGTTGGAGTTGCATTCTCATCCCCTGTGGTCAGAGGCAGGGAACTTTGCCCCTGGACCTCATTCCCTCCCATATACACGGGATGACCTGGGCTGCCCTTCAGGGTGGTTGAGCTTCACCAAGAGGGTACCAGTAAGCACCTGGCATGGAGTGACACAGAACAGGTGCTCAGGAAATTCCAGCAGACTGGAAATGCTAGTCTGCTCAGTGATAAAGTGGGTGCTTGAGAGGAATTGCTATGGATGCCCAGAGCTTTCTTGAATACCATCTCATTTCACCCCCACCACCATGGAAGACAAGTGTCATTGTTATTCTGACCTTATAGGGGAGGAACAGGGGCTCCCAGGGTTACACAGCTAGAAAGTGGAGAGCTGGACTTGACCCCCGGAAGCTGGGGTCTAAGGAGTCCAAGAGACAGGGGCTTTTCCACGATGGTGGATGCGGCTGGATGTGATGCCAGCAGGGGGCCCGGGGGTCCCACCCTGCCCAGCATTCAGACCACTGGCAGCAGCTAAGGACTCCCCTGGCGGCTCAGACGGTAAAGCGTCTGCCTACAATGCGGGAGACCCAGGTCAATCCCTGGGTCAGGAAGATCTCCTGGAGAAGGAAATGGCACCCCACTCCAGTATTCTTGCCTGGAAAATCCCATGGACGGAGAAGCCTGGTAGGCTACAGTCTATGGGGTCGCAAAGAGTCAGACATGACTGAGCGACTTCACTTTCACTTTCTCAGCGAGTAGAACTGACTGCAAATCAAGCCAGCAGCTCCGAGCCATCCCAGCTGAGTGGAGGACAGGAGGTAAAGTGAGAGTGTAAACAGTGCAAGGCACCCATTTAAAATTTACGGCCACCATCTAATTTTAGAGCTTTCATTTTTCAATAGGAAAACGCTACTGTCTGTGCCACCAAACTGACACGAAAACAGGATAAGTGCCATCAGAAAGAGCCCTCCTTAAGTACAATGCTGTAAAAATGGCCAGTGGGGAAAACTTCCTTAGTGTTAAATTACCCCACGACCTTCCTTGCCTCTTATTTTAGATCAGAAACTCTCCCGAATTCATATTGGAAAAAGCTGCCTGCTGGGCCAGGAGAATTGTAGTGAAGGCACTGATGGCAGGGCCTCTTGTATATTTGCAGCTGGGATGGGGGAGCCGGGGAGACTCCGCTGGGAATACCCGATTTGACATAACCCCGGTGTTCAGCAGCCTCTACCCCAGATGAGAGAAAACCAAGGAGGCAGCAAAGGATGGCAAACCCACTGTCAAGAGCCACACCAGCAATTTCTTGCCATTGTAGTGATAAATTGTTATACAGGCTGAACTAACAATTGTAATAATAATAACAGTTAACATTTATGCAGTGTGTGCTGTGCTCCAGTAACATATTTAGTTAAGGTCACAATGTCCCTTTATCATGACATTGTCAGTAGTATATCTATAATAGTAGCAATACTAGCTAACATTTATTAAATCATTATTGTGGTTACTTGACTCCCAAGATCACATTAATCTTCTAAATTTCAAAACAATGCTTTGATGCTTTTATTATTCCCATTGTACAGATAATAAAACAGCCTAATATAGTTAGGAAGTGGCTAGCTGGATTATAAACTAAGATGTGATTGAATACAGGACTGGAGGTCTTACCCACGGCAGATACTATGGCAGATACTGCCTTTCAGAGAAACCCAAGAGTGATGCCCATTCTCTTTTTATTTTTAAGCACTTTTCATTATAGAAGCATGTTTTCCTGTGTGTGTGTGTGTGTGTGTGTGTGTGTGTAAGAGAGAGAGAGGCCTATGTATGTGTTTTCTTTTCTTGAATCAGATTTCAAGCTTCCAACTACTTATTTGCATTATGTGTAGGTATCAAAGGTGGTTGAATGTCTTCTCCCTACCCCTGGCTTCGTTCCACTCTAGGAAGCAGCTAAACGTGGCAGACATTGCTACGGTGTTTCTGCGGACCTCACTTTCTCTGCTCCACTACATCCAGAAACTCATCTAAAGCTGGAGCTACCTTGTGAAGCTTCCTTGAACTTGAGCAGGTCAGTGGGGAGAGGTGAGATTCTGGGAAACTTTAGGTGAAGGAAGTGGAAAGGAGGATGGAAAAGATGGGAGAGGACAGACTGAGATTCGGCTTGAGATAAGAGGGCTGAGACATTTCTGTGATTGGGCAGACAGTGAGGCTGGGAAGGGCCCATGACTGCTTGGGTACAAGGACGAAAGGGCCACTCTCTCTTTTGGGTACAGGCTTTGCTTTACTGACAGTGACCGTGAGTCTGATCATCCAAAATCAGATATTGGGTGTGTGTGTATGGGGGGTGGTAAGTGAAGTCGCTCAGTCGTGTGCGACTCTTTGCGACCCCATGGACTGTAGCCTACCAGGCTCCTCTGTCCATGGGATTTTCCAGGCAAATAGTACTGGAGTGGATTGCCATTTCCTTCTCCAGGGGATCTTCCCGACCCACGGATGAACCCGGGTCTCCCGCATTGTAGACAGACGCTTTACCATCTGAGCCACCAGGGAAGTCCTATTGGGGGTGGTGGTTATTAATAATTGGTAGAACAGAAGGGGTCAACAGGACTGCCTCAGGCAAACAGGATGTATGTCACTTCACTCGCTCCCTTCCTTGCAAACTGACATGAGAACAATATATTACGAGTGAGTCTCATTTGGAAATTCTGTCATTCCTGGGCACTTCAGGAAAGCCCTCTTAACTAAAGGTGTGAAGTTGCGGGAGAGGGTACAGCCAGGAAAAACCCAGCACCAGACAGTGGGTACTTAACTGGAAGTTACCATGAAAAATAATTTTTCAGATTCGTTTCCTAGAATCTATGAAGCTTTTGTGAAACTTTTCCATCAGAAAAGTGAGGGGTACTTAGTTGCCCTGCTGTTCACAGCCATGTCCTGTCATCCTGGTAAGACGCCCTCTCTGTGTCTATCTGTGGACACACACACAGATATATAGATACAATATTTAGTTACATTTGAATTATTTACTTGCCCTCAGAATACTAATTGTAAAAATGTGTTTATATTATTGGGTAACTAGGATTTCCTTATTTCTGCCTAAAAACCTGAAGTTTCTGTTTCTATATATTTTTAATTCATTTTTAAATTTGAAAATTGATTCATGACTATAATAGCATTATAAAAGATTCAAATGCTACAGAAAGGACATAGGAGAAAATATGAGAAATTCCCTTTTACATGCCTACTCAATCTCCCTGCAAGATAATGGTTTGGTGTTTAACACTGCCCTTCTTTTTCTATGTATGTGCAATTATCAACTTAATGTGCAAAGAAAATCTAAGAAAAATCTTTTTTGAAAGTGCTTTCTTTCATACACATTTTGTGTTCTAGGAAAACTCTGTTTAATGTCACCCTGGTTCACTGAAAAATTGCTTCTCTGAACCTCAAACAACTTTTACCTTAAGTTGGTTGAACTTGGTTTTTGAATTGCTAATGTCATCTTTGGGGTCATCTGAGGAATGAAAGAAAGAGCCTGGTCTTTGATATCTGACCTGGATTTGAATCTCAGTGCAATCACCATTCAGCTGTGACCTTGGGAAATTGGGTAGTTTTCACCCCTTCTCAGGGGTCAAGGGCCAACACCCTGGAGCCAGCTGCCTGGGCTCAAACCTCAGCTTTCGAAAAGTCACTTGACCTCTCAGTGCCTTAGTTTCCCCTACTGTGAATGAGAAATAGGACAGTATCTACCTCTCAGGGTTGTTGTGAGGACTAAGGAAATTAATTTAGTACCTGCCATATACACAGTGAGTGTTCAATAAATATCAGCTGCTTTTTATTATACTCCCTTGCATGCAGAATTCAGTTATGTGAGTCTACCTGCAGGTAATAAATATCCTGCCCAAGGAACACAGATGAATACAATCAAATTATTACAAAGCTAAAAGACAGCACAACCTTAAAAATCCAGCAGAAAATTTCATAACCAGGGTCTGCACAAAATAGACTCAAAACACAGACCCCTCGGTCTCACCTTCTGTCCCAGCCTCCAGCCCAGCAACTCATTCTCTAACCTTCAGAGTCACCCTCACACCTCACTTTTTCCTTCTAGTCCCACTGCCATGATCCCTCCACTACCACCCTGGCAAGGTCAAGGCCACCTGACCTCACACCCCTGTTCTGTACTACTTTTCCATGTATTCTAAGCACAGCAGTCAGGTCAGATCTTAAATTGATGCTTGGAAGATGTAACACCCATGAAGGAAACTGTCTTAACCAATTCCCTTGTTAATTATACTGACATTCAAAATTCTCTGCCAAGATTGTCTCCAAACCTTCCCCTCCAACTAGTTTTCTCACTACTATCCAAACATGTCTTTCATAATCCATAAACCAACACAGTCAAGTTTCCAATGGAATGTGCGTGAGATGCTGAAGGGAGGACTGGATCTGAGCATCTTTGAAATCCTTTCCAGTCCTGTAGACCATTTTTTTAGGTCTACAAATCCATAAATAATAATGGCTTCACCCTTTACTATGTACTAAGCATTGTTAATTGCCTTTGTTTTACATTCATTAATTCATTTATTTCTCCTAAATTTAATGAAGGAGGTAATGCAGTTGTCCTATTTAACAGAAGAAAAAGCTGAATCTTGGAAAGGATGAATTGTGGGTCCATGGTTCCCTAGCCACGTGGGGAAGACTGGAACACAGACACTCTTGGGATCAGGGACAGTGTCTATCAGAGTGCTGCCCCTTCCCAGCTTTCTTTAGCCTGGTTAAATACTTCCAAGTCTATTCTTCACCCTCTTCCTCAGCCCTACCTTTTCTTTCTAATACATAAACAGATGGGGAAAAAAAGTGAGTGATCCCTCCCAAGGGTAGCACATCATAATCACCAGAGGACAAACACCTGGGTCCCATGAACCCTGAGATCAGAACCTCTGCAGATATATATTTTGGGAGGAGTTCTCCAGTAATCCTACTAGACCTGGTGAGAACTCTGCCCAGGGATCAACTCAGTTGAAGTGATGATTCCTTATCTGGTCAGCATTACCTGGTTTTGTTGAATCCTTTTATTCACCCTTTTGTTTTGCTTCAGTCCTGAAAATAGACTGACCAATCTCTGACAGGAAATTTAAGTGTTTTGACAGCACAGAAGAGGGGTGCATCTGGAGATTTCTGGACCCGGTTATAACCAGACTTGCCCGACCTCAGCAAATTGATTGCTTCCCGTTCCATCACTTCTGTACAGTGACTGACTTCCGGAGCTTAACTCCCCCACAGCCAGGAGGAAGGAGACAAAGGAAACCCTTTAATTTATAGTGAGCAGAGATCAGTTTTATCTTTTGTGGGTTTTGGGGACTCATTTAAAAGCCAGACTCACTTGAAACAGTAAAATCTTGTTTAGTTTTTCCTTATAAGAAGCTTGTCAGGTATTTATCAAAATCCAGTACTCTTTCCTGGAAAATCCCATGGGCCGAGAAGCCTGGTAGGCTACAGTCCATGGGGTTGCAAAGAGTTGGACACAACTGAGCGATTTCACTTTCACTTTAGAAAAATACATATTTGTTAACATACTGCATTTCCCACAAAAGGTAAGTATTTACAAAATTTGCTTTGGGCACTAATGCTGTGAGAATATTAAAAAGTCTTTGACTTTTTACCACTGCATAAATCCTTTGAAAGTGAAAGCATTAGTCGCTCATTCGTGTCAACTCTTTGTGACCCCATGGACTGTAGCCCACCAGGCACCTCTGTCCAAGGAATTCTCCAGGCTGGAATACTGGAGTGGGTTGCCATGCCCTTCTCTAGGGGATCTTCCCAACCCAGGGATTGAACCTGGGTCTCCTGAATTACAGGGGGGTTCTTTACCATCTGAGCCACCAGGAATCTTTTATCAAATAAAAAAATTTTTTAGATCACAACAGGTTTGAAAAGCTACAGCAGTAGGAAAATGCCTTTGCTTTAAACAAAAGCTATCTTTCTCAGCAAGAATAGAGTTACCAGGGTGGAAAATCAGGTTAATTTCCATTTCACTAATAATATCTGAAATGAAATAACATTACAGCTCCCCCCTCCAACCTTGGAGCTAGACACCTGGAATATTTATTTATTTCCCCTCCAGATTAAATGAGTGGATGTTACCTTTAAGGTACATACACTTTAATTAACAAATGCAAGGAAAATGATTCTGGCTGCATTTAAATAAGGCACAGGCATATAGACTTTAAGAGATCTGACCTTAAAAATGAAGAAAATATTATTGTAATTACTCCATTTGCTAAAAACAAATGATGTGGCATTTGAATTTAAGACTTCTATCAAAAGCAGCTGAGTGTCTAATCAGTTCACACCTTTCCATTTTAATGGAGTTGGGCTTGAGCCATTGCATTTACAATTATCCAGGCTGACTTCATCCCTTTGAAATGACTTAAAAAGATTAGCATTCATGGATTATTTATTAGCTCCTCGTGACTGTATTTCCAAGAATGGAAACAACATATTGCATCAAAGTCTGGTTTCCAAGTTTAACTCTTTTAATTAACAGCACCACTGTATGTGGTTGCAAAAGGCCTCTGAAGTCACAGGGTGTCTTGTTGTGCCTTTTCCTCCATGTGCATCTTTCAGAGCAGTCTTTGTTCCTTGCAGGCTCAGAGAGAATGCTAATCCAGGTTCTGGTGGCCTCCTGTAATGCCCTGTGAACACTGCGGCTGCAGAAAGCAGGCTGCTTGGAGGACAGCTGATCTGGCCTGCTGTAGGCATCACTGATAGGGAAGGCCTGTCTCAGGCTCAGCAGAGAACTCGGTGACGTGGTGGCACTGGCAGTTTAACCCAAACACGCTTTCTGCCTAGATAACAAAAATGTCACGCGTGAGTCCCTGACAGCAACCCCAGGGGAGCTCCAGGTCTGAGGTGGTGCTGGCGGCACCCAGCCTATCTGCTGTCTGAAGCCCTTCATCGGCCTGGCTGTGCATTTCCCCTCCATGGGAGAGGAAAGCCGCCTGAGCATTGTGGTCAGACCTCCTCGCAGGCAGGTAAGGGACCGTGAACGTTGCAGGGAGGCATTATCAGAAAAGCCAGTCGGTCCCTCAAGTTAAAGTTGACAACGGCATTTGAGGCCAGCATTTCAGGGGAGCGTGGATTCTTCCAAGAGAAAACAGAAAGAGAGGAAAATAAACAGCTGTGATGGAGGGCCTGGAAGAAAGTGGTGCTTACACATGAATCCTGCAAGACCCTCCTCTGGAAAGGCAAGGGAGATGAAAGCAAGAAAAGAATGACAGTCACTGCAAGTTCTTTGATTCTTTGTGGTGGTTAGACTCATACCCGCCTGCATGCAGAGAGCGTGGATGTATTTTCCTAACTTTTTTTTTTAACTTAATGGCAAAGCTGGTAGATAATACCTTGTGCCTCACTTTTAGAAAATCTGATATGTCCAAGTTCACAAATGATGACTGACTGCTTGCTTTAGTGTTAGTCACTCAGTGGTGTCTAACTGTTCATGAACCCATGGACTCCTCTGGGGTAGCCCACCAGGCTCCTCTGTCCATGGGATTCTCCAAGCAAGAATACTGAAGTGGGTAGACATTCTCCTTTCCAGGGGATCTTCCCAACCCAGACCTGGGTCTCTTGTATTGCAGGCAGATTCCTTACCATCTGAGCCACCAGGAAAGCCCTGTGCAGTTTGTTTTACAGAACCCTTCTAAAAAGTTCCATTGAAACAGCAGGGCCCCCACGATGTCCAGAATATGCTTTGATTATGAAAAATCTGTTTACACAAAGAGGCATCCCTAATACACAAAAGAGGACCTGCCTATAACTCTGCTCCAAGGGACTAGTTTGGAGACATATGACAGAACAGAACCATTTTCATAAAACATGTCTCCTGTCTTGGTATAAAACATCTGAGATCCCTGCTAAAGTAAATTTAAGTAATGAAAATTTGCCTTTATTGAGGTAAAAATTGATTCCTATTATTTAAAATATGGAGCTGAGATGTCATAGTTATAATTATTATAATTCTTCTTCTTATAATTCTTACTAAGTGCAAGGAGCAAAATTTCCTTGATCAAAAAGAAGTTTTGAGGATAAAGCTTGCTGCTCTGTGTCCTGGCTGGCTTGATTTGCTGATTTGCTCTTTGAGAGTTCAATGGCCCTGTCTTTTACTCATTCACTCACTCATTTGTTCATTCATTGTCATTCATTTAGCAGGTATCCCTCCAGGAGTTGCCGTGAGTAGTCACTGTGGTTTTGGAGATACACAAATGCAGCAAACATGGATCTTTTACCCTCGAAGAGTTTATCATCTAATGAGAAAGAGAAAACAGGCCCATAAAGGGCTGTTAACAAGGCAGGATTTGGTAAATACAAAAAGAAAGATGAGGGAAGTGCTGTGGCATTCCACCGAGAGGTTTTAATCGAACCAACTCTGGACAGGTAGGGAGCTGGGTGGTAGAAAAGAAAACCCCAGGGATGCCTTGGTAGAGAAGGCCTAGCGATCCTGCTATGAAATAATCTATATCCATGAGTGTGGAGCCAGACAGAAGCACTTGTGTGCTTGCTTGTCCTTCTGGGTGAGAAAACGACTCAACACTCCTGGTTTGCTGCTGACTCTCTGTGTCCTTGGGCTCCCCTGGTGGCTCCGATGGTAAAGAATCTGCCTGCAATGCAGGAGACTCAGGTTGGATCCCTGGGTCAGGAAGATCTTCTGGAGAAGGGAACGGCTACCCGCTCCAATATTCTTGCTTGGAGAATTCCATGGACAGAGGAGCCTGGTGGGCTCAGTCCATGGGATTATAAAGAGTTGGACAAGACTGAGTGACTATCACTCTGTATCCTCAGGCAAGACACCTGTGGGCCTGGGGCTATTTTTAGAAGATGTAGTCACTATGATAAGCTAATATCTGGATAGAATTTCAGTATATATCATTATACAGAAAAATTACAAATAAAAGTATATGAGAACAAAAGTTACAAAATATTCTCCGTAATTCTAACACTGTAAACACTGTGGGGATATTTCTCTAGACTTTTTTATTTATATATCTGTCTATGTGTATTTTGTATAGTGGTAAAAGAAAAAAACTGTATCACATTAAATTTACCATCTTAACTGCTTTCAAATGCACAGTTTAGTAGTAAGAAGATTCACTCAGTCATGCCACACATCTTTTGAATGTTTTCATCTTGCAAAACTGAAACGTTTTACCCACTGAACACTGATTCCTGTTCCCCTTCCCCACCCTCTCTCCCGCCTGTTGTACTTCCTGTTTGTATGACTGACTATGCTAGATACTTCACATGAGGGGACTAGTACAGCATTTGTCCTTTTGTAACTGGCTTCTTTTGCTTAGCATAACGTCTTCAAGATTCATTCCTGTTGTAGCCGGTGACAAGATTTCCTCCCTTTTAAAGGCTGCATAGGATTTTATTGTATTTATATACCACATTTTCTTTGCTCATTTGTCTATCGATGGACATTTGGTTGCTCTCTGCTCCTGGCTATTGTGAATAAAGCTGCTATGAAGATGGATGTGTAGATATCTCTTAGAGATCCTGTTCTAAATTCTTTCAGATATATACCTAGTAATTGAAGTGGAATTGCTGGATATACAGCAGCTCTATTCTTAATATTTTGGTAGACTATCATATTGTTTTCTGTAGTGGCTGTATCATTTTGCATTCCCACCAGTAATGCTCAAGTATTCCAACTCCACATCCTTGCCAACACATATTTTCTGTTCCTTTGACAGTGGCTATCCTAAAGTGTATGAAATGATATTTCACAATGGTTTTGATGTGCATTCTCTAACCTAGAATGAAGCCTACAGAGGAAGAAGAAATACCTCTCCAGGAAAAGCCAGGCGAATGAGCCAAAATTTGGCATTGAGTCCTAGTCACAATTTTGAAGTAGGCTCATAACTCAATATACCTCATCATCACCTCATTTCTCTCAGCCATAACATCGACTGTAATACCACCCTACCTCTGCTTTCCGAGTTACTAAGAAGCTTTGAGCTAATCTTTGAGGGTCACAAAGTTAATAACTTTGTTCCAAACAGCCAGTCTTATATAAACACAAGGTACTATGGACAACTTGTCAAGATCTCCACAGAACAAAGCAGGACTCTGAAGTCACCTCACAGTAAACGTTATTAGTGGCCCACTCTAAATCCTTCGGTGACATATATCTTCAAATATAATCCACACTGAACCAAGCACTTAGCACTTCATCTGAACCATGAGTTCCGCCATATGTCTCTGTTTTGTCCCCCTTCAAAGACTAGAAACAAATTCTGAGTTTTGAGTTTCAACCGTTTCATTCTTCTGGTTGCTAAGACAATAACAGATTAAATAGGATGAGCCAAGCGGCCATACTTCTTGTAAACTTATCCCCAGAGATAAATGTACGATGTTGTTTCAGAGGCTGTGGTGGTGTCTGCAATGTAACTAAGGTTGACAGAATGCCTGCATGTGGGTGGCTGTCTCCTTTCCAGCTGTGACCAACTGAATTATATCACCTGTCCCATTTGATGTATTAGGATATGCCCAAGCTCAAGATGCATGTTGCTGCAATAGGGAAATTAATGTCCACCACTGGAGGCAATTAATAATGATTAGGAGCAAAACAGCAGGGTTAAATCTGTGCATTTAACAGAGTGTTCATACACTTTTATACTATATTTCAGTCTAGTTGCTCAAAAGAGAAAAAAATACCCTTCAGGGGGACTAGAACAATCTTATCTTAATTAACGAGTGAACTTAGATGAAATGTCAAAGTCGCTTCAATGAGACATGTTTATTCATTATTTAATTGTCCCTTCCCGGGCTAGAGAAAAACACTGTGCAAAGAGTAGTAATGTCCTAAGGAGAGAAGTGTTCAGATTCCACTGAGTTGCTGGCAGAACTCCTAGGCTTATTGACCTTCCATGTTCAACTCAGGGATTGGGGTGAAAAATTCTCTCCCTTTTTATTTTACAATTCTGTAGTTAATATAATTTTTTAAAAAACAGCAACAAATTGGCACACCATATATTATAATGCTTGGTTTCGGGAGACTCCATAAAAATCTGCATGTAAAATGTGTAGTGGTGGGTAAATAATTTCCCTTTGCTTGCTAACATCTAGATATAAATTTGAATACCAAAAATTTAAACTGAACAAGGGATTTTGCTCAAAAAAAATTCGGAAAGCATTGAAAACAAACAGGTTATAAATCTATAAGACAGAAGAGCCTGAATAGTATTGATGTGTGTAAGCACACATGCACCTCTGACTAGGCATTTATGTCACCATGCATTAGTGTAAAGCATGCACAGTACAAATATTCATTGATCAGATATTTTATTAGGAAATTTCATTAAACAGATTAAAACATAATTGCCCACCAGCTGAACTTTATAGCTCTGGGATTATATACTTCAGTGATAATGCAATTCTCATTAATTAAAAACTATGAGATAAAGGTCTTGGAAAACTTCAAAGCCCTATTTTACTGTGATGGAATCTAAAAATAGAAACTCTGAAGTGATTCCTTCCTTGTGAACCTGCAATGACTATGGTGACCTTCAAATTCTCTTTGCAACTCGAACTCATGAGATACTCCAAGTCTACCCATGGCATGAGACTTCCTCACATTTCTCCTTCACTGTGTCCTCAAGAGTGACTCAATCTGCATTGTCTCAAAGGACACTCAATTAAAATGAAAAATTCAGTTTAGAAACAGTCATTTGGCAAACCTAACCTGGATATCCAGATATTTGGATATAATTGAAACATTTGGTTGAATTTTAACAGCAAACAGAAATACTTGCCTCAATTTTTTGTGTATTTTGCAGCCTGTGATTCATGTCTACATAGTAGTTAGGTTTCAACAATTCATTCATTTAATAATTCATTTATTCATTAAATGTCTCTATGTCCCTATCACTGTTATTTATCTAAATCTCACCGTGCTGAGCATGACTGAGTTAATAGTTCCTATTCAGGAACAGGATAAGCCTGCTGTTTAACAATGTATCACATCACTTTGACTACATTATTTTTATTATTTTTGGAATTTTCTCATTCAACAGGTATTTTTTGAATACTAACTATGTGTAAGGCACTCTGCTTGATGATCAATCACATAGGTATAAAAACCTAAAATATGAGGAGTCTGTCTCAAATTTACCAACACTGACCAAGTGCTGACTTTATGCTAGGCTTTTTCCATTCATTCTCACAACTCTGTGTGGTAGGCATTGTTCCCCTCAATATTAGAGGAAATCAGACCCTGGGGAGATAATTTTGACCTATACAAGGTCATAGCATCCTGACGGCAGTCAGGATTCTAACATCAGCTTCTGTTTTCAGGGTCCCAAGGTCTTGCCTCCACACAGTGGCCATCTCTTAAGCATCTGGCCAACCCAAGAACAGATCAAGTAATTACATTCAGGCAGCTCCTCTCGCCACTAAAGATCAGTTTTTCAGTTAATATTACCTGGAAAAATCACAGGATAGATTCTGCTCCAATTTTCAGGCAGTGCTGATGCTTAAGGTGTAGCTGCCCCGCCTAATATCCTAGCGACAGGTAGAAGACAACACTTGACCTTCACTGTGGCCCTGGCCTCTCTCTGGGACCCTTGGTTTTGTTCTCAGCTTCCCGCTGGGTTCCCGGCTTGCAGTCATGACCTCACTGGTGCCAGCATCAGGTTGAGCAACTTCTTCTCAGCTTGGTGAGCTTGAGCTGTTTTGCCCTCTCCCCTGGTTTTGGCACCCCCTGCAGGATGACAGCCATTGCCCGCTAGCGCAGCCCTGGAGAACCCATCTGGGGTGTCAGCCCCATACCTCCTTCCCTACCTTGCCGAGAAGGAGGGAAGTCACGGGTGTCCAAGAGGACAAAACACTCGTTCTTCATTTTGGAATACATTGCAATCTTTCCAGGGACTTGATAAAAATACAGATACCCGAACCCTTCTCTATGCCTCCTGAATCTAGAGGACTGTGTTTTAACTCGCTTCCCAGGGAATTCAGGTGGACATGCCAACATCAGAGCCACCAGTGTGATGGGAGGGTGCTGTCTGCAACACACATCATTTGGCCCTGGAACAGGAAACTTCATCAGACTCAACTTTTTTTTTTTTTCTCTCAAGAGAAGGAAAAAAGGAAATAGCTAATTTGCTAATTATTTCAGATGATTGTGAATCTTTCAGGGTGTCATCACAGAGCCTTCAATATAGGCAGAGTCATAGAAATGGTAGTCCTTTGCTTTTAGCAATTAGTATAAGAAAATTATATTTCAATTTAGCAACATTCCTTATTTCTCTACTAATGAAAGAAAGAAAAAAACCTACCCATTAGAGAACTGTTAGGCCAGACCTAAATTCTTAAGCAGCTGTCCAGGAAACTTAGGAAGAAAGATTTTATAAACTCTTATAAAAAGGGCTTAAATAAAAACTTCTGCTCAGACAAAAATGTGTACACAATATACAGAGAAGCTTTCTTTGGTAAAAGCTAATAACAACAAAAACTCCAGGCCCACCAATCTTTTAAAACATAAGTTAATGCCATCTTACACAAGCTTTTCTCAAGCATTAAAAAAAGAAAGAGGGAAGCGAAGAAAGAAATACTAAGTAATTTATTGAGGTTGGTTGGACTTGAAGGGAACCTAGGAATCGAACCAGTGTCTCTTGCATCAGCAGGTGGAGTCTTTACCACTAAGCCACCAGGGAAGCCCATCTAGAGTATGGGCTTCACATCTTCCCTTCCCCCTGCCCTGAGGAACCCACTCCAGTTGGTGCGGGAAGACTGTGGTGGAAATGGAAACCCACTCCAGTATTCTTGCCTGGGAAATCCCATGGACAGAGGAGCCTGGCAGGCTACAGTCCATGGGGGTCACAAAAGAGTTGGATTGACTTAGCGACTAAGCAACAATAATGACAAATAATCTTGATACAATCTAGATAAAGATGAAGTAGAATTTATGGGATGTGAGGCTGATCTGGCTGCGATACGTCACCTCACTGGTCTCCAGGGTTGATTGGGTTTATATGGCCAGGGTGGGTATCCTCTTCCCCAATCACCGCTCCACGTGCATTCCTCCTGAAATGGTTGGTTGAAGAGGATGACCTTCCGCCATAGAGGAGAACCATTCCTTGATAAAGGGCAGCTGTTCTCCCCTGCTAAACCTCCAAACAAGCTCTCCAGTAGGGTTTATGCCAGAAATGCACCACTGGTTCAATATTAGAGACAAATTGTTACTTTAATTTACCACATTAAGAGATTAAAGAAGGAAAATCACACAATCATCTTGATAGGTATAGAATTCTGTAAAATTCTAGGGCTCTTTATTGTAAGGATCCTGGAAACATTGTTAGCTACAGGAGTGGATAAGAATGCTCATAGGAGCAAAGACTGGAAATGTTCCTAAACAATAGATTGGAGGAACACACTGGGATATATTTGTACCGAGGAATACAGCCCTGAGAGTGAATAAATTGTGACCACGTGGATGAATCTCACAAACATCATGTCGTACCAAAAAAGCATGATGGGGCAGATCTAAAAATACATCTTTCATGGATTGGCAGGAAACTCTGGATAAAGCAGAGTTATTAACACAAAATATACCACAGTGTTATCTCAGGGCAGGCAGTGGGGAAGGGAAGGTGTGAGGGTGGCTTCTTTTGAAAACCAAACAAAAGAAGAGAGAAAAGAAGAGCGAATGATGATTTGGGGGCTTTTCCTTCTCATTCTGGGTCTCAAATCTGCAGGCTGGCACTATTCCTATGGGTTTTTCAAAAGGCTTTTTTTTTTTTTAATCTATTAATACTTTAAGAAGCCTCAGCCTAAAGCAAAACTAGCTCTAACCCACCTAAAACTCATTACTCATTATACTTTCTTTTAGAGTCCATGTAACCTACGTATGGTTAAGCTACCATTTATTCCCCCATTTCAGTGGGCACTTACTATGTGCCAGGCACTGAACAAAATATATCACAGACACTAACGCGTTGAGTGACTCTCGTTAACAATAACTCTCATTTCCGAGGTGAGAGCTGTCACACAAGTAGGTGACAGAGCCAGAATTGGGATTCACAGCTGTTTGTCCACATGCTATAAAGTTGCCTGTGCGAACAGAAAATAGAGCTGCCTCTTTTAGGGACTTGATCTGGATAAAGCAAATGGCATTTGAAATACTATCCGATGCTGAGGAAAGTGATTACAATCCTCGTGTCGGGGAAAGGACATGTAATGCAGTAGGAAAACCACACTATCCCAAGCTTTTATTGAATGAAGTACTGGCTTTGATTGGTCCAGCTGTGCATTCGATCCATGGAAGGTCATGGAGAGGTGGGGACGTCTCTGCACTGCTGTGTTTCTTTGTAAAGACCCAAAGGAAGCTAGAGGACTTAAACCCCCAAGGTGTGCTTTCTTCACAGTCTCATGAATGTGTGTGTGCTCAGTCACTCAGTCTTATCTGATTCTTTGTGACCCTGTGGACTGCAGCTCTACAGGCTCCTCTGTCCACGGGATTTTCCCAGGCAAGAATACTGGAGTGGGTTTCCATGCTCTCCTACAGGGGTTCTTCCCAGCCAAGGGACCGAACTCATGTCTCTGGCATCTCCTGCATTGACAGGTGGATTCTTTACCACTCAACCACCTTACAATCCTCACACTAGCCTAAATCAACTATAACTGTCCTCAAGGCTCCAAAGTGACCTCTTATTAAAATGATCTACAATTTTGATTAGTTTCTATTGCTCAGCAGAAACCTAGACCTATCGACTGAATTCACATTTCCTTCCTGAACAGAGGTGGGACTGCTCTGAAGTCTGAAGTGGCCCTCAGAGAGAAAGGAGCTGGGCTTCTAGACCCAGGTTAATTTGCTTTTGGTCTTATTACTGTAAACCAGGATTACCTTTGCAGGTACACAGCCTAATTTGTTTCAGCCCTTTCCTCAAGCTCATTCCTGAGCAAGCTCTTGGTGAGGCCTCTGTGGCTTTGCTTTCATGACCTGGATGGCTGTCATCTGTTCTGTACCTACTGGGTATGATTTGAGATGTTCCATATACAGCATCTCCCTTAATGATAGATTATTATTAACTGGCATGAAGAATTTGGGACTCATGGAAGTGAATCACATTGATGAAGTTTACAGCATTAGGAAGGAGTGAGGCTGGGATCTGAGCTCAGACCAGCCAAATCTTCTCCTCTCGCTGCACAAGATTCCTTAGGAGAATTGTTTTTCTGATTGGTTGAGACTAACAAGTCAACTGAAAGAACAACACACCAGAATCTGGGGTTTTGGCTCTTTCTTCCACGTGCTCTCTCTACAATATGGAAAACAAAGGGTTAATCTTCAAAACACAAACCTGTTTTCGACCATGACGTGAAGTCAAGGTGGTGCTTCTGTCTTTCATTGTTGCTGGTAAAAGAAAAAAAAAATACTGCTAACAAATTTAGAGGAAGTTTGTAATCTAGCCTTGGTGTATATTAAAAGCAAACGACTGCTTTAAAACAGTATAACATTTTCATTTGAATGTTGTTGGTGACATGGATTCCTTTCCATATCTTCATAGTATCATTAGCTCTATAGCTGGACAAATAAATAGATAGACCTATAATATCACCATTCAAATGATTAAAAAGAAATAACACGATGCCAGATGTTTATTTGGAATAACCCACAGAACACATTGAAAACAATTCCTATTTCTGCAACTGGAAATTGGAATTGATCATTACTGGGCATTAAATGTGCGTATGTTTTTCTGAAGTTCTTAAATCTATTTAATTTCTATGTTGACAGAGATATTAGACAGCTGTTGGAAAATCTGTCTCTCTTTCATGAGCTATGCGCAAGAAATCTTTATGTTAAACCACAAAATGTCAATGAGAGCTCTTCAGTGTACTAATGAGCCTGGGAATGGTATGTTTGGGGCTGGAAGCAGTAACTGAACTTACATCCTCATGGCTTGATTGTCCTGCGTGCACCTCCTAAAGATGTGGCTGTTGAAGGCAATAATTCAGAAGGGCTGCCATGCAAGCCGGCTCTGGAGATTAGAGTCAAAGTGAGTTAGGAGACCAGACATATTCTCTGGAAATGGCTTCACTGTGCATGTACCCTAGGGGAATGTTCCTGGGACGCTCCTGGACCCTTTGTCCTTATTACCTATCTCAACTCCACACACCTCCTACAAACGGGCTTCCATGGGCACTAGGTACAAGAAAAAGACAGCTAACTTTATTCTTCAGAATTTTTGAAAGGCAGGCTGGCGAACTTGCTAATTGGTCTCATCCTAGCATCACTGAGCTCCTTTGAAAACATTTCCACAGCCCCAGCAAAGAAAAACAAAAACCTTTGTACACATGTGTTCTTTGTAGTACACTTTATAAAAATGAAACAAAACTTGGATTAAGCCTAGAGTCTCTCTCTCTCTCGCTCTCACACACACACATGTCTAGATGTCTTACACTAGGGAAATGGTAACTTAAATTATGCTAAATTTTGCACAATGGATTATAATATGCCCATAAAAAAGGAAGTTTACTGAAATCAGAAGTTGGAAAAAAAACCCAGCATTTTTTGTATTATTTCCAGGTAGCTTAAACAACAGAAACTTATTCATTCACCGTTCTGGAGGCTGAAAGCCCAAGATCAAGGTGTTGGCAGGTCTGGCTTTTCCTGTGCTCTCTCTCCTTGGCTTGCAGGTGGCCACTTTCTCGCTGTGTCCTTTCATAGTCTTCCCTTGGCTTATGCTTTTATCTGTGTGTCTGCTGTTGCTCTCTGTGTGCCAGAAATTTCGTCTTTTTATAAGGACACCATTCATATTGGATCAGGGCCAACCTTAATGACCTCATATTAACTTAATCACCTCTTAAATATCTGATATCTAAATATGATTATGTGGCTTCTCTTCTGGCTCAACTGGTAAAGAATCCACCCACAGTGCAGTAGACCTGGGTTCAATCCCTGGGTTGGGAAGATTCCCTGGAAAGGGAAAGGCTACTCACTCTAGTATTCTGGCCTAGAGAATTTCATGGACTGTATAGTCCATGACATCATGGATGCTCAGTTCAGTTCAGTTCAGTCGCGCAGTCGTGTCCGACTCTTTGCGACCCCATGAATCGCAGTACGCCAGGCCTCCCTGTCCATCACCAACTCCTGGAGTTCACTCAGACTCACGTCCATTGAGTCTGTGATGCCATCCAGCCATCTCATCCTCGGTCGTCCCCTTCTCCTCCTGCCCCCAATCCCTCCCAGCATCAGGGTCTTTTCCAATGAGTCAATTCTTCGCATAAGGTGGCCAAAGTACTGGAGCTTCAGTTTTAGCATCATTCCCTCCAAAGAAATCCCAGGGTTGATCTCCTTCAGAATGGACTGGTTGGGTCTCCTTGCAGTCCAATGGATGCTAGTTGTTAGGAATCCAACTCATGAGTTTAGGGTGTGGGGGAATGCCATTCAGCTCATGACAGGCATCTTCTTTACTAGTAAATAATGATGCTACCCATAAAGAAATTGTTTTACATTTTAATAATTAAAAACTTTGTTTTCAGGCCATAGAGAGACATGCTAAAAAAATAATTTCTTATAGGTTAGAGGATACTTTTCTGTTAGCTCCTTTGTTCATTCCCTAATATAGAAATAGAATCCCAGTTGGCAAAGGGAAAATGATTGACTAGAATTCAAGGAATTTCAAAATGGCTTACCTAATCCTCTTGTTTTGGGCACTCAATAAAATGCATTCTTCTATCCAACTGAGCTTAAATTAAATAGCAAACTTATTAAGATCAAGGCAGTATGAAGAATATCCAGAGATATAAACCCCTTCAAGGAACTTACAATTTGTTTGATGAGACAAAAGCATAAATATATGAAATATTGATAGTGAAGCTTGACAGTAATCCAAGAAATGCCACAAGGCATAATGGGATGAATTACGGAATGTGGACCCCAGAAAGTTGATGCTGTGAATTCAGAAAAAGGCCAGTCACTGGGAAAAGTGATCCAGGAAGGCTCCTGGAAGAGGAAGAAGTTATAATGCTGAGTAACAGGGGAGTGAATTCTCTTAGAAGCATCTCTCAGGGATGCAAGCACCCCTCCTCCTCATCTCCCCCAGGGCTAGAAGAGTCAAGACTTGTCCAGTGAAGCTATGTATCTGAAAGGAGCTGGCAGGTAGACAGGAACCTGGGAGGGAGGGAGTGGGTAAGTGTGGGCAAAATCTGCATCGGGGAGTGGGGAGAAAGGAAGTGTCTAGAATAACAGTCGTGACCAGAAATAGTCTGTATGAATTTGGAGATTCAGAGTGATGAACCTCTTGGGTTGGGTCAGAAGCATCAACCACTGTGGTGCTCAGGGCGGCCAGCTGGATGGGAGATGAGACGGAGCTGAAGTCTCCACTTGAGATGGTGGGAGAGACACAGGAGGAATCCAAGGATGGATAAAAGACTGGAGCTGGCCGCCGGTGGGGATGAGACCAAGGATCACATTTACAGTCTTCAGTCCCTGAGCTTCAGTGGTAGATAAACAGGTTTCATTTTGGAGGCCATCAAAAGGGAGAAAATGAGACAGGAAAGTTGGCAGAACTTTATCACTGATGTTCTACTTAGCAGGTCAAGGTCTCTTCAAGAGGGAAAGAGTGGACACTGGGGACCCTGTGGCAAGAAGGAGGCAGACAGTGAGACCCTGCAGGGAGCCAGCCACCTGGGGTGAGGAGCTAACATGCTCTGGCCTCCCACTGCCTGGGTTCAACCCCCTGTCCTGACAGTGACTAGCTGTGTGACATTGAGCAACTCAATTGATCTCTCTGTGCCTCAGTTTCCTCATCTGTGAGATGGGATTCACAACCAGACCTCTCTCACTGGGTTGTTCTAAGGATTAACTGAAGCAACACAAGTTGTGGTGTTTAGGTAACGCTCAGGAAATGTTGGCCTTCCTGTTAGTATTGGTAACTCCATTTTGGAGTTGAGAATGAGGCAGGTGCGATGAATTAGAGCAGGGGTCATGAGAGCCTGGGGGAGAATTTAAAGACAGCAAAAGTTCTGTCTCCAGAGAGAAAGCCAGGAGGTGCAGGGATGAGGACAGCTTCGCTGGGCAGAGAGGTGGGCTTTGCCTCAGAAGAAACAGCAGCTTTGCCTGAAGTCAGTGGACAAATCCCCTGACCTCATCAATAAAATGGGGCAAACCTCACTGGATTTCTGTGTACAATCAATGTGGGGATGCTAAGTTGCTTCAGTCATGCCCAACTCCTTGTGACTGTAGCCCGCTAGGCTTCTCCATGGGATTCTACAGGCAAGGTAACCTACTGGAGTGGGTTACCATTTCCTCTCTAAGGGATCTTCCCAAACCGGGTATTGAACCAGCGTCTCTTTTGCCTCCTGCAATGCAGGTGGATTCTTTACTGCTGAGCCACCATGTGTGTGAAAATTTTTTGTCTGTGGTGATGTTACAACACGTATATGATGCCTGAGAATTGCTCCGTTAATAAGATTTCTCCTCAACAAATGTCCGTTTTCCATTGTAAAATGCCAGCAATAGGCACACCCCAAGGTTACTTAGTTATTAGATAATACACTGGTAACAGAAATTAATTTCACAGGTACTGTGAAATATCCTGCTTCATTAATAACAACACCCAAAGTTGCAGAGAATGTGGGTGAGCCCATGGGAGACTGTGGTGGTTATAACTGCAACTATGGCAGGCGAGCCACCAAACTTTCTCCCCACAGGTCTGTAATTAGCTTTTGTCACCAAAAGACCACAAATAGAAGCTCTGATACATCACATGGACCATAAAATAAGAAGGTAAATAGTGGGTAGTTGTTTAATTCCTCGGCTAAGAAAGTGGTGTGTGTGTGCTTAGTCATTCAGTTGTGTCCAACTGTTCGCGACCCCATGGACTGCAGCCCACCAGGCTCTGCTGTCCATGGGGACTCTCCAGGCAAGAATACTGGAGTGGGTTGCCATGCCTCTCCTCCAGGAGATCTTCCCAACCCAGGGATCGAACCCAGGTCTCCCACATTGCAGGGGGATTCTTTACCAGCTGAGTCAGCAGAGAAGTGAAGAGAGCAGAGCACAGGGTAAACAGGCCTGGGCATGTACTGAATGCCGTCTCTGCAAAGGGCAGTTTTCACTAAGTATGGGTGAGCTCAGACCCTGGTTGTCTGTGCATGGGGTTTGTTGGATGTGACCCAAAGGCTATGATCAGGGAGTCTCCTAATGCAACCCTCCAGGCTGGTAGAAGTGATTGGCTTTGGGAGGGAAGCGTTAGGGTCACGGAGGAACCTGGAGAAAATGTTCTATTCTCCCATCTTGGGCTGAAGCCAGTCATAATTTCTTTGAGAAAAATTTCAGTTTCTAAGAGGGCCTAGTGTAGCCTCCTTTCACATTAAAATAAAAACCTAAGATGAATATTAGAGAAGGCAATGGCTTCCCACTCCAGTACTCTTGCCTGGAAAATCCCATGGACGGAGGAACCTGGTAGGCTGCAGTCCATGGGGTCGCTAAGAGTCAGACACGACTGAGTGACTTCACTTTCACTTTTCAGTTTCATGCATTGGAGAAGGAAATGGCAACCCACTCCAGTATTCTTGCCTGGAGAATCCCAGGGATGGAGGAGCCTGGTGGGCTGCCGTCTATGGGGTTGCACAGAGCTGGGCACGACTGAAGCGACTTAGCAGCAAGATGAATATTCATTGGAAGAACCGATGTGGAAGCTGAAGCTCCAATACTTTGGCTATCTGATGCTATGAGCCAACCCATTGGAAAAGACCCTGATAATGGGAAAGATTGAGGACAAGAGGAGAAGGGGATGACAGAGGATGAGATGGTTGGATGGGATCACTGACTCAATGGACATGACTTTGAGCAAACTCTGGGAGATAGTGAAGGACAAGGAAGTCTGGCGTGCTGCAGTCCATGGGGTCACAAAGAGTCAGACATGACTTAGCAACTGAACAACCCAGCAGGATGAAAGCAAAAGATTCATCCAGCCAAGGATTGCACAGAGCCTGGAAATCTATAGTTTATGGGAGATCTTCCTGCCTTGCTTCACACAGCTGGTTCTGGGCAGTTCTCTTTCTGCCGGCTTGTCCTGGGCAGCTTTTCAGTGAAGAATCCTCACAGTGCTGGGATCCTCCTCACTATTAGGATCAGACGACCCTTGACAGATGAGTGCATAAGGAAACTATGGCCTATGTAAACAAAGGAATATTATTCAGCCTTGAAAAGGAAGGACATTCTGGCATGTGCTATCGCATAGATGCACCTTGACGACATTGTGCCGAGTAAAATAAGCCAGACACAAGAGAATAAATATTGCATGACTTCACTTAAATGAGATACCCAGAGCAGTCACATTCATAGTGACAGGAAGTAGAATAGAAGTTATAAGGGACTGTTGGGAGGGGGTAATAAGGAGTTAGTGTCTAATGGGTAGAATTTCTGTTTGGGATGATGGAAAAGTTCTGGAGATGGATAGTGATGAATGGCTGTACAACCATGTGAATGTGCTTCATGCTGCTAAATCATACACTCAGAATTGGTTAAAGCGATCTGTTTTGTTTTGCATATTTTACTAAAATTGTTTAAAATGTTGTTCCAAAACAAACAAGGAAAAAATCAGAGAAACCTCTGCACATCACAAGGAACTTGCTCTAATGAACCCATCACACAGATATCTTATTGACGTGCTGTTCTGTGATAGTTTAATTTACATCTCCTTTCCAAAATGTGAAATGTGTCACAATTTTTTTAAGATGTGAAAAGGTTGGGACGAAGCAAGAATAAACATTTTTGGATGGGATGGGCTTTTGTGTTTGAATATATAAAAGCATTTTCATAGAGGCTGGGCTGGTGGACTCTTCCAATATTTTAAGCAATTTACAGGTAGTGGTAAATACTTGATTTAAATCCTTTAAAAGTGTCTGGTAATCATGTTGGCTGTTAAAGCATACTATGAGTTCAGACATACAGTTATACTAAAATCTTTCCCACTTGCCTACCTCTCACACAGATTATGGAAGGAATGCGTTCTAGACAATAAAATCTAAGAGGGAAAAATTGCCATCCTGTTTCAGCACTGCCATTAAACCCAACGATGGTGGCATTGTCGTGTAAAGGGAAAAACAACAAGTTTACAGTTCCCATTTCCCATGGTAAACAGATTGCTTATTTTAATTTTGAAAATAAAGCGATGGAGGCTATGTAGGTCTGTAAATAAGAGTGTGCATCTCAATTTTCTGCAAATGCTTAAGTGGTTTACATCTGTTTCCTCCCAGTTGTATTTCTCAAACATGAATTTCCATTTTAAAAAGAGTCGTAAAATCACTACTGTTTCTCTATGGATCTATTAGCAATAAAATAGCCTACAGAGGTTTGCACAGCCATGGAAAATGTACAGTGATAATAGGCTGTCCTGCTGTTACATGGCTTATGCAAACTTTACATTTATCACGGCAGAACCATCTATCCGCAGGGTTGAAGCATAGCAAACAACGGAATAAGAAAGACCAAGAGAAGGAAGATGAGATCGAAATCTCTGTGTACACATCATTAATCAGACAAGATGAAGTTTCAAACTTGGAAGCATGTTTCCTCAGAGCCAAGTGAGAAAAAGAGTAGGAGGGGGAGGATGGGGCGGGTTGGTCCGAATCTGCAAAGTACAACTTCCCATAAAATTCACCTCCAATGAACAAAAGTATGTGCTCCTCTCATTGACAAGTTGTGGGGTTCCCTTGCAATTTTATATATGTTTTGAAAAACCAAGTCAGGTCATCTGTTGAAAACTTTTAGTCCAACATATGATGCAATTATTCTTTTATTATTCTCAGTCAAAGGACTCAAGATAGACCATTGCTTTCTCACACACCAGTGGGGCCTCCCCAACTCCCCTCTACCTGCAGTCTAGGAAACAGCTGGGTGACACACAGCATGTTCATCTAGCCCCTAAAATCTTGCAATGTAAGTGAAGCTGAGTGTTCACATTCCTCTTGTCCTCACTTTGCATCTCAGTGAAATTCTACCACATACAGAGAATGTGAGGTTTATCTTTCTTTTTTCTCCCCCTAAATCCAAATTAATTCACTAAAGATCTGGAAAGATGGCCAAGAGCAGGTTTCAAAATAGCCCCTTCCAAAACAGGATGTATGTACTCAGGAGGTGTACCCAAACCAGGAGGCCTATGAGTTACCCAGTCTTCTGAGTTGCACTGTTTGCCTGAATTAGAAAAGAATCAATACAATACAGCAAACAAATTTAAATTGCTTGGCATCTCACAGCCTGTTCTATTTGGTCACATTTTTTTCTATTTTTTTACTTGTTTAAAAGTGTTTTGTTTTGTTTTATTAGTTCAATAGAGAGACAGAAGTTTGAGAAATAATTCTTCAGCCTTTAAGAAAGAAGGTGGGAAATGTACCTTTCGTTTAAATGGTTTGATGAATGATGATACCCAACACTGGAAGTTCAACTGTTTCAGGAATGGACCAAGCTAGGAATGAGTCCCGGGAAAACAGTGAGGGAAACACAAGATGAGGGATGTGGCTTGTATATCCAAGAGCCCATAGTTCTTGCCACTCAGATACCATGGTTTTTATTCTGGGTGAAGCCTATTCTTTCGAATTAACTCATATCACTCAGTTACCTGGGAAGCGTGCTTTTAGTTACATCTCCCCAGGCTATTTCAAACAACTGGGTGGGAAACAAACCAGCCGTTACATCCTGAACCCACTTGTGGATCAAGCAACCAGTTTCTTAGAGGCAATCACTTGTTACGCTGGTTTGACAGCGTGTGCACATCCCTTGAGGCTCCCTAGGTGGTGCTAGTGGTAAAGAACCCACATGCCAATGGAAGACACGTGAGACCTGGGTGTGACCTTCCCAACCAAGGAAGGCCCCTGGAGGAGGGCATGGCAACCCATTCCAGTATTCTTGCCTGGAGAATCCCATAGACAGAGGTGCCTGGCAGGCGACAGTCCATAGGGTCGCAGAGTTGGACATGACAGGAAGCAACTTAGCACGTAGCATGCATATCACTTAAGTGTATCATTGTGGGCATGTGTGTGTATGGAGCAGAGTGGGGAGGGGGAGGTTATTTGCATTCTACATCTAATGTTCTAGCACAGGGAACTATATCAATATCCTGTAATAATAACTGCAATGGAAAATAATCTGAAAAACAGTTTATCTGTCTATATATAAACATAACTGAATCACTTTGCTATACATCCGAAACTAACACAACACTGTAAATCAACTATTTGTCAATTAGACAAAGTAGAACCAATGTTCTCTAGTGAGCTGCCTGGTGATCTCCCAAGAAACAGTGATGTGTTCTCTGAGCGCTGGAACTGACCAGACGCTGCACAGGCTCTCCAGTCACTTCTCACTGTGTACGATTTGTCAGCTTTCCCTGGATGCCTGGATGTCTTACGTCCTCTGTCACGAGTTCTCTGTAGCAGTACCATGTCTGACACTTCTTATAGTAGACTCTCGAGGGGTCAGCAAACTTGTCTGGTGATTGAGTCACCAGAGAGGGCCACCCAGTCTGGTGTGGTGCACTCAAAGCAGAGATGGATGTGAAGTATCAGTAAGGTGCACCCAGCCCCGCATCTACCCCTGGTGTCTTGGAGAAGAACCAGATCCCCAGTGAGCAGCCTTGGCTTCCAGAAGAGTCTCAGGACTTCTGGTGGAGACATAGTTGTGGGTTATGGCTCTCACTCTTTCCTGAGCACTCGTAAGCCATATTGGCTTATGTTTTTTCCTAAACACAGTTCATTAACAAGACTGTAACTTCTCAAGAACTATTTTAAAGTTGAATTTAGACCCACCTTCCATGTCCCCAGTGAGGCTCTTTAGCAGTTCTGGGAGGTGTCCATTTGACCCTGTTTGGTGGTTCCATGCTGGCTGTGGGTTCCCATTTCTCCTGGATCTCTTTGGTGACTTGTCCTGGAAAATCTGAAAACAATGGTTCAAACTCTGTCCTGAGTCTGGTAAATTGCTGACAACTGGACCAAAGCCTAACGATAGCCATAGTAATAGCAGTAATAATTGCTACAAATATCTGGAGCTTTCCTTGTGGCAGCTCCCACAAATCAAGGCTCAGACAGGCTCATGAGCTTGTCCAAGGCACATAGTTATAATCGTTGAAGCTGGGATTGAAATCTATGCCTTTAACCCCACCTTTATAACCCAAGCATCTTCACAGCATCTTCTGTTTGCTGAGTGGAAAAAGAACATTTATTTCTGGCCATAAGAGTGTGTCTGGTGGAGACCCCATGCACAGGGCACTTCCGGCCTGGTCCCTCTTTAGTACATTTCATTCTGCTCCTCCCACCTCCCTTCTCCGAACTTCCCATCCCATTGTACATCTTTTACACAGCAGGGCAGGGTAATTCGCTGCATGCTAGGCAGTAACTACATAGTAATAACAATAATTCTTGGTACTTAGAACTCCTCATCCGAGGACATCACTCAAGCTTAAAGAAATTTAAATGTATCTGTTCACAGCAGCATGGTGGGATGGGGTGAATCTCATTTACAGGCCTGCAGAGAGACAGGCACATCTGAAGAAAGCAAGCACCTGGTTCTTCCTAATGAGGCCTTCCTGACTAGACATGGAACTAGGAAAGAATGGGAACTGAATAGGGGAAGGGCTGGACAGTCCTGGTCTCTCGATTCCCTAAGATCCTTTTGCATTTGAATATTGTCCAGTTTTCTGTTTCCAGGAGTTCTCTGGCTTTGAGGCATTGAGGAAAAAGGGCTGTTCACCAGCTGAGTCTCTGTGATGAATGAGCTGCCCGTGTCAGGTATTCTTTCTAGAGACAGTCCCCAAGGTGGGTACCGCCTGGCTCTGTGTGTGTGTGGTGACTCTCCTCATCACCACTTGCCTCGGATGCCCACTCCCTCTGCCCCTGTGGGCTGGTTCCCTATTCCTGCTCCAAGGTGAGTAAACACACAGGCTTCCCCTGGCAATATCTCCACTCAAGCCCCCAAGGGCAGCCTGGGCTGGGATGGGGTCTCTACAGCTAAAGGCTAAAGGCTCCCATTTTCCACTCCTACTCTCCAGCTGCCCCTCCCTTGCCAGGGTGGAGCCTCAGGCTTGCTTCTCCCCTATCTGGACCCAGGATGTGCCATTCTTCACTTGTTTGGTCCAATATCTGCACCCCAATAGAACACACTAGAAGGATAGATGCACTAGAGAGAACATTTAATACCGAAGTTAATCAGCCAGGGAGATATCCTTGTATTCTTGGGTTGAGAATAAGTCATTTCTAAGTAAGTTAGAGAAAGAAAAAATGTTGGTTATCACATGTAGCATTTAAAAATTATACAAATGAACTTATTTAGGAAAGAGAAATAGACTCACAGACATAGAAAGCAAGCTTATGGTTACCACAGGGGAAGGGAAGCGAGGCATAAATTAAGAGTTTGGAATTAGCAGATATATACTGCATGTGTGCTAAGTTAGTTGAGTCGTGTCTGACTCTTTGTGATCCTATGGGCCTAGCCTGTCAGGCTCCTCTGTCCATGGGATTCTCGAGGCAAGAATACTTGAGTGGGTTGCCATGCCCTCCTCTGGGAGATCTTCCAGACCCAAGGATCGAACCCATATCTCTTATGTCTCCTGCATTGGCAGGTAGGTTCTTTACCATTAGCACCACCTGGGAAACCCAGATACACACTACTGTATGTAAAATAAACAAGATCCTCAGTTCAGTTCAGTCACTCAGTCATGTTCGACTCTTTGTGACTCCATGGACTGCAGCACGCCAGGCTTACCTGCCCATCACCAACTCCCAGAGTTTACTCAGACTCATGTCCATCGATTCCGTG
Organism: Aepyceros melampus; assembly: GCA_006408695.1. Classification (NCBI taxonomy): domain Eukaryota; kingdom Metazoa; phylum Chordata; class Mammalia; order Artiodactyla; family Bovidae; genus Aepyceros; species Aepyceros melampus. Next base: position 171,059 of record SJXQ01005777.1, read on the forward strand.
ATGCCATCCAACCATCTCATTCTCTGCTGTCCCCTTCTCCTCCTGCTTTCAATCTTTCCCAGCATCAGGGTCTTCTCCAATGAGTCAGTTCTTTGCATCAGGTGTCCAAAGTATTGGAGTTTCAGCTTCAACATCAGTCCTTCCAATGAACAATCAGGGTTGATTTCCTTTAGGATGGACTGGTTGGATCTCCTTGCAGTCCAAGGGACTCTCAAGAGTCTTCTCCAACACCACAGTTCAAAAGCATCAATTCTCTGGCATTCAGCTTTCTTTTTAGTCCAACTCTCACATCCATGTATGACTACTGGAAAAATCATAGTCTTGACTAGATAGACCTTTGTTGGCAAAGTAATGTCTCTGCTTTATAATATGCTGTCTAGGTTGGCATAGCTTTTCTTCCAAGGAGCAAGTATCTTTTAATTTCATGGCTGCAGTCACCATCTGCACTGATTTTGGAGCCCCCAAAATAAAGTCACTCACTATTTCCACTGTTTCCCCATCTATTTGCCATGAAGTGATGGGACCAGATGCCCTGATCTTAGTTTTCTGAATGCTGAGTTTTAAGCCAACATTTTCACTCTCCTCTTTCACTTTCATCAAGAAGCTCTTTAGTTCTTCTTCGCTTTCCGCCATAAGGGTAGTGTCATCTGCATGTCTAAAGTTATTGATATTTCTCCTGGCAATCTTGATTCCAGCTTGTGCTTCATCCAGCCCAGCATTTTGCATGATGTACTCTGCATATAAGTTAAATAAGCAGGGTGACACTATATAGACTTGATGTACTCTTTTCCCAATTTGGAACCAGTCTGTTGTTCCATGTCCAGTTCTAACTGTTGCTTCTTGACCTGCATACAGATTTCTCAGGAGGCAGGTCAGGAGGTCTGGTATTCCCATCTCTTTAAGAATTTTCCAGTTTGTTGTGATCCATACAAAGGCTTTGGACTGGTCATTAAAGCAGAAATAGATGTTTTTCTGGAACTCTCTTGCTTTTTCAATGATCCAGTGGATGCTGGCAATTTGATCTCTGGTTCCTCTGCCTTTTCTAAAACCAGCTTGAACACCTGGAATTTCACGGTTCATGTACTGTTAAAGCCTGGCTTGGAGAATTTTGAGCATTACCTTGCTAGCGTGTGAGATGAGTGCAATTGTGCAGTAGTTTGAGCATTCTATGGCATTGCCTTTCTTTGGGATTGGGATGAAACCTGACCTTTTTCAGTCCCATGGCCACTGCTGAATTTTCCAAATTTGCTTGCATATTGAGTGCAGCACTTTCACAGCATCCTCTTTTAGGACTTGAAATAGCTCAGCTGAAATTCCATCACCTCTTCTGGCTTTGTTCATAGTGATGCTTCCTAAGGCCCACTTGACTCCACATTCCAGGATGTCTGGCTCTAGGTAAGTGATCACCCATCGTGGTTATCTGGGTCATGAAGATCTTTTTTTGTATAGTTCTTCTGTGTATTCTTGCCACCTCTTCTTAATGTCTTCTGCTTCTGTTAGGTCCATACCATTTCTGTCCTTTTTTGAGCCCTTCTTTGCATGAAATGTTCCTGTGGTATCTCTAATTTTCTTGAAGAGATCTCTAGTCTTTCCCACTATCTTGTTTTCCTCTATTTCTTTGCACTGATCACTGAGGAAGGCTTTCTTATCTCTCCTTGCTATTCTTTAGAACTTTGCATTCAAATGGGTATCTTTCCTTTTCTCCTTTGCCTTTTGCATCTCTTCTTTTCTCAGCTATTTGTAACAAGATTCTACTCTATAATATATGGAGCTATATTCAATATCTTTTAATAACCTATTATGGAAAAGAATCTGAAAAAGAATTTATATGTACACTCACACACACGTATATATAAAACTTCAGTATACTTGAAACTAACAAAACACTGTAAGTCAACTATACTTCAATTAAAAAAAAAAAGCAAGTCAGTGCTCTGATTCTCAGACACATAGAAGTGAAGCACCATCTCAGAGCACATAGCATGCACTTGCTTCCTTGAAGACCACACAAGCATCCCGCAGAAAAATAACATCATCCTATGATGCACCCCTTACATACAAACCACTGTTCTGGAGGTAAAATGATTCATCGAGAAGTAACAGACATTGTTCTTACTTTCACGGTGCACAAAGTCTTATAGGGAAGACAAGATATAAACACACACAATACTAGGATATCTTGATTTTCAAGTATATCAAATCCTTATTCCAGGCAGGTACCACTCTCTGAGACAAAAAGGTGGTTTCCACTTCAGACTTGGTCACAGTGAAAAACTCAGAAGAAAGACGAGTGATTTAGTCCAGGTAGATGAGAAGCATTTCCATTGTAAAATCACTGGAGCTTTTCCCTCTGACTCAAAGCAAATCCATTTGTCAAACACACCATAAATATACATTTGCACTATTTATTACCTCTGCCTATAAAAGAAATTGTATTAGGTGATTGTGCTGAAAATGTGTCAAAAGTATAATTTGCATCTCTTTTATGTGGATGTTTTTGTGTGTATTTGCTATATTTCAATTTGCTAATATACATATATATCTCTGCAGAGACATATATAAATGCTGTTTAGTTCTTCTGATCTTTGTTTTTATTTTCTTGGTATAAAAATTTCAATATAATTTATGATTCTAAAAATATTGCTTTTGAAAAATATGGTATGGATTCTTCATTCCCTTAATTCCTATAATCCAATACAATAAAACATTTACTAAAAGTATATTAAGGAGAGTGTCCTGAAGGATTTGCTTCTCTTTGACAAACTGTCACTGGAGGATTGCGCACCATGTTTTCTGTGTTGTCCTGATTTTCATGAAATCCGTCTCTCTTTGGTTGGGCAAATTTCTCCAAGTTTTCCCTTCCCTCCTTAGTTGGAAAGACTCATTTTTCCTCTTGGGAATCCTACCAAAAGAAACTCTGGGTATTGGAGCTCATGTTTTACTCTGCAAACGTCATGGCTTTTGAAGGGAGGTATATTCTTCTGTGTTATTTTTATTTACAGCATTTTAAAGTATCTTCATGTTTGTAAAAAAAAAAAAAAAAAAAAAGCTTTTGCAATTATGTCTTTTGCCAGTTCTCCTCAACCACTTTAAGAAGCAGGCCAACAGCCCCTGTTGTTAGGGGAAAAGGGATAAAGCCCAAAGGGAAATTATGTTACTTTAGGGTCACACAGAAAGTCATTAAAAAGTTAAAACTCAGGTCTCCCAAGTCTCAAGTGCTTTGCTTTTCCATTAGAAATGTCTTGTTAGCTTCTTTTCCTCATCTACAAGCCATATTCATTGTTGTTTAGTCACTAAGTTGTTTGACTCTTTTGCAACTCCATGGACGATAGCCCGCCAGGCTCCTCTGTCCACAGGATTTCCCAGGCCAGAGCACTGGAGTAGGCTGCCATTTCCTTCTCCAGGGGATCTTCCTGACCCAGGGATCAAATCCACATTGATTTCCTGCATTACTTGTGGACTCTTTATCACTGACCCACCAGGGAAGCCCACAAGCCACGTACATACTATTTTTCCTGAACTAGTCAGTATCTAGGGCAAAGAGAAGCCACTGTCCCTTCAACCCTATTTTGACCTCTGGAAAGAGACCCTTTCTCAGAGTTCTGCTGGGAACTTAGCCTCAGAGGATGGCCTGTGAGGTGTCCCCATCCCCCACCTTCCTTCATCCAATTCTTGTGTTGAAACCGTAACCCCTAAGGTGACTATATTTGCAGATAGGACTTTCAGGAAGTAATTAAAGTTAATTGAGGTGATAAAGGTGGGGCCCTTATCTGATAGAGTTAGTGGCCTTAAAAGAAGAGAAAGAGAGAAAGATACCTCTTTTGAGGGAAAAGAGGTCATGTGAAGACACAGAAAAGGCAAACCAGGAAGAGAATTCTCACCAGAGACTGACACTTGCCAGACCTTGATCTGGGATTTCCAGCCTCCAGAATTCTGAGAAATAAATTTCTGTTGTTTAAGTCCCCAGTTTATGGTATTTTGTTATGGCAGCTCAAGTAAGTAGACTAAGACAGAAACCTTACAGTTTGCCTTTCAAGTCAGTCTCAGGGTCCATGTAACACAGGCAGGACCTAGAAGCTGCCCAGAGCCTGGCTGAGAAAAGCTTCCTTGAGGCATGTTCCTGGGGATGAGGTGGCCCCAGAGCAAAGGCTGAGCCCTGAGTCAGGGCCAGAGGCTGCTGCAGAGGCCTGCCCAAGTGAAGCACGGGACTAAGCATCCCACCAATGGCAGACTTCAGCTGCCCTGGCCAACACAGCAGACGGCCCCCAGGCCAGCATCACCCTGGAGACCAGGAGGCAGAGGACCTTGTGTGCAAGATCTCCAATCTTCCTTGCTTGCTGTGACCTCACTGGTGTCCTCCCCTCCCTGCACATGTCAGAGTACCCCCAGAGGGGAAGAAGATGGGGTAGGAGGGGACTCTCTGAGAGATGGAACATTTTTATCATAAAGAGTCTTGACATCACCTCAAGGGACGTTAAGTCATCTAGAGATGGAACAGGACAGTTAGTTCACTATCCCCTCTTCCTGGTGGGGGCTCAGGAGAAAGGCTAGTGTAGTCACAAGCAAAGAAAGGTGTCATCTTTCCTCTGCTCACACAGACTATAATCTAAGATGAATCTGTGACCCCCCCTCCCAGAGAGGCAACTGTGATGGGTGTGTTTCTTCCCTGGGAGAGGAGGGGGTGGGGACTACAGCTATGTTCTCTGGATGTCAGCATCTTGGGAGTTTGTGTAAATGACACCTGCCCCGCTCCACCCTTTGTTCTGTCTCTTACGTCTTATTATATATAGGCTGTGCTGTGCACCTATTTAATACAATAAGTGATGTTCATATTAATTCTCATGCATTTTTATCTTCCCAGCTACATTATAAACTACTATTTAACAGAAGCTAAAAGGGTGCCAAGGTCAGAGTTCTGGTAAATATTTGTCAGCTAAGCATTTGTGTTGCTGCCCTGCACAGTGGGACTTGAGCATGTCTGTGGATTTTTCAGCAAGTTTCAAAAATCCTAACTGATGACTTCTTGGGTGGGGCTAGCCCCGATGTCATGTTTGGACCACTCTCATTTTGGTTTCCACTTTAGGACACTGGTCACTGGTCTCTACATTTGTGAAACAAAAAAGTTGATCTTGGGGCCCATAAAGATTCCTTTCGAGGTCTCACTTGTATGACACTGTGAGATCTCTTAGTCCATCTTTTATTATCTTTCCAATGGGCCATATGAAATTAGGGAGCATAGCCATACTACAGCTTGGACTATTGAGAGGCTGTTTTAAGTGCTTTATGTAACAATGTGATGAAGAAGGCCCTGTTACTGAGTCCCTTTGCTGTCCTCCTGAAACTATCACAACATTCCTAATCAGCTATGCTCCAATATAAAATAAAAAGCTTTTAAAAAGGAAATAACATCAGAGAGGAAAATTTAGTTTCCAGAGATTAGGGCCCAAATCCCTTGCTTGTCACTTTCACAGGGTGGATTTACAACAGGCTAACCCTTGGAACTAAAAAGCCTCTTGATGAACGTGAAAGAGGAGAGTGAAAAAGTTGGCTTAAATCTCAACATTCAGAAAACGAAGATCATGGCATCTGGTCCCATTACTTCATGGGAAATAGATGGGGAAACAGTGGAAACAGTGTCAGACTTTATTTTTCTGGGCTCCAAAATCACTGCAGATGGTGATTGCAGCCATGAAATTAAAAGACACTTGCTCCTTGGAAGGAAAGTTATGACCAACCTAGACAGCATATTCAAAAGCAGAGACATTACTTTGCCAGCAAAGGTCCATCTAGTCAAGGCTATGGTTTTTCCAGTGGTCATGTGTGGATGTGAGAGTTGAACTGTGAAGAAAGCTGAGCACCAATGAATTGATGCTTTTGAACTGTGGTGTTGGAGAAGATTCTTGAGAGTCCCTTGGACTGCAAGGAGATCCAACCAGTCCATTCTGAAGGAGATCAGTCCTGAGTGTTCATTGGAAGGACTGATGCTAAAGCTGAAACTGCAATACTTTGGCCACCTGATGCGAAGAGTTGACTCATTGGAAAAGACTCTGATGCTGGGAGGGATTGGGGGCAGGAGGAGAAGGGGACAACAGAGGATGAGATGGCTGGATGGCATCACCGACTCAATCGACATGAGTCTGAGTGAACTCCAGGAGTTGGTGAAGGACAGGGAGGCCTGGCGTGCTGCGGTCCTTGGGGTCGAAAAGAGTCATGACTTAGTGACTGAAAAACAGCAAAGCCCTGGCAGCGGGGAGGGAGATACTGAGATTTCAGACAAGACATTTGTCCTGGGAACCTTTCAGTTCCCTCAGTCTGAAACTCTACCTTACTTTTCCATTTTTCGATTATCCACTTTCCTTTTCAATAATAGTTTCTTCATGACCTCTTATTCATCTGTCTTTCTTTCCCTTGCTTTCCTTCAGTTTCTCCTCAACCATCCACCTGGTACTTTATCAGCAGCTTCCACTCAGTGCATTTCCAATTCCTCAAGGGTCAATGTAGGAAGAAAGAGGAAGAACGGAAGATTCTGTTATTGCTATCACCATTTTTGTTGTTGCTGTTGTTGCTCAGTTGCTAGTTGTGTCTGACTCTTTGTGACCCCATGGACTGCAGGATGCCAGGTTCTCCTGTCCATCACTCCTGGAGTTTGCTCAGACTCATGTCCATTGAGTTGCTGATGCCATCTAATTGTCTCCCTCTTCTTCTCCTGCCCTCGGTCTTTCCCAGCATCAGGGTCTTTTCCAATGAGTCAACTCTTTGCACCAGGTAACCAAGGTATTGGAGCTTCAGCCTCAGCACCTATCCTTCCAATGAATATTCAGGGTTGATTTCCTTTAGGATTGACTTGTTTGATCTCCTTACTGCCCAAGGGACTCCCAAGAGTCTTCTGCAGCACCAGTTTGAAAGCATCAATTTTTTGGCACTCAGTCTTCTTTATGGTCCAACCTTCACATCTGTACATGACTAATGGAAAACTACAGCTTTAACTATACAGACCTTTGTTGGCAAAGTGATGTCTCTACTTTTAAATATGTTGTTTGGGTTTGTCATAGCTTCTCTTCCAAGGAACTAGTGTCTTTTAATTTCGTGGCTGCAGTCACCGTTCATAGTGATTTTGGACCACTTTACTGACAAGAAAACTGAGTCACAGGGTGTAACCTGTTCAAGGAAGCAAAGCTGGGAAGTGTAGAGTTCCTTGGATACAGACAGATGGCTCTGCAGTCTTGCCTCAGCCCCCACACTGTGCCACCTCTAGCATGGGGAATTATTGGCCAATAGGTTGGTTTCAGGGAGGAAATGGTAATCCATACTTCCTGAGCTTGTAAGACTCCAAAGAGTCCCTACAGCTGAGACCCACTTCCACTGTAAGATGTTCTTCATTCCCCCCACCAGAGTAATTCTAACTTAGTCGTTTCAGAGACGCAAAGTGACTGCTGGCCCTGTGCTGGGCTGTCTTTGTCTTGGAATGGGATTTGAAGTGCAGGCCATTAATAGGGATGGGCTTGGTGGTGGGGAAGGCTCTCTGCAGGAGGTGAGGTTCAAGATGTTTCATCAGGGGGCGGGGGTGGGGATGGGTACTCATTCAGATTTGTCCTGTTCATTCCAGGAAACTGAATTCTATCATCTCACAGTGGCATTCTCCACAGGGTGATCAGCTGGGCTCCCAAAGACCCCCACGTGGGCCCTTCTTACCCTGTGATTTATAATCTTCCTAATCTTTAACTAGTTAACTTGGCTTTTGTGAGGAGAAGGTAAGAGGAAAGTGGGAATTATTTGTCTGATCGATGGATTTGCTTGTAATTCCCTCTAATTCCCTGTGATGAGAAAACTATGCATCTGTTCTTCTGAGTACAGCAACTTTTTACTATAGTCATTCCTCAAATAGCTGATAGGAGCTAAGCTAGAGCACATCTTTTATGGAGGAACCAACAGTAACATGGTTACTTTTCTAAGCAGAGTCTCAGGCACCTTGGCAGGAGGCACTTGGCTCCTGACCCCAAAGAACTTAACCCTTTCAGCCATGTAATCCTCCCCAGAGACCTTCTACAGCCTGAACACCTGGGAGGAGGGCTAGGGCCTCTGCTTCTCAAATGGAATCCTGGCTGTGCTGGGTCCCCCAGGAGGCCAAGATCCTGCCCAGGCACCTGCAAAGCATTTGGGCAGCGTCCAGGCTACAGGCTCTGCTGAGGTTACTCTGGTCAGGCTAGAGAAAACAGACCCTGTTACCCAGGTGGACTCCAGCCCATCCTGCAGGCCATGAATATTTTCTGGGTCCGTGGATACCTGTTCTGTAAACACTTAGGGCCAAGGATGCGCTGGGACCAAGAATGTACTCTCAATTGCTTCCAATGCCCAGAGCTCAGGGAGGAGGTGGAAGGGGCAGAGCAAGGGGCTCAGGCTGCCAGGCTCAGGCAGGCTGAGAGCTGGAGGGCAGAGAGCTCAGGCCCTTTGGGTGGAGGCAAATCCCAGGAAGAAGCCCCCAAGTGTGGGCTGAGTCCACACCTGAAGAGAACTGGTCAAAACTCCATGAGTCTCTTCTCAGTCATAAAGGAAGGGCCAAGCACAGAAAGGGCCCAAATGGGAACCGAGGTTACTCAGCCTGGTGTGGTCCAGCGAGGTCAGATGGAGGTTGGGGTCTCCAGAGCGGAGGAGGTGGGCACCCACCAGACCCTCCTGCGATAACCAGGGGGCAGCACTGACTTGAAAGGAAGGGGGTCTTCTCTCCTCCTTGCATCCTTGGCAGAACTCCAACAGGAATGTCAGGCTGGAAGACATCTCTGGACTGCATGACTTCCTTAAAGCCGGCCACGGCAGGGGCGAGGAAGGGGCCGTTGTGTCTTCCTCGGGCTCCGTCAGCCCTGAAAACGAGCCTGTGGCCCTGAAACAGAGGCTCCAGGGATGCTGCCTTCAGATGAGAGTGGACTCTCCAGAAAATGTGCCCTCTGTTTGTCTCTGAGAGAAGCAAAACTCCTTCAATCGTCTATAAAACTGTGCCTTTTCCTTCTAGAAGATGGCTGCATGTAGAGAGGGTGGAAAAAAGAAAAAAAAAGAACAAGACACTAAGTGCAGAATAATGTCACAGTAAACTGGGCTCCCCCTCCATTTTTCATATTGTTTCCTATTTGCAATAGCTATTGGGTGCCAGAGAGGAAAGGAACAACTTTAAAAAACAATTAGTGGGACATGTGGTGCTCATTCTTGGCTGGAACTCTGCAGCCTCATCTGCTGGCAAATACTCCACCGTCTTTCATGAAAAATGCTTTAGAACTAATGAGCTATATTTGCATTCCCCGTAGAACAGATTCGGAATTTTTCATCTACCCTGCACCATGAAAAATGGATGTGTTTGGCACAGAAGTCATTTGAACATAAAGCCCAGCCTCAGTGGAAAGACAACCTTCAGAACAACTTTTCAAGTAACTTAGCTCATTCGCACTTGCTTCCACTGGGGAAGGTCAAGCTCATGTGAAAGATGGAAATTTCCCTCACAAACCTAGATGTTGATGAGATTTGTTTTTGTAGATAATCTGCAGCAGTGAAATTTTTCATAATGTCAGTGCAAAATAAATTAAAATGTTCATCTCATATGGCTGGTTCCATTGCATTAAAATAAATGTTGCAAGCTCATTTAATTAGTATAGTTAGGAATGTCTCTTCCCTGCTTCACTGACTCTCCAAATCACAAGTTAATTTGTCAAAATCAGACCATTGTTTTTCCTTCATTCTTCATTACTAGAGACAGCCCCATTTAAATAAATGTTTATGCTACAGAGAGCAGAGCAGTGAACAACCCCAAATATTTTCACAAGCCAGTGCTGGAAAAGTTGAAAACACAGGGAGTGAGGATACATTTTTTTCCCTCCCTTTGTGGTTATTGGATATTTGACTGGCTGAAAAGGTACAGAATTGAGCAGTCTGCGGTAACTGATGACGCTGCATCTGCCATTGCTCATGTTGGCAGACTACATCCTCTTGAAAGCAGTTTTCTTCTCTGTTTTCAAAGACAAATGATGACAAAAGATACCATCTCTATAAATTACCCTCATCAGATCATTCTCTTTGAGAATCCTTGGTTAATCAATTAGACAATGTTTGTTAGTGGGGGGCATCTGAACTAGGTGTGGAAGAGAGGGTCCTGGCTTTTGTAGCCTTTTGCTTACCCTTCCTGACTGTGAAGAGCCAGATCTCCTGCTGAAAATTCAAGGGATAATCAAAGTCCAGGGTTTCCTTTTTTCTTCTTTTGCTTCCTAACCCTCCCAAACCTCTATGATAAAACCAGAAGTACCAATGACCATGGATAAAGCATGAGATTTTCAGCAATAGAAGTATGTTGGTGTTAATGATGAAGACCAGAGAAGGGGGGTTCACATAATTAGCCAAGGTGTTGCATCTGCGGAGGTCTTCTGGAAGGTATCCATCAGTAATGGATGAAAGCGCGTATCAGGTCATTATCAGCGCCCCATGCTAATGAGACGTCGCATTCCTGCACTGTAGAGGCTTCTCCATGAGAAAATGCTGCGGTGCTCACTCAGCTCCACATTCAGCCTCAAGGAGGAGAAGGCCAAGTTTCCTCCCCAAAAGCTTTGTCTTTCACAAAATGGGAGTGTCCAACCTCCCTCCTCTGTAAAAAAGTCAAAAGAGAGGTTAGTCTTTTTCTTCTGACTGTGTAGGGTTTTCTTGCCCTGTGACCAGTTTCTTCTGCTGCTTTTGTTTTGCGTAATTTTTCTCCCATTGTGCAAATGGGTTCAAGGTACCAGATGTGGTTCTTCAGATTTCTCAGTAGGTGGTAGGCTGCAAAATCTTCCAAAGCTGTCCGTGCTATGGTTCTGATGAGATCTAATCTGCAGAATCAACCTTATACTTTTTTTCTTTTCTTTCTTTTCTCTTTATTTATTTTGGTACAAATTCTTGGGACCAACTTCCCCAAGAAAGCTTCATTAATAAATTATTGAATGAACAAGAAGATTTAATCACTATGCATTGTTCAAATGTACCTGTTTGGCTTTCCAAAATCAGACTCAGGTAGGCAGGAAGGGGCAACATCCCTGCTCTCCCTCCTCCACAGCTGGGAGTTGCCTGAAAGTAGCAGCTCAGCATAGCTCTGAGTGTGCCCCCGCTCATTCATTTGCTCATTTGTCTCATAAACATTTGTGGATGGCACTGAACTAGGCACTGAGTGTGGAGAGACAACCTCTTTTCTTCAACATAAAAGCAGTGGAGCCTTCTGACTAGAGCAGGAACGATATGCCCTGTGGCCTACTGTTCAACCCTTCCTTAAACAGGGCCACCGTGTCTATAATAGAACAACCATACTAGAAACAACACTCGTGTCTCTGGTTGGTCATGGGGCAGCCTGTGGGAAACTGGAAATCAAGACGCACCCGTAAAAGACACGTGAAATGAACAAGGGGTAGGCGGAACACTGGGGCCTCCCAGGTGGCGCTAGTGGCAAAGAACCCACCTGCCAACGCAGAAGACGTAAGAGATGTGGGTTCAATCCCTGGGTCCGGAAGATTCCCTGGAGGAGGGCATGGCAACCCACTCCTGTATTCTTGCCTAGAGAATCCCATGGACAGAGAAGCCTGGTGGGCCTACAGTTCATAGGGTTGCAAAGAGTTGGACATGACCAAGCGACCTAGGAGAAGGTGATGGCACCCCACTCCAGTACTCTTGCCTGGAAAATCCCATGGACGGAGGAGCCTGCTAGGCTGCAGTCCATGGGGTCGCTGAGGGTTGGACACGACTGAGCAACTTCACTTTCACTTTTCACTTTCATGCACTGGAGAAGGAAATAGCAACCCTCTCCAGTGTTCTTGCCTGGAGAATCCCAGGGATGGGGGAGCCTGGTGGGCTGCCGTCTGTGGGGTCGCACAGAGTCAGACACGGCTGAAGTGACTTAGCAGCAGCAGCAGCAAGCGACTTAGCATGAACAGGTTGAGCACTGGGCCTTGGCAGCAGCCTCACCTACATACAAGATTGTAACTTGGAATCAGTTCTCCTTGGGTCAGCTCCTTCTACAAAATGTTCCTCAGTGAGTATGAGAAAAACCCGACATTTACTTTTGACACTGAGAAGATCTGAAGCAGAGGCAACTAGAGAGCAGAGGGAAAGTTTTCTTAGTAAAAGTTATGCAGCCACCTGATGTTGGCCTGGTTCTTTGTCCCCAGACCAAAACCAGGCTGGCATTATGGAGCCAGATAGACTGCCCATGACAAACAGAGCAGGCTGACTTCAAGCAAACCTAGCTAAGCTCTGTGAAACTTTGGCCACTGTGAGACAAAGACCTCAGTTCAAATCCCAGGCTCCACTTACCAGCTGTAACCTGGGGCAAATGATGCCTCGAAAAGGCCTTTCCTCATACACAAAATGGTCATAATAATTATATCTTTTGCATGGTCTGTGAAAATTATATGAGGCACTAGGTGTAAACATGACCTAATGCATCTCAAACGTTTCATACATGCTAATTCTTTCCTGGGGGCTTTCAGAAGGAATTTGGTAGCAGAGGCTAGGACAACCTAAGATGAAACAGAATGAGTGTGGGGTAGACTTTTGGAGAAAGTTGACTTTTTGATAGAATTATTTTTAATGAAGTTTGGCTGCTGAACTATTCTTGAGTGGAACACCACTCTAAGACTGAACTACACGTTCTCTGGTTTATGCAGGCTATTCCTAGCTTATTTCTGGAATGAACTTCTGATAGTTCATTGATCATCTGATCAAAACCCATTTCACAAGTTGTAGGAAGGTTAGATGCCTGCCCAGATCATATACTAGTAGCTCCACTCCTTGTTATCTTTCACCTCCCTTCATGTGAGAGAAAACCGGAAATTATCTCTAAGGATGCAAAGTCCCTCCAACCATTCCTCCTATGACAACGAGGTTTCTTGATCATTTATTACCCTTCAACCCTTCTTTAACCCTCTCTGGTTTTACCACATTCCTTTTTAAGTGTGATATCAAAACCACAATAATCAAAAACCAAATAAAATGCACCAAATGCTTCTGACTATGGCAGAAAAAAGAACAGTGACCTCTTTGGCTCTGGACAAGCCTATGATGAAAGCTGTCTGTTGGCAGCCACACTGCATTGCCCTTACAGTCAAATAAAATCCCTAGGACTTTTTTTTTTTTTTAACACCTGAAAGGATGTTAGTCTCTCTCATCCAGTAGGTGTGTCATTAGTTATTTATCCTGATTATAGAACCTTATGTTTATCACTGTTAAATTCAATGAGTTTGGGCTATCACTTCAGACTGTCAAGATGTTTCTGCATCATAATTCTGTCATCTCGTGGATTAGTTTTACTTCCCAGTTCAGTGTCATACTGTTATTCTGCCAGTCACACATCTCTCCCTCTGGTCTTCAAGGATAACATGATAGAGTTTGTCAGAAGGTTTACTGAACTCAAAATATACATCCCCTTTAGCTCCCTGTTCTTCTGATATCCTGACTCACAGCCATACCATCTCAAATTCCAGTGTCTCCAAAGGGTTTAAGACCTTTCAAACATTGAGGGATACAGTAGAAAAAGATGATCAGTAACAGCTATTGAATATTTTCATGATCAGACAACCCTTTAAGATGAATTATGAGGAATGGAAGTAAGAAAGGGTCTGCTATAGACATGCATCCCTTCCAAATTCACATTTCAAAACCTAGTCTCCAACGGATGGTGTTAGGCGGTGGGAACTTGGGGAGGTCATTAGGTCACAAGCTCAGAGCCCTCATAAAGGGAATCAGTGCCTTAGGAGCCTGGCAGGCTGCAGTCCATAGGGTTGCAGAGTCAGACAAAACTGAAGCAACTTAGCACAGAAGTCTTTATAAAAGAGAACTTGGGACTCCCTTGGTGGTCCAGTGGTTAAGAATCTGCCTGCCAATGCAGGGGACTCGGATTCGATTCCTCGTCCAGGAAGATTCCACATGCTGTGGGACAGCTAAGCTTGTAGGCCACAAGTACTAAAGCCTGCACACTCCAGAGACCACATGCTGCAACTACTGAGCCGACCCACAGCAGCTACTGAGGCCCGAGCACCCTAGAGCCAAGTTCTGCAGCAAGAGAAGCCAGTACACCACAACTAGAGAACAGCCCCTGCTTGCCACAACTAGGGAGAAGGAAATGGCAACCCACTCCAGTATTCTTGCCTAGAAAATTGCGTGGACAGAGGAACCTGGTGGGCTGCTGTCCCTGGGGTCGCACAGTCAGACGTGACTAAAGCAACTTAGCAGCAGCAGCAGCAGCAGCCACAACTAGAGAAAGCCTGCATGCAACAAAGACCCAGTGCACCAAAAAATAAAAATAATAATTTTTTTTTAAAAAGAAAGAACTTAGAAAGAGTCCTTGCTGCTTGTAGCATGTGAGAACATTGCGAGAAAACCACCGTCAGTCTATGAACTAGGAAGCAGAGCCTCACTAGACAGCAAATCTGCAGGCAACCTGATGCTGGACCTCCCCAGAACTGTAGGAAATGACTGATTGTTTATAAGCCACCCAGTGTACAGTATTTTGGCTATCATGACCAGAATAGACTAAGGCAAGGCCCTTGAGAGAAAAAAAGAGATGGAAAAAGAAAAATCCAAAGTGGAAGGACGTGGATAAACTTTGCCTACTTCACACTTTTCTATGCTAGGGAATTAAATAACAAGAAATAACTATTAAAACATAAGAGAGCATGAGATAGTTTAAAAAAAAATATTCAGTGTAGTCAGAAATGAAAACGGGGAGGGGTACATCTCTGTCCTGTAGGTCAGTTAAGTCTTTGCTGCTTAAAATCTGAAACTTTATCATGCATATCCTTATTATAAGTCTGCAAATTATGCTTTTAAGCTTTATTTTGAAAATATCATGCATGTAAAAGGAATATCTGTTATACAAAGTTCAAAATCACCTGTGGTGTTAGAAGTCAGGATATCAGATGGTGTTGGAAAGAAGGGTGGGAAAAAATTGAGAGAGCCAGATGGGCTGGACCATGTGGTTTTTGATTTGATGGTGGTCACGCAGGAGTCACTCACTTTGTGGACATTCATCCAACCATACAGGTGTGAATTGTTCATTCCTCTATATGTAAGTGATAACTGGAAGCCAATTTGCAATGATCAGAAAGTCTTTTTTTTAAGTCTCTTTATTTCTTTCTGAGCACAAACAACAGAACATATAATTTAGTTCGTTCATCAAACTGGTTAGGTGAAAACCGTCTATGTCCAAAGCACTGTACTCGGTAGAGCACAAAGCACTGGGACTCTGGAGACAAAGACGATGCTGGCACAGCCCCTGCCCACAAAGAACTTACAGACCAGTGTAGGATGAACGTGTATCAGATATTGATGTATTCCAAGAGAAATGTCCTGAGGTTCTGAGAGGGATCAGGGTCTTCATGAAAAGCCACTTGGAGGGCATTTCATATATTCAAGAATCATGTGCAATCTTTGTTTGTGAATTTATATATAGTGAATGACACTGTTTTCCCACTCATAAAATGAAAAACTTCTTAGTTCTATTTTTGTCCTATTTTGTGGCAAAGTCTGTAAGAAATTTATGCACACATAATTAATAAGAGATGTGTGATTGTCATTATTGAAAATAATAAAATAACATACTTTAAACCATTTTTTTCAAAGACCTAACTTTAAAATACTTCCAACAAGTTAATGCCTGAGGAATTAATTTTAAGGTAACTTTTGAATCTATAGATGAAACTTTTAAATGAAAAATTGACCAATCAACTAATGAACAGATAAACAGAACTTAGTATATCCATACAACCAGATGTTATTTAGCCACCAAAAGAATGAAGTATGGATACATGCTACAGTGAGGATGAACTTTGGAAACATTATGCTAAATGAGAGAATTCAGATACAAAAGACCACATATTGTATAATTCTATTTATATTAAATATCCAGAATAGGCAAGTTCATAGAGACCCAAGGTAGATTACTGGTTTCCAGGAGTTGAGGGAAGGGAGGAATGATGAGTGACTGCTAATAGGTATAGAGCAGAATAGGGATGGGGGTTAGAGGGTTTCTTTTTCAGGTGATGAAAATGTTCTGGAATTAGATAGTGGTAATGGTTGTTTGAGGCTTTCCGGGTAGCTCAGGTAGTAAAGAATCCGCCTGCAAAGCAGGGGACCCCGATTTGATTCTTGGGTCAGAAAGATCTCCTGGAGAAGGGATAATCTACCCACTCCAGTATTCATGGGTTTCCCTGGTGGCTCAGATGGTAAAGAATCCGCTGAAATGTGGGAGACTTGGGTTCGATCCTGTAATAGGAAGATCCCTGGAGGACAGCATAGCAATCCACTCCAGGATTCATGCCTAGAGAATCCCCATGGACAGAGGAGCCTGGCGGGCTACAGTCCATGGGGTCACAAAGAGTCAAACACGACTGAGCGATTAAGCACAGCACAGCACAATGGTTGTTTGACCTTGTGAATACTAAAAACCACTGAATTGTAGACTTTAAAATGATGAATTTTATGATATGTGAATTATAACTCAATAAAATATATAGGAGGCAATTTCCAAACATGCAGATTGAAATTTTGAAATCATAAAATTTTTTTCACTGAGAAATTCTCAATACAATTTTATGATACATCTAATGAATGAGTATCAAAAACATACACATAAAGATGAAAAGTAATGAAGACCAAAATGGGGGAATGGGCTTCCATTTGTGTGAGAATTAAATGAGAACCTAAAGCAAACTCTTCACACAGGGCTATGGGAGGATTGAGCATGACTTCTTGCACCGGTGTTTTCTATTTCTAATTCCAAAACAGAATCATTCAAGACTGGATCAGCCACCATCAGTAGATACTTTATTAACTCCTGCTTTTCTTAACCTGCTTAACAAAAAAAAATGCTTTTCATTACTTCTCTGATAAGCAGCCCTTTTCCTGATCCCTGTTGGTAGAGATTAGAGAACAATTTGTGCAAATCATCATTTACAGGCAAGATGAGCTTTCCAGGAGAGAGAAGGAGAGGATTCAAAGCAGTCAAGCAAAGGGCTCTGTGGAGGAAACCCAGGTAGACCCTCAGTAATAAATACATTTATTGCCTGGACAGTAAAAAGTACTGGAGAGTTTAAAATAAATTCAGAGTTATTTAAACTTAATTTATGACCAGGAAAATAAACCCTCTCTTCCACCATTAATGTTTTTTATCTGGGCCATCAAATGTCACACGCTACTGATTTTGGATGTAAGGTCACTGGAAACAACATATCAGAAGTGTCAGCACCACAAATCAAGTGAAATTCCTTTAAAAATAAAAATGTCAAGAGTAAAATAATAGGCAATAGTTATTTCATGCTATGAAAGACTTCTAATATATCAAAGGGTTCACCTTTTTCTACCTTTATTACGTATCATTTTGAACGCTAAATATACTTCTGTTTAACAGATAAAGTAAAGAAAATAGGCATCAGAATGCTGATGATAATAAGAATGATGACATACAATAAAACTATTTGCAGGCATATAAACATTAGAAGGCAGAGCCCTGAATATACCAAAAGACAAACAGTGACCCTGATTATAGGGAGGTTTGCTGCCTAGCATGTCAATTATTTTAAGGGGTCATCTTAAAGGTCAACTATTAAAAAAAAAAGGTCAACTATAATGGTGTCTTTGAAATCAGAATACAGATATATTGGGTTTTGGTAAGAAGAATAAAAGAACATCTTAGAGCTAAAGTGGATCTATTCAGAAGTCTAAATCCTGAAGCTATCCTCTGGTCTTTTATTCAAGGATTGAATAAGCAGAAGAAAGTGCCAATGTGCTGGGAGGAGATGAAAGATAAAGGAGACTTGGAGCAGACGTTCTTTATGATCCTGATGTTTAGCAACTGACAGGCAGTGGCATTTGCCATAATGTGTCGTTGCTAAATGCGTGAACTTCTGGCAGGGTAAACTCAGCCAGGATTATACTTTATGCTAAAGCATCTGACTGAAAAGGTTATCAAAGCCTCAGGTAAAAATGACTTTGTTTCATCCTTGTGACATATCTTGCAGCAATTTTCTAGGACGTTAAAGGTAAAATCTTGCTTCCTGACTCAAGGACTCATAATCCAGTGGATGAAATGACTCCAGGGAAGGATAAAGGAGGATGGAGCCGTTCACGTATAAGCACAAATTTCGCCCAAGATGGTAGTGAGCAGTTAGAGAAAAGCCATAATACTTTAGTTTAAGCCTCCCAAAGCCCTTTTATCATTGGGAGGAGCGGGGAGGGGAAGAGGAGGTCATATCTGCCCATCAGCAGGTACCACAGGGCAGGAGATGGGCCAGTGTCATCACCAAAGTGACAGCACAGATGCTCTGCATTTCAGAAAGGTCCAGTATGACTGGCTCCAAAATGGAGCATCCTTCCAGCTGTGGTGGCTATAGAATCTTAGAATATAGAATTATAGGAATTGAATGCCAAGGATTGAACATCTATCTCCCTGCATAAGACGGAGGAGGCAGTGCTTGGGGGCAGAGCCAAAACAAGAGCCTCTACTGTGGCCACCAGCTCTGGCCAGGCCACTGGTATGACTGTCCCATGCAAGCCCCGCTTGGGGGTAGCAGCTGTTTCAACTGGGAGAGAGGCTCCCTGGAATGATCTCCAGTCTTCAACTTGATATGTAAGTGTTGCTAGTGAGTGAATTCTCTGTGTCTCAGTTACCCCATGAAACTAGTTGATATCTGCATGCATTGATTTTTCAGAATGACTCTATAAGGTCTGAGTATCTTAGAAGAAGATTCCATTAGAAAATACCCCTACAATCTAGCAGATAATAGACAGATTGTTTAAATTGAAGACACGCTTTGCCATGGGCTAGCAGTAGAATATTGTACAAGATGCTAGACCTTTCTAACTCCTGGTTTCCTTATCTACAAATCAGAGTAGTAACAACTGTGCTTACCTGGCGTGGTGTTGTGGGGATGCAATAGAAAACTCTCGGGACAATAAAGAGTGCATTTACATAACAGAGAATAAGAAGTCCCTAGAAGCAAGGAGCTGGAGGTCTCAGGGGTCCTGGCCCAATGCTGTCCCACCACCCACTCCACCAAACTTCACCTGCAGACACTGACCTGTTGTTGACTGTGAGTGTAGACTGGATGGAATGGCTTAGGCATGTGCAAACTCCATAACAGCCCAGGGCTTCCCTAGCCCAGGCTCTCATCCCTTGAGCAATCTACTCAAATGATGGATGATCCTCTGGTCAAGAGGGGGTTCGATTCAGAGCCACATAGTGAGAGACAAGAACCTCAGTGTCAGTCAGCACCCTATTTATTTGTGGATTTGGCTTATTAAAGACAAATGATGCTGAGGCAGTTCTATGGGTATCAAATGAATTATTTATACATTTGATTACATTGTTTTATTGGAGGGCTCAATCCTGTTTAACTCTTAAGTTTTCAGCCTGGCATGTAAGAATTCTATTCAGCATTCTCTAATCACTTTCTGAATTTGACTTTGGGGTACCACCTTGGACATTCATGGGCTATGTGACAAAGAGATGTCTGTATTCAAGGCTTTATAAAATACAAATATCAAAACAAAAATTGGGTTTGAGAAAACCATCAGTTTCTACAAAATATTTTATTGGAGAATCTGTTCTTGAACAGATTAGACCTTTGAAAGTCTAGAGTGAAAGATATTTAAACTCAAATGCAATGATACAGCATTTCCCTAGCTTTAAGGGGCATTTTCTCTTCCTTCAGGCACACAATTTCACTCAAAAGTAATTGCTAAACCTGCCTCATTCTATTACTTGCAAATTCAATATAATTAGAGACATATTCAGTTCATTATTAGATTAAATTTTGCCCAGCTTTTTTTCAGCTTGTTGACTTTCAAAACACTTTATTAAAAACTTGTCTTAGTATCACATTCTCTAAAGGAAAATAATAACTCCCAAGTACATTTTATAGAAATCACTCAAAATACAGGACCCAATGCCAGAAGCTAATAAACTCAAATCACAGAACTCACATCAGACGGCTGCCATAAGCTGCTTTAGAGCTGCCTGGACGTGTTTGGCCTGAAAGTTGAAATGTGTGTGCTCTCAGGCGTAGTTTCACTGGAGAAGCTGCCACCAGGTCTTATCATTTAAACTCGTGTTCTTATTCCAGTCACTGGATTGCAATTTAGACCCTAAATATACTTTTTCCTCCAAAAACCTCCAAACACTTTCCCATAGCATTACCCTTAAACATCAGCCTTGTGGGCTGGCATATATGTTAGTCTTATTTTATGATTTGAAATGCTTGAGTGAGCAATGGATTTCTGGCGAGACCCTTGAGATGAAGAGTTTTGACCTTGCTGCTTCAAGGAGCTGCCTCCATCCTGGGGAGAAGAGATTTTAAGGGAGAACACCCCAGTGAGAGACTGAGCCCATGTTGACACCTGAAATCTAGGTGTCATCAGGCCTCATGGCCTGTGTGTTAAATGGCCTGCAAGATTGAAAGCTTGAACAAATGAACCTGTGGAGCACAGGGCTGGTAATTTTCTAGGTTAGCTCCTCCGAGAGTATCGGGGCAAAGCTGGCAGCTCCTCCTGGAACCAAGAACCAGGAGAGGAAGCCTGGTCATTTGCAGAGGCAGGACTAATGGGGAAAAAGAGATTTGCTCCAGGCCACCTTGTTACCTGACAAGTTGAGTGCCTGCCAGTTGGAAAAGCAGTGTTGACATCACAGTCTAGACAGGATGGTTCCTGGGGACTCATTTCTTAAGTCTGCTGTTATTTCAAATGGTAAATTCTGGAGGGCAGTGTTTCAAATAGATTATTTTAAAAAAAAATGAATCAAAGCATGAAAATGTGCCTATCTGGAAATGTGGAATTGGGAGGTGTTTTTCTGATGGATGTCACACCATGTCTGGTCTGCTTCCCAGATCCATAGCATTTAATGATAGAGGTATAAGAAGAGTGACTCTCCACTCCCCAGATAGAAAAATTGGGACAGAGATGTGTGGCTGGATGCTTTCTTAATTTCCAGTTAAGAAAGCTTGCAATTATCTTGATTTCTAGTGAAATTCAGAAATTTGAGCCATCCAAACTAGTTTTCAATTCTAAGACCTGAGGTCTTTAGTTGGCTGGGAAGGGAGTGTTAATTGCTCAGTTGTGCCCAACTCTCTGCAACCCATGGACTGCAGCCCACCAGGCTCCTCTGTCCATGGGATTTTCCAGGTAAGGATACTGGAGTAGTTTGCCATTTCCTTCTCCAAGGGATCTTCCTGACCCAAGGAAACCCAGGTCTCCGGCACTGCAGGCAGATTCTTTACCGACCAAGCTATCAGGGAAGGCCTAAGAGAGGAAGGGTCCACAGAAGAAATAACACTTTCTCATTTTTCTTCTGAATTCCATTGGTAGGAAATGTGGGATCCAGTACCCAGGGACATATTCTGACCTGAACAATGCATTTTATTTTTGGTAACAAATGGAAATTTTGATTTGACTTCTATTCAAATTTGAAGATCTCTGAAGTCAAATGGGCCTTAGAAAGCATCACTACAAACAAAGCTAGTGGTGGTGATGGAATTCCAGTTGAGCTGTTTCAAATCCTGAAAGATGATGCTGTGAAAGTGCTGCACTCAATTTGCCAGCAAATTTGGAAAACTCAGCAGTGGCCACAGGACTGGAAAAGGTCAGTTTTCATCCCAATTCCAAAGAAAGGCAATGCCAAAGAATGCTCAAACTACCGCACAATTGCACTCATCTCACATGCTAGTAAAGTAATGCTCAAAATTCTCCAAGCCAGACTTCAGCAATACGTGAACCGTGAACTCCCTGATGTTCAAGCTGGTTTTAGAAAAGGCAGAGGAACCAGAGATCAAATTGCCAACATCCGCTGGATCATGGAAAAAGCAAGAGAGTTCCAGAAAAACATCTATTTCTGCTTTATTGACTATGCCAAAGCCTTTGACTGTGTGGATCACAGTAAACTGTGGAAAATTCTGAAAGAGATGGGAATACCAGACCACCTGACCTGCCTCTTGAGAAATCTGTATGCAGGTCAGGAAGCAACAGTTAGAACTGGACATGGAACAACAGACTGGTTCCAAATAGGAAAAGGAGTACGTCAAGGCTGTATATTGTCACCCTGCTTATTTAACTTATATGCAGAGTACATCATGAGAAATGCTGGACTGGAAGAAACACAAGCTGGAATCAAGATTGCTGGGAGAAATATCAATAATCTCAGATATGCAGATGACACCACCCTTATGGCAGAAAGTGAGGAGGAGCTAAAAAGCCTCTTGTTGAAAGTGAAAGAGGAGAGTGGAAAAGTTGGCTTAAAGCTCAACATTCAGAAAACGAAGATCATGGCATCTGGCCCCATCACTTCATGGGAAATAGATGGGGAAACAGTAGAAACAGTGTCAGACTTTGTTTTTTTGGGCTCCAAAATCACTGCAGATGGTGACTGCAGCCATGAAATTAAAAGGCGCTTACTCCTTGGAAGAAAAGTTATGACCAACCTAGATAGTATATTCAAAAGCAGAGACATTACTTTGCCGACTAAGGTCCGTCTAGTCAAGGCTATGGTTTTTCCTGTGGTCATGTATGGATGTGAGAGTTGGACTGTGAAGAAGGCTGAGTGCAGAAGAATTGATGCTTTTAAACTGTGGTGTTGGAGAAGACTCTTGAGAGTCCCTTGGACTTCAAGGAGATCCAACCAGTCCATTCTGAAGGAGATCAACCCTGGGATTTCTTTGGAAGGAATGATACTAAAACTGAAGCTCCAGTACTTTGGCCACCTTATGCGAAGAGTTGACTCATTGGAAAAGACCCTGATGCTGGGAGGGATTGGGGGCAGGAGGAGAAGGGGACGACCGAGGGTGAGATGGCTGGATGGCATCATAGACTCAATGGACGTGAGTCTGAGTGAACTCCGGGAGTTGGTGATGGACAGGGAGGCCTGGCGTGTTGCGATTCATGGGGTCGCAAAGAGTCGGACACGACTGCGCGACTGACTGAACTGAACTGATTTCATGAACATGCAAATAATCAAAACTAGAGTGTAGCTGGTACTTATTCCATATGAACAGAATCATTTGGCATGAATAAAAAGAGCTATAGCTTAAGTATATTTTCATTTCTACAAACCAATTTGGCTTAACTTGCAAAATTAATAGAAGAAACAGTCAAGCTGTTTAAAGAAGAACATAATGACTCCATTTGACTTATTTTTTAAAAACTGATCTGGTTTACATTAGTGTCAATAAAAAAAACAAAGTTCTTAAGTATAAATCTAACAAATCATGTATAAGACCAGGCTATATGAAGAAAACTACAAAGTTTTGGTGAAAAAAAGTCAAAGAATCTCTAAATAAATGGAGAGATAGTCTATGTTTATAGGTAGGAAGAGTCAGTATTGTCATGGTATTCCTTATAGAGCTATAGATTAAACTCAATTCCAATCAAAATCTCAGCAATTTATTTTGTGGATATCAATAAATTGCTTCTAAAATGTATATGCAGGGACTTCCCTGGTGGTCCAATGGTTAAGGTTTTGCCTTTCAATGTAGGGGGTGTGGTTTGATCCCTGGTTGGGGAGTTAAGAACCCATATGCTTTATGGCCAAAAAACTAAAACATAAAACAGAAGCGATGTTATAACAAATTCAATAAAAACTTTAAAATGTGGTCCACATCAAAAAATCTTTTAAAAAATTGAAAAAAAAAAGTTTATACATCGAAGCAAAAAACCAGAACAGCTAACACAACGTTGAAGGCAAACAGCTGTAGGGCTGACACTCTCTGACTCCAATATTACCATAAAGCTACAGTAATCGAGAGGGTGATATTAGTGAAAGAGTAGAAAAATGGATCAATGGAACATAGTAGAGTACACAAATACTGTCATTCATTCATCTTTGACAAAAAGTAAAGACAATTCTAACTCTTGGAGCTAAAAAAAAAAAACAAACAAAATTGGGTCTATCATTATGTCAAGGTCCTCACACAGGCTGGCAAACTGAAGGTACTCATTAAACCTTGTTGAATGAATGAGTGAATAAATAGTCTGTTTCTAACACTGGGTAAATTGGGCTATTTTTCTCATGTACAGTATGGGAATGTAATGCCAATCTTCCAGGGTTGTGATGAGAGCTTTATGGTAAAACTATATATATATATATATATATATATATATATATATATCCAGCAAATCAATAACTGAAAAAAGTCTCCTTGGAAGGAAGGTCCCTTGAGGTGGAAGAAGGCATGGAGATGGGGAAAGTTAGCATGGTTTGGGCATGGTTTTCAGTGGAGCAGGAATGAGAGATTGGTGGAAGAGGGCAGTGCTAGCAAAGAACAGATGTACAGAAGCTTAGGAAGCAGAGATGCCCAGGAGCCAGCTGGAGGAAGGGGACCAAGGAGGCAAACCAGGAGTGAGTTAGTGATTGAATGTGTGGTTATTTTTGATGTTTTCTATAAGGTCGAACTCACACTTGGCACACAGTACGGGCCAATCAATAAGGTTGCTTTCAATACAGGAATCATAGTTGCCATCCACCCTTCCCAAATACTAACCATGTTATTACTTCTCCTGATAAGGACATGAGGCTTTGGGAAGCATGTTACACTTTGCAAAATGACTTCACACTATTATCACTGTTGCTCCCCATAGCCACTCTGTGGGGAGTTAAAGATCTTAAAGGAGGTAACAGATTTGCCCCAAATCAGAGATGTATTTGGAGCCCTATCTTGGCCACACAAGCTCAGTGTCTCCCACTGCAACACCTGTTCCCCTGTTGGAAATTTTATCATCTGAGCCATAATAGCCCCCAGTCCACCACCATGGCCCCCATTTGCATCTACTTTGACTGTAGTAATCATGGTCTCCTTCAATCACCTACCTCCCCCAAATTCAGACAAAATATTGTCTTTAACTTTTCTCCTATCTGAAAGCCTTGGCTGACCATCTCCCTTCCTCTGATGAGCTCTGCCTCCCCTCGGAGTGCCTGTGGCTGCCTTCTCCCTCCACTACTCTGCACCCTGATTCATTCCATCCTCTTTGGTGCTTGGTAATGCACTCAGTCGTGTCCGACTCTTTGCGGCCCCATGGACTGTAGCCTGCCACACTCCTCTGCCCGTGGAATTTTCCAGGCAAGAATACTGGAGTGGGTTGCCATTTCCTGCTCCAGGGGATCTTCCCAACTCAGATATTGAATCAGTGTCATCTGTGTCTCCTGCTTTGGCAGGCGGGTTCTTTACCCCTGAGCCACCTGGGAAGTCCCCCTTCTACTCTGCTTCATTTCAAATTGCTGCCTTTAATTTCTCCCAACATGTATTTTCTCCTTGTGCTAAGAAAAAAAAAAAAAAGAAAGAATCTCAACTTCTCTCTCAAATGGATTTTACCATGAAAACTCCTCAATTAGTTGCTAAGTGAAGAACAGAGGAACATTCAGGAAGGAACCAGGCCCTACCCTCATGTGGACAGGACAGTGGAAAGCACATGGAGCTGGGATTAAGGAAACCTGGGGTCTGAGTCCTGCTCTACCAGGACGAATAATGTGGCTTTAGTCAAGTGACTCCCTCTATCTGGGTCTCAGGTTCCTTGTTTGAAAAGCATTTCATCAGGATGAGATGCTTCCTAAGTTGTGTTCTCTGCTGATGGTCTGGATTCTTGAGAGGAGAATCTGAAGGTTCTGGGTTTGAATTCAGATGCTGCCACTTTCCAGCTGTATGATCTTGGGCCAGTTGACCTCTCTGGCTCACGCCTTACCTGTAAAGTAGAGAATGGTAGTCACCTTGCAGGGTTGGTGGAGGTTTAAATGAAGGATGCAAAGTACTTAGCCAATGCCCTCCACCTCAGCAGAGTACCCTAAATGCTCATCATTTTCATTATTCTGGCAGGTGTCAGTTTATACTGGGCATCCTCCCACCATTCTTGGCCTGCTATCCTTCCCTGACATATAAATTTAAGCTTCTCAGGAGGATCCATTTTCATCCTTTGCCTGCTGTGCTGTGTGTGGAAAGCTGCTAGCATGACAGCCAGTGTCAATCCTCCTCTGGCCCATGGATGCCAGTTGGCAAGCTGCAGTGACCAGGTGATGGAGAATGGGGGCTGGGCAGGAAGAGGGTGGAGAGGAGGGATGATGTCCCAATGTCTGCAGAAAGAACAGAGGGCAGGACAGACGACAGCAGCTGCTTCGGTTCAAATCATCTAACACATGCTGAGTGACACAGCTGTGTCACAAGGCAGGGGCTCAGCACTGCACTTGTGTCTGCAGTGTGTGTGTGTATATGTGTGTGTGCATGCTCATGAGCTCATTTGTCCATGCAGGGAGAAGTATATAAATGTTTAAATAAAGAGTGTTTCTGTCTCACGGATCTTACAATGTAATTCAGTTCAGTTCAGTTCAGTCATGTCCAACTCTTTGCGACCCCATGGCTTCCCTGTCCATCAGTAGCTCCCAGAACTTGCTCAGACTCATGTCCATTGAGTCAGTGATGCTATCCAACCATCTCATCCTCTGTCATCCCCTTCTCCTCCTGCCTTCAATCTTTCCCAGCATCAGGGTCTTTTCCAATGAGTCAGTTCTTCACATCAGGTAATTAACAGGCCAAAACAAATAGCAAAAAATGTAATTTAGTTCAGACTATGGTGTGTGAACAGAGAAGGCGATGGCACCCCACTCCAGTACTCTTGCCTGGAAAATTCCATGGACGGCAGAGCCTGGTGGGCTGCAGTCCATGGGGTCGCTAAGATTCGGACACGACTGAGCGACTTCCCTTTCACTTTTCACTTTCACTCACTGGAGAAGGAAATGGCAACCCACTCCAGTATTCTAGCCTGGAGAATCCCAGGGATGGGAAGCCTGGTGGGCTTCCGTCTATGGGGTCGCACTGAGTCGGACACGACTGAAGCGACTTAGCAGCAGCAGCAGCAGCAGCAGCATGGTGTGTGAAAAGATAGAAACAAATGAAGTGCAGAGAAGGACATCCAGTTCTGGGAACGGTGCTGTTGACTAAAAAAGAAGCATAACTTGAGAGTTGTGAGTTAAGTTTTATTTTGGGAAAAATGAGGACTACCGCCCAGGAGGCAGCACCTTAAGAGCTCTGAGAGACTATTCCAAAGAGGCAGCAGGGGAAGGGCAAAATATAAGGTTTTGGTGAATGGGGAGTTCAATGCCACTAAGCACTCATTTTACAAAAGGTTTTCTGTTAGTCATGAGAATCTGATGTCACCATGAAGGGATTTAGTGCTTTTCTAGATATGAGGTGCAAGGATTAGGATCATAAAATCAGTTCCTAAAATATATTCAACTATCCAAAGACCTGTCCCACCAGATTCCCTGGAGCACAGAGTGCCTCACTCCACCCTGAACTCCCTCAGGGGTGTTGGAGTTCAGCAGCTGCAGCAGCACAGGGGTCAATCTCCACAGAGGCAGAGGCTAACGCCCTTGTTGTTCAGTCACTGGCGAGTGACTCTTGGCAAGTGCCTGATGTAGTTGATAGTGTTGAAGATGGTTTCCTGGTAGAGATGGAAACTTAAATGAT
The DNA here is from genome assembly GCA_006408695.1 of Aepyceros melampus. Lineage (NCBI taxonomy): Eukaryota > Metazoa > Chordata > Mammalia > Artiodactyla > Bovidae > Aepyceros > Aepyceros melampus. The sequence continues at coordinate 198,550 of SJXQ01005777.1, forward strand.
AGAAAGGTTTGCCACGTTCATTCACTCAATAAAACTTTATTGTGCACCAGCTCTGTGTCAGGCACTGTGCTAGGTCCAGGGGAGGTAATGGCAAACCAAAACAAACATGGTTCTTGTGGGAAAGTGGAAGGGAACATTTGAGATAGAAGAAATAATAAAAGCAAAGGGACAGAGGCATAAGTTTACAGAGCAGGACTGTAACCTGCTAGAGGGAGGCAGTTAAAGGCACGAGTGGGAAGAGTCAAATGTCAAGCTGTCAGCTTGAACTTCACTCGAGGAGCGTGTGTACACAGAGGCACGTCTGTAGAAACATGGGGAAGTTGGGGAAGAGGGGAAGGGGGTGCCGTGGTCAGACTGAGCAAGCCTGACCTGGCAGCAGCATACAGAGGACGGATAGTAAAAAATATAGTAAAAACGGCAAATGAGAGCAGATTTGAGAAGACACCACTAAAAAGATCTCTATAGTTTTGAGTCTATGTGACCAGGAGTCTGGTGGACATCATACAAAGAAATAGGGTAATCTAGAGGATTGCCTTGCCAGGGACGGGGGTGGGGGAAGTAAATGGAGAGATGGGTTGTTTGGACACTTTGAGCTTGAAGTATAAGTAGACACTATGTTGAGTGGCTCAGATGGTAAAGAATCTGCCTACAATGCGGGAGACCAGAGTTCGATCCTTGCGTTGGGAAGACCCCCTGGAGGAGGGCATGGCAATCCACTCCGGTATTCTTACCTGGAGAATCCCCATGGACAGAGGACCCTGGCAGGCTACTGTCCATGGGGTTGCAAAGAGTCAGACATGGCTGAGCGACTAAGCACAGCACAGCACACATGTTGAAGACAGCCCATCAACTGAGGGAAAGTGAGGCGGGAGATTGCGAGCGAGGCTGGCTTAGCTGAGGCCTGAACAACAAGACTGAGCAGAAGAATATTCCAGGCAGAGGGAGGAGGGATAATAGACGCTCTGAGGCAGGAATAAGCCGGCACTGTCAAGGGATGAAGAGGTCATCATGTCTGTGCACATGGAGAAGCCATGTCCAAGAGGATCCAGGAGGGGCAGGAACATGAGTGGGGCTTATAAGCATTTTCCCTAGAGGGGTGTATGTGTGTTTATTAAGAAACAGAAAGTCAGCAGGCAGAGGCACTCTCTCACTCACTCAGGTGTGTGTCCCTCTGTCCCAGGCTTTCCGGATTTAAGATATCAAGTGGATGAACAGACTGGAGAGTCAGGTATAACAGTCTATCATGCTAACAATTATACTAAAATGTCTGCTACTTGGTGCTGTGTTCCCTCCTCCCCATCAGCTCTCGCTGGGATCCCAGGAAATCGTTGCTGAATGGGGGACATATAGGATGTCAATCACACTGCAGCATTTCTGAGCAATCATCGTGCTCCGATCCGCAATCTCTTTTAGACCTGGCTGTAGGCCAGAAACCAGGACCTAAACTATTGTTCTGGTCCCAAGCAGCTTGGCCAGAAGATGGAGACTCTTTAGAATTGCACTTCCCCAGCTGACGCTAATAGTAAACAATCCACCTGCCAATTCAGGAGACGTCAGAGACACAGGTTGGATCTCTGGGTCGGGAAGATCTCCTGGAGGGGGAACGGCAACCTACTCCAGTATTCTAGCCTGGAGAATCCCATGGAGAATCCCTGGTAGGCTATAATCCTTAGGGTTGCAAAGAGCTGGACATGACAAGTGACTTAGCAATTAGCAAGAAATAATTGCACAATCATTCCACTTGGGTTCAGGCAGTGCCCACCTCCAACAAAATCAAATTATTTTGCAGCTACTATATAATTTCATTCTCACAGCAACCAACAGCAATAATAATTCCCACTGTAAAGGTGGAAAAAGGAATTGAAACAGAGGAAAAGTAATGGATTGACCTAAGGTGAAGAAGCAAATTGACAGCCGCACAAGACTCTAGACACTCCATTGTAAATGCTTTGTCTGCTCAACCACTCAGCCTCTTGTACAGGGTAGCTCCTGTGTGATCCAAAGGCCTTCACTCTCTCTCCAGCTAGGGTGACCCATCATCCGAGTTTGCCCAGCACTGGGAGGTTTCCCAGGCAGGGGAGTCCCGGGCGAAGCAGGACAGTTGGTCCCTTTGTGGAACAGAGTGGGGACATTTAACAAAATACTAATTTAAGCAGGAGCGGCTGTGGTGGATGAAGAGGAAACTGGCCTCAAAGACAAAAATTTTCTCAAATGCTTTATGATTTGCTTTGAAGACTGAACAGTTCATGGAGAAAGATGAGATTCACTGTGTCTAGAGAGATATTTTTTCCCCCAAAGGGGTGAGTTCAGAATGAATTCAACCAAGCTTTCCTTTCCCTGGGCTTGGCCTGAATGGATCCTCGGTTGCTGCCAGCTGTCTGCCACCTCTCCCCCTAGGAACACGCCATGTTGTCAATGCAGGGTGTAAGGAGTATGGAAACCAAAATGGAAATGACCCTGCCGATCTCATGCATGAAATTCAAGGCCCAACTCATGTGTAGGGTTTTGAGGCCCTGCCATAAAGCCCTGGTCATGGGCCTTCACAAAAGACGTTGGAGGAGATTAGAGGAAAGCACCCGGAAGGCTTTGTTGACAGTTAGATTCTCATGAATATTAAATTCCTGACTCCCAGTTCTCCTCTGAAATTATGAATGACCCACTAAGCGACGTCTCTCATTTTGATCAGATGGAAAAAAAAAGAGAAGAGATGATAGGCACACCCCGCCCCTGCCCTCTGCCAAGAAATCAAGGCCTCTGCTCTCCTCTTTGGTCCACCCAAATCTGAGTCTTCCTAGAAAGCGGAGTGTCACCCCATGACTACCACTCCCAAAGTCACCTGGGGGTCTGCTCTTTTGTTTTCCTTCTCATTCTCTGTGTGAGGCCATGGAAGCTGGCCTCCAGAAGCTAACTTCTTGCTGTATCCTTGACTTTCCCTTTGCCAATGATGCACTTGGCTTTTGGGGAGCAGAGGTATAGCCATGGTGTGGAAAGGGTTAAACTGGTAAGCCTGAGGGTTCTGATTTACATTGAGAAAGAGCAACGTTCAAAGGAAAACTTCCAGCAAGAGCTCTGTTTTGAGAAGGGATTGATTTTGAGCGACTCTGCTATCCTGTTCTTCTAGTTATGGCTGGGTCAAAGATGGGGGATGGGGAGAGCTAAATGAGCTCATTCTAATCTCGGCTGGTAGGGGGCAAAATAAAGTCTGTTACCTCATTGGGTACATGGAATTTTAGCCCAAGGATTAAAGGATATGGATGTGAAGTAGAAACTCATGAGTTTTTTTCAATTATGTTTCACAAAGTTGCTCCAAGCTGCATGCTTCTCTTTTATTGCTAACAAAAGGGGATTGCACTTGAATCCTTCCAATGTCTGTTGTTTTTTCCCCCTCCGCAGCAAACATTCTGCTCCCAGCTACGCAGGTGCAGGGCCTGCACCAACAGCTCATAAAAATAGCTCCAGCCGAGGCACTCGCAGACACCATGGCTGAGTTCATGAGGCACGATTGGCTCATGCCTGCAGGGCAGGGCTGGCTCAGGGGTACAGGGTGAGGGACTCCTTGCTCCTTGGTACTAGGTCAAAGTAAATCCTGGCCAGTTGCCCCCACAACACATTCTCCTCAAATAAACCTGGGCTAAATGTTCAAATTATCCTGAGATCTCGGATCAGCTTTCATCAAAGAAGCAATCTCATCAAAAGCATGAATCTGCCAAAATGCCAAGACTGTCTTAGCAAGGACTCTGGCTCAATCCACCCTAGTGGCAGGTGTCTTTCTAGGCCAGGCAGCAAACACACAGGCCAAACGCTTGTTTTGCCTGAGATTAAACATAGAATTCTATCACAGACAGAGGCCAGAGCCCCAAGGTCATAACCACTTTGTGTGTCGAATAGGAGGACGACTTGGCTTTGGTGTGAGGGAGACCTGGTCTCCAATTCCAAGTTTCCTTCTTTCTGGCTCAGTGACCTGGGCTGTCACTTACCGTCTCTCCTCTTGTCTGTAGCACAGGGTGGATATTTTCCCTTTTCGCACTGGTGTGAGGCTGGAATAAGACGGTGTGTGTACAGTCCTTAGTCTGCGGGAAACACGCATTGTTATAGCTACTGAGAGTACTAGGCCTGAGAAGGAGAGCACTGTGCCTCAGTTGGCTCTTTTCCAAGCAGTTCTTATAGAAATCTCAAACACCACAGAGCAGAGGGAGATGAAATCAAAACATGATTTCCAAGCCCTCTCTGGCTCTCCGGAGTACAGCCCTTTATGATTCCATCTCCTAGGGCAGCCCCCTCCCTTAATAAACTCATCCTCCCCTTCCAGGTTCTGCTGCCACTGCTCAGGCTTTCAGCTGGATGTTGGCTGAGCCAGTGACTTCTAGAACAGACTCTGTCCACAGAGTCCCGTGAGATGGGGTTCTGTTTCCTGACTTATATTCCCTTCAATGCCATTTTTGGAAGAAAAGCCCTACGGTGGCCAGACATAGAATGCTGCTGTGCACAGGACCCTGAGGGCTATGCACGTAGCGGGCATTCATCCTGGGGAGAGCAGATAGCCCTAGGAAGCACTGGACATGCTCATAACTGGGAGTGAGAGAGACCTAGGAAGAGGGTGCACAGGATGACCGGCTTATTACATCAAAGAAGCATTAGGAAAATCAGTCAGAAGTTAAAAGAGAAGAAAAGAAAGAAACATGGCCACTCCCTCTGGCCCAGTCCTGTTTCTTGGATCCAAGAAGCTGTGGATGTGACTTATCATGACACTTGAAAGTGCCACTTGGGTTATAAGGCACTAAGCAATTTGGTGGTTATGCGTGTGTGTGTGAGGTTACCCAAGGCAAACGCATGTCTTTTTATCCAAAGCCAGGCTGAATCGACAGGCTCGTAGAGAATGAGGGGGTCTTGCTACATACTGCAGGTGTGAACAGGGGTGCTGGGTACACCGGCCAAGAGAAGAGAAGGCCTGTGTGAGCTGACCTGGCCCCTTTTCTGACTTCTCACGAAGAATCGCGTTGCAGATAGAATACCTTGGAAGTGCTGTTTGCACATTGGCCTTTCTTTGGACTTTCTTCTTTAGTGGCTATGTGAACTGTGAAATCAAAGAGCAACTCCCCACAGCCTGTGCCAATGGAGAGATATTATGTTGTTTACTTAGCCTGACTGGTTGCCTGGGTTGCCTATACTTTCTGAAAACTTCTCAACTCCAAACTCTACAGAACAGGGGTAAATGGCTTTAAGGAGAATATTTCCATGTGCTGAAATCACAGAATTAAATACCACAAATATTCACTAGAGGCCCACTATTTGCAAAGCTCTGCTGAGTTTGGCTGGAGACAGAAGGAACCAGGGGATGGGAACACACCACACGGAGAGGAGACAGATACACTGGGTCAAGACCACAGAGGTTTTAGGTCTAGGGAAGGAAGACACTGGTCTTCCAACTTGCTAGACTGTCTCTACTTCCAGATTTATCCTGCTGACCATAGAAATTCCGCATTTCACCTTGTACTGCCCTGTCTGGCTGTTGGAAACACTCAGACGAAAATGGTAGTGTGAGTACTGTCTGGAGGAGAGAGCAGCTGGGTGTGGAAGGTAAGAGCATTGTTCGAAAGGAGAATCTGATTAAGCCACGACTCACCAGACTTGTCAGGAAATAGTAAATACCAAGTATACTGCAAGCCGGGATCGGGGCAAGTGGTGGAGGGAATTAACAGCGATAAATGTAGAGATAGCAAAGGTTCTGGAGTTTGGGGGGCATATTAAAACACACTCAGCAAATATGTTCTGAAAGAGCTGGTGAAGGTGACATCTTGCAGAATGCAATTTAGAAAGATGTTAGCTGAGCCTTCCCGTGCCTTCTTTGCTCTCCTCGTGGCCTTGAGCCCAGCGTTTCCTGCGCTGTAAGTGGATCTGAAGCACTGAGAAGCCAAAACAACCACAGTCAAGCCACCGATTTCTGGAACCATGTATGTGGCAGTTGCTGGGGTCAATTTGTGGAAGAAAGAAATTGTTCCCACGCATATGCTTCACAGTGGATTCAAAGAGTACAGGCTTTGGAGCCAAATGGGCCCAATTTCAAATCCAAACTCGCCAACTTTCTAGCCATGACCTTGAGCAAGATACTTTTCTTTGCTGAGCCTCAATTTCCTCCTTTTTAACTCTGAGAAAACAGCTCCCATCTCGGTTTTGGCTGCCATGAGGACAGAGGGAGGTGGCGTGATGCTGCCTGACTCTTAATGGAAGGTGTTCAGAGTGTGTGCGTTCTCCTCTCCCTCCTTTCTGTTCGAAATCTGTTTTCATGCTACATGCAATTAAAAGTTTACGATGTTCTAAAACTGATTTTCTAATTTAAGGGCAGTAAATTGTACATAGCTGCTATTTCCCTAAAATGACATTCTTTAGAGTCTGTTGGATTTCTTTTCAATCGCATTAATTTCTATTTACTGCATTTCTAATAAGATACCAGTGTGTTTGGGAAGAGCCTACAATGGCAGATTCCCAACTATTAAAGCTGTGGGAATAGTAATATGCAGATCTCCATCCACTCACTGGGCTCCATGGACTCAGAGGGGGACATTTTTAAGCAAACGTCAATGTACCTTTAACACCACAATGCACTTTGGTTCCATTAAGCTGGTCTTGTAGAACTTCCACAAACACTGAAACTGGGCACTTTTTGGATAAACGGGGGTGGGTGTCCTGAGGTGCTTTGTAGGGCTCTCCCGGCCTGCCTGCCCAGCTCTGGAGTGGGAGAGGCCTCCCTCTGAGCACCCTTGACTATCACCCAGTGGCCTCACTGAGGCCTGTGGCACCATCTCATGTATTAATACCTCAGGTTGTGATCTCAAGTAGGGAGGAAGAAAGCAGGCTTGTGTCAAGGCCCGTGTTCTTTAGACTGACCTAGAAGAGTCTGTCAAGGGCTGAGCCCACAAGGGGAGGAAAAGCCCTGTCCAGGCCCTGCACCCCTGGCACCCACTGCCGGCCTTGATCTCGGCCAGGTCCAAATTCCCCTTACCTCTGAAACTAGTTGTCTGGGCATTTTTCTGGACTTTGTCTGTTATATGGGAAAGCTCTGTAACCAGTGTAAAATCCAGTTACTGTAGGGAAGGTAAATAATCCTTGAAAACCTGTTTAATTTAGCTTATTCCTCCAAAGACTCACATCAAGCCTGAGGAAATTGGCTTTTGACAATGGACTTCCTCTGCATAGCTCTCCTCAGCCCCTTCCACCTGAGAGCCTCTGTGCCCTCTGAAGTCCCTGGGGTCCTCCCCTTGAAGACCTGAGGGTGGCACAGGGTTCCCCAGGGCCACTGAACTTTTTGTGCCCGAGAGAGAAGCAAGCACAAACAAGCTTGAAGCTGATGAACTGCTCAGCCTGTTTATCAGGAAGAAAGAGAAAGAGAGAGAAGTCTAGCTGAGCAAACTAGAAATTCACACTCAGGCTACAAGGGCTCACAGTCCCCAAGCTGCAGACCGGGGTTCATCTGGCGGGGCCGGGGGGGCAGCCAGGAGTGTGGCCAGGTGGTCCATCATCTCATAAACTGGTGCCTTCTGGAAAGTTCATCTTTGTGGGCCCTGCTTATTCTTTGCTCCCTCAGCTGGGTGTGTCCCATGTCGGGCACGGAGTGGGGGGCGGACAGCAGAGGGAGCTACCGCACACCCTCCCTCACACTACCAGGCAGAGGGGAGGGCTCCGGTCAGAAGAGGAATGGGCACAGAGAGGATGGATTTGGAGAAAAGGAGACCCGGGGCCTGGTGCAAAAATCCTCTTTGGGGAAAAAGGCAAAAATGAAAGAAGTGCTTGCACCTGAACAGGATTGATTCTCCGATGTCTTGAAGGTTCAGGGGCTCTGGATGTTACAAGGAGTGCTGGGGAGAGGCAGGCCATGCAGGGCAGATCCAGGGCGCCTGGGGGAGGCCTGCTGACTTCCTGTGAAAGGAGGTGCCCTTTCCCGAGGTGACAGTATCAATGGGGGACAGTCAGACGAGCTTACTCTCCAGAGCAGAACTGACTCCAGGTGGCTGTGGCTTGGCTAGCTGCGGGAAGTTTCTGGATGGCTGCCTGCAGGTCCTGCACAGAATCCTCCATATGTGGACAGTTTGTGAAAAAGTCCCATTTTCTCTTGCCATGGTACAAAGAAATGCTTAGGAATACTTCCTAAGAGTAGAAAAGGCTGGATACCTGATCATCTTTTTTTAGAAACCAATAGAATTTACCAATGACCTACTTCAATGAACTGCAGAGCAGGCTGGCTTAAGTTGTGTGGTTGAACGAAATGAACTGGGTTTTGTGGTTCGAGTTAACCTGGGTTCAAATCCTGATGCTCCCCAGGGTAGGGTGTAGGCTCTGCCACATTGCTCAGCTGCTCTGGACCCCTGTCCCCCTCACCTGCCCCAGGTAATAACATGCCTTCTTGTGAGAGAGCCTTGAACTGTGGCTCCCAAACCTTGTTGCATATCTGAGTCATGACACCTGGGGATCTTTGGAAAATCCAGTGTCTAGACATTCTGATGTCACTGGTCTGGCATGTGTCTGGGGCAGCAAGAGCTTTAAAAGCCCCCTCAGGTGATTCAAGGACTTCCCAGGTGGCACGGGGGTAAAGCAGCCCCTTGCCAATGCAGGAGCTGCAGGAGCTGCATGTTCGATCCCTGGGTCAGCAAGATCCCCTGAAGTAGGAAATGGCAGCCTCCTCTAGTATTCTTGCCTGAAAAATCCCATGATCAGAGGAGCCTGGCGGGTTGCAAAAAGTCAAACACAACTGAGCAACTAACAGGAACAGGGGATTTAGACATGCAGTAAAGTTTGGGAGCCATTAGCCTAGAAAGGATCAAGTCCTCAACAAATGTTTGTTCTCTCCAGGACCAGAGACGTAATTTGTGGGGCCCTGTGTTTGAAACATTTTCAGAATTTCAAGATGACAACAGCAGAGTGTTAAATCAAGCTCAAGATCCTTCTAAGCAGGAACCAACCCTTGTTTTTCTCCCCTCCTCTCATTTCTATTGGAGCCATTCCCACACTAACTTATAAAGGAAAAGAAATCACATAATGGTCAAAAGGAACAAGTGAGGTGACTCAAAGTAGTTCTGGCAGGATCTCCTGCTGGCTGTGTTTGCAGCATTTCTTTCCAAGAGCCTGAGACCTCTACAGGGGAAGCTGCCTTGGGTTGGGTTGGGAGGCTCTGAGGATGGCACTGAGAGGCCTTACACAGATGCTGGTGCAGGACTCATTCCCTCCTCCCATCCCTCCATATCAGCTCCTGCCCATCCCCATGTGGAAATATGAGATACACTGCAACAGCAAAGCAGAGGTGCTCTGTTTATTATATGGGAAATAAGTTTTGTCATCTAAAAACACAGATCTTACAAGAAAGGCAGTAGAGCAATGAAAGTATATTTTGCAACAAGGATGGGACATATTGTATCTCTAGAGAGAAGCCAGGTGAAAAGGATGACCTGGAAAATTCAACTCACCTGCTCAATCATCCAGCATGCCCTTGGTGGTGTGGCCTCACTCATTTTGGGGAAGTGGCTGGTGGGGATGCTGGTTTCCCTTCTCAACCTTTTCAGTGGGATGCTTGACCCCTTTATGCTGTTGTACCAGAATAGGAGGAAGCATGATGGGAAACGCCTCATTGGGCAAAGGATTCAGTGGGGTAAAAGATGTGCGTGCTTGTGATCTCCTTAAAAAACCACCCCTGGATGCTGGGGCTGGAGCCTCCTCCAGCCTTGAGCAGTGGTGATATAGTGAAGGGTCCTCATGACCACAAGTCACCGACTCTGTAAAAGCATCAAAACGGGATAATCTTACTCACAATTTATGGCTGGCTGGTCCCCAGCCCACTGTCTGGTCTGGGTCCTTAAGCAGGTTCGTACAAAGGGTTCAGTGACTTCAGCTCTGTCATCAGAAACCCAGGACATCTGGGTCTGGCTCTGGCTAGCGGCTTGAGCCTCATTCTAAGCTGCCAATTACAGAGTTAGAGGAAACTATTTGGGATGAAATTTTTTTTTTTTTAAAAACAGGGATGATGAAAAATCTGGGGATTCTTCCTAGTTTCAAAATGGGCAAAGGAAAGTGCTTGGCTTTGAGGACACCCCTGTGGACATTTTATCCACTAGTGGGACACCCTGGGGGATTCTACCCTCTGGGGTCCAGCTTTCATTTCTAGCCCAGACCTCTGAGATTTGGAAGAGAACACGGTGAACCATTTTCCAGCCCATTGTGCTCAGCCCTTCACAGTTGCTCTTACTCAGGCAGCTAGCTAACCTCTCTGAGTGGTGGTCTACCTCTGTAAAATGGGATATTCAGAAGTTTGGTCCATGAATTAAATGAGATGATGCACTCATATCAGCATTTCTTTGGAGCACAGGAACAGAGCTCAACAAACATTAGCTCTTTAGGCATTTGTGTATCATCCTACAGAAATCCTATTGGCCAGGAATATTATTCTTCCCATTTGAAAATGAGAAGAGTAGGACTTAGAGGTTAAATAATTTCAGTTGGTCAGCGGAAGTTCTAAGATCAGATTCCAGGTGCATCCAAGCCTTGGAGCACTCCACGTGCCCCCACCAGCACAAGGGGTCCACCAGCTGTGGTTTCCATCTCAGGCTCACCTGACCTAATTCCAGGGTTGAGTGTGTACATCTGACAATCTAAAGAATTTAAAAGGCCAGATGGAAGAAGGAAGATGTAATGGAAAGAAAGGAAGACACATATCTCAAGGGGATCACCGCAATAACTGGAAAACCAAATTAAAGCATGTGGGGGGATAATTTTGCTCTCTGTAGGGGCGATGGGGGTGTTGTGAGGAGACAGAGTGAACATAGCCAGTTCAAGGAGTCATCAGCAGCAGACATTCCAGGACGTCCAGGCAAGGGCTGATCTAGCCAGGCTGGCAGGCACAGCCTGCCCACTTCCAACAAAGTGTCTGTGCTCAGTCATGTCCTACTCTTTGCAGCCCTATGGACCGTAGCCCACCAGGCTCCTCTGGGCATGGGATTTTCCAGGCAAGAGTGCTGGAATGGGTTGCCATTTCCCACTCTAGGGGATCTTCCCAATCCAGGAATTAAACCCACATCTCCTGTATTGGCAGGCAGATTTTTACCACTAGCATCACCTGGGAAGGCAGGCCCTGAATTCTATCCTTCGTCTGGGGGCAGAAATAACAAAGCCTGGGCAGAAAGACTATGTACGTGCTTCCACGCTGGGCTCTCAACCCTCCCAGTCCAGGAAAGCAGAGAGGGATAGGTGTTGTCGGCTGCGTGTACACAGCACCGAGTTGATTGCTAGCAGCCGGGATGGCGGCGGCGCCGAAGGAGCTGGGCCGATGCGCAGTGGCTCTGAGAATGATGGAGTGGCCTTTAATTGTTTATACTCTGGAACCTGGGAAGTGTTGGCAATAAAACGAGAATAGAGAGGCTGCTGGCAGCCAAATGACAGGCTGGAGAGGAAGCCTCCACCCACCTAAATGGTTAAATGGCCGGTTTGCCAAGGCCGCTGAGCAAAGTGTGACCTCACCACGGGGCAGATTAAAATATGCATTTTCTCCTAATTGAGCATAGTGAAACCAGCCGGCGGTCCTGTCACAAGTGCAGGAATGAATTGTCACAGCACGAAGCACACCACTCAACAGAGCATCTATTATACGGGGAAAAGAGCCGCATAAACTGCCTTCACACTGAGATTTCAACTGATTGGTTGTCCAGTGGGCTTGGAGAAGACGGTGGGACACGGTTGCCCAGCATCCCAGTTTTCTGGAACGGCAGCTGATGACCCCGCCGCAGCATCTTGTGTGCCTGTAGCACACACCACATGGTAAGGTCTGGTGTGCAAATTGGCAAGAGAGTTAAACGCTTTGATAAAGATATATGTTTTTAAAAAAATATGTGTCTTATATGGGCTTACCTGGTGGATCAGCTGGTAAAGGATCCCCCTGCAATGCAGGAGACTCGGGTTCAATCCATGGGTTGGGAAGATCTCGTGGAGAAGGAAACGGTAACCCTCTCCAGTATTCTTGCCTGGAGAATCCCAAGATCAGCGAGCTGCAGTTCATGAGGTTGCAAGAGTTGGACCTGAGTTAGCAACTAAACCACCACCGCCACCATATCTTACATACTTACGCATTTAAATGTATATTAGGGCAAATGTATGTAAAGTAAGTTCTATTTTTCCACTGCTTCCCATTGTAAATTGTGTGTCTTTATTAGGAGACAGAAAATTCCATGACAGAATAAGTCCATCGTTTTCACAATTTAGTTGTAGGCCTGGACAGAGCCGTTTAGGACAAAGGCCAAAGTAGAAGCCTATTTTCCTGACACAGATTTCCTGGGGGATGCTAAACCCACGTTGATAATGAGAGCTTCCACAACAGACTCATTTAGGTCATGCCTGTCTGCCACCACTGGATGGCGCTAGTGAGGAGACCGGTCATGCTGAGTTGACATTCACCTTCTGGAACAGACAGAACATGTTTTTTCCATTTTCAACTTCATAATCCTTGATATTTTTGAACACATCTATAGTACTTTTTGGCCATTTCTTTTTCTCTTTAAATATTTTTTTCTTATTTACTGTATGACTCAGGGAGTTCAGACCCGTGCTCTGTGACAGCCTAGAGGGGTGGGATGGGCTGGCAGGAGGGAGGGAGATTTAAGAAGAAGGGGCCATACGAATCCCTCTGGCTGATTCGTGTTGATGTATTGCTTTACAGTATTGTAAAGCTATTTCTCCAATTAAAAATAAATTAAAAATGTTAAATTTAAAAAAATTTATTCTTCATTTCAGATGTTTACAGACACCTCATGTTCTTAATTCCTCTCAATTTCTCTCATCAACTGAGTCACCCATTTGAACTCAACGAGGAGTCCTTGTGGCCCAGTTCTGACTCGAGAAAAACACTTGAGTGGTGTTTTCTGAGCTCACAGCCAAGTGAAACCCACACATCAGCCATTGTGATTGCATCTGTGTAATCATTTCTGTGAACATAATTGCAGAACTTTACATTTATTCTTAATATTTATCATTAGTCCTCATTGTGGTTTCCGCTGTCCCATTGAGGACATTTTGAATCCCAACTGTGTCACTTATAACACAACTGTTTCTTCCACTGATAACTCTGAACTTGAAAAGCATTTCTTCTTTGCGTTCAACCAAGTCAAAGATAAACATACCCATCAGAGGTGAGTACAGAGCCCTGTGACATCCTCTAGAAACTTTTCCATGTCTGTCAGAATTCTCCTGAGTTACCAATTCAGCTGTTTGCCTGAACCTCTTTCATATATATATATATATATATACATGCATATATATATACACACACACACACACACACACACACACACACACATATATATATATATATATATATAGCTTCCCTGGTGGCTCAGACAGTAAAGAATCTGCCTGCCTGCAATCCCTGGGTTGGGAAGATCCCCTGGAAGAGGGCATGGCAACCCACCCCAGTATTCTTGCCTGCAGAATCCCATCATGGACAGAGGAGCCTGGTGGGCTACAGTCCATGGTTTGGGCAAAAAGTCGGACTCTAAGCACAGCACAGAACAACATATATACGTGTGTGTGTGTGTGTGTGTGTGTGTGTACGTGTGTACATGGCCTTCTTGGGGACAGGTATCATGGCCACTCAAGAAATACTAGAGAGCACTAGAGAGCAAAAGAAGGAATTTGAGCTGTTAATTCTTTTATTAAGAAGGACAATCAAATATATGTTAGCATAAGTAGAACTTAGGCCGATTATAGGTAACTGTATAAAAAGTATTGTGTTTAGGATCTCGAAAAAATGCATGACACGGAAAATGTAGCCCATGTGTAAAAATGCAAATGCAAAATCTTTCCCCAGAGACACAATGGACTATAATGACTTCTCTTTGGTTCTAAGAAGTGATTAGAGATAAAAATAGAAGACTAATTAGCCTTAATTAACACATTTGCTTATTATTCTTCCCTGCTGGTGACATTAGCTTATGCTCTGTCTTTGGTAGCGACACATACATCTTGCTCTTGGAGTTTAAAGTCAGGGCCTCTGAGAGCAGATGTATGTAAAGGGCCTGATGGCCGAGGAGCCACTGGGGGTCCTCGGGAAGCTGCTGCCACCGTCCTGGTTCCTCTGCCCTCAGGTGTGAAGAGCTCCGCGCCTGGGCTACCGGAAGTTAGCAGACTGGGGGAACCGGGTGGTGGGGGCGGGGTTGGCAGGGGCTGGGCAGCCTCTTCTGCACTGGCCCCTCAACAGGCCTCAGGGCAGGGTCGGATCACTAGTGCTAACACTACTTGATTTCCGGATATTTCTCCTTTGTCCAGCCCCATAGTTAAGTTGCACTAAATACTACTGTGCCACTGAGAAACGGACTGCATTAATAATAATAATAATAATAAGGACTTCCCTGGTGGTCCAGCGGCTAATACTCTGCACTCTCAATGCAGGGGGAGTGCCCAGGCTTGATCCCTCATCAGGGAACTAGATCCCACATGCTGCAACTAAAGACATGCATGCCACAACAAAGACCCAAGACAGCCAAATAAATATTAGGGGAAAATCATGATTATAATAACTATAGCAATCGCTAACAACAGCTGGCATTTATTGGCTGTTTACAGGGTTTATATGTATCACCTCCCTTGATCCTCACTAGGACCTGGAGGTTCAATCTCTAACAGAGGTCGTATTACTATGCCCTCCACGGATGGGGAAACTGAAACACAGGGGGCAATGATCCCTTGCTCCAACCATGAAGCTGAGAAGTGGTGGTGTGACTTCACAGGGTCTGCCCCTGACCACTCTGCAACACTCACATTGCCTCCCTGCTCATTGGTGTCCCTGCCTTGTCATTTAACACTGGATGCAGTTGGGTTAAACTTAATTCCACAGATTCTCACTGTGTTAGATGTCAAGATGTTTCTAGTCAAAAGGCAAAATTCCTAGCTGCCTGTAACAACTTCAAAATCTCAATGACTTAAAATATCCAGCCTTTATTTCTCACTCATGCTACACGTCCACTGCAGGTCAGTTGGGGGGAGTCTCTGCTCACCGTGGTCACTCAAGGATCCAGCCTGACAAAGCGGCCACCACCTCCAACCCTAAAGGTCTCCCAGAAACAGGGAGGAGAGAGACAGAGCTTTCACCCAGCAATTTACTGCTCATCTCAGGAGGGACACACATCACTTCCACTCCATATGCATAGTCCACGACAAGTTCATGGCCCCACTCGCCCACAGAGGGACCTGGCAGTGTGATCCCACTAGGATGACCACACATGAAGATTAAGATGAGCCGCACCGACACATGAGGCAGGATGAGGTGCCTTGTAAGTTGTGTGCTATTGCTTAACGGGGAGGAAAATAATTTCTGTTTGTGGGCTTAGGAAATGCTTTTGAAGAACCTAGGTTAAAATTTTAAGTCCCCTTTATGTTAAAACCCCGGAGGCAGGCCATGCCTCACGGAAGATAACTTTCCCCTTATCTGGTGACTCAGAGTCTCCTGGTCCCTAACAAAGCCCCATTCTATTAATTCTTAACTGATGACTTACAACCTAGTTTCCTGACCTTGCGAAGAGACCCCCTCTCAAAAAGATGTATTTTCTGTTGGACTTTTCTGGGTAATTGTTCTTCTAAGAACTGGCCAAGCGCCACAGGGTGGTCAGTCAACTCTTTCGACTTAATTACCTGCAGACCTATCCCACCAATCAAGCGTCCTCACCCCACCTACACCTGCCTATGGCTCCCTACCACATTGTTCCCAATATCCTGACCCCACCCACACCTGCCTGTGATTTTTCGGTATAAAAGTTCCTCGCGATTAGTGTTCGAGGTTCATCTCCTCGGGTGGAGATTGAACCCCGGCGCACCGGCCTAATAAATCCTCTTGCCTGTTGCATCGAATCCGAGTCACTGTGGTCTTTAGAGCGACAGATCCGAGAAAAGGCCGTTAGGTCTTACACTTTGAGCGTGAAGGATGACTTTTTGAGATGCGTGAGACTACAGTAGGCAAAGATTGGAAGCAGGGTGGGGTAAAAACCTAGGCTGAAGGAAGATTAAGAGCAGGGGCTCAGAGGGGGCAAGCCACTGAGGGAATAATAACACAGGACAAAGCTCCCATGCGTGCACAAGAAGGGTGAGGCGGGCAGCTGTACGAAGGCCACGTGGAAAAGTCTGTTGTCAGTTTGGAGGCCCATGGAAGGCACTTGAGGTGGCAGCTGGGACAGCAGCACAGAGGGGCTTGAAATTCTGGCTTCAGGGGCACGGGGAAGACTGTTGCAATAAATTGAGTGAGACAGGAGGGCCTGGGCTGGGAGGACAATGTGAAGAGGGGTCTGAGACACAAGGTGGACACCCCCATACCACAGAATCAGACTTATTATTGGGCTAAAAAATCAAATGTAATCAGAGGGAGTCCATGAAGGAAAGAAAATGCCCTAATTTCAAGCTTGCATGAAGCTCTTGGATGAATCAATGGTACTTCCCTAGAATCCAGGGATTGTGTCTAAAGCCAGATCAAGCCAAGTCTTGCTTTCATAGAAGACAGTGTGCTCCGGGTGCCA
Organism: Aepyceros melampus; assembly: GCA_006408695.1. NCBI lineage: Eukaryota > Metazoa > Chordata > Mammalia > Artiodactyla > Bovidae > Aepyceros > Aepyceros melampus. The sequence continues at coordinate 215,082 of SJXQ01005777.1, forward strand.
TAGATATCTGATTTGGGCAAAAACTTACTGGTAACATATAAAATATTTTCTTTTCCCAAGAACATTTGAATTAATTACCTATTTATTTAGTAAGTGTGTTGCACATTTGTGTGCTAACCCTTATACATTAACCGTGGAAAGTTCTTTTATGTGTACTTTCTTACTACAGGGGCCTGAAGCTGGTGTGAAAAATATGTTTCTTGTCTTTCTTGGACTTAGTAGCACACATATTTTATAAAAACATTTTGAGAGGCATTAAGGAGCTACAGTGTGTGTGTGAGTTTATTTTATATGCATGAACAAGAATTCAATTCAGGAAACCTGAGATAGATGGAGAGGGTTTTGCAGAGTCAGTACTGTGTTCCACACTGATTGCTATCATGAAGCAAGCCCAAGGCTAATTAACCCTCCTTAAATGGAACTAAAATCAAAATCCACCAGAAGATAAGGTTCTTTTAACTTCAATCCCATTTTGCACATACCAGAGAAGCTCAGCAAATACTGTGTGGAATCTGCCATGCACAACGTGTGTGTGTGTATTCAGCTGTGCCCAACTCTTGGTGACCCCCATGGATGCAGCCCTCCAGGCTCCTCCATCCATGGGATTTGCCAAGCAAGAATACTGGAATGGGTTGGCATTTTCTTCTCCAGGGAATCTTCCCTACCCAGGGATCGAATCCTCATCTCTCACACCTTTAGCATTGGCAAACAGATTCTTTACCACTGCACCAACCATGACTCCAGAGAACACAACAGGCATATCTGTACAGGTTTAGAATCTGCTTTCAAGTGTACATAAATCTTTTGTTTTGCAATAAATCACAGGCACCAGTGAACATATTTTAGTGTTTTTATGTTGTCTTCTCATCTGATCAGCAATTCCAGTTTCATAAACATGAGAATGCACAGCTGGGAGTGTATAAGTCAGCTTTTCTTGTTTTTTTTTTGTTTGTTTTGTTTTGTTTTGCATATTTTGGGCAAGCGTATTGATTCTATATTGAAGGAACAAGTTCTTGGTTCTTTTTTTTAATTTCATTACATCTGGTTTTATTATTATTTTTTTTTACTTTACAATATTGTATTGGTTTTGCCATACATTGACTTGAATCCGCCATGGATGTACATGTGTTCCCCATCCTGAACCCCCCGCTCCCATCTCCCTCCCGATTCCATCCCTCTGGGTCATCCCAGTGCACCAGCCCTGAGCACCCTGTCTCATGCATTGAACCTGGACTAGTGATTCGTTTCACATATGATAATCTAAATGTTTCAATGCTATTCTCCCAAATCATCCTGCCCTTGCCCTCTCCCATGGAGTCCAAAAGACTGTTCTGTACATCTGTGTCTCTTTTGCTATCTCGCATACAGGGTTATCGTTACCATCTTTCTAAATTCCATATATATGCATTAGTATATTGTTTGGTGTTTTTCTTTCTGGCTTACTTCACTGTGTATAGGTTAAAGCATCTGCCTGCAATGCGGGAGACTTGGGTTCAGTCCCTGGGTTGGGAAGATCCCCTGGAGAAGGAAATGGCAACCAACTTCAGTATTCTTGCCTGGAGAATCCCATGGACGGAGGAGCCTGGTGGGCTACAGTCCATGGGGTCAAAAAGAGTCAGACACGACTGAGCGACTGAGCGACTTCACTTTCACTTTTCACTCTGTATAATAGGCTCCAGTTTCATCCACCTCATTAGAACTGATTCAAATGTATTCTTTTTAATGGCTGAGTAATACTCCATTGTGTATATGTACCACAGCTTTCTTATCCATTCGTCTGCTGATGGACATCTAGGTTGCTTCCATGTCCTGGCTATTATAAACAGTGCCGCAATGAACACTGGGGCACACGTGTCTCTTTCAATTCAGGCTTCCTCGGTGTGTATGCCCAGCAGTGGGATCACTGGATCATAGGGCAGTTCTATTTCCAGTTTTTTAAGGAATTGCCACACTGTTCTCCATAGTGGCTGTGCTAGTTTCCTCCCTCCCCACAGCACGACTGAACAAGTGAGCCTAAAAAAAGTGACCACCACTGCCTGCCTTGTGTCAGGGTGGAAATTAGACACTGAAGAGACCAGCAAACAGAAGAAGCTAAAATAAACAGAGAGAATCACTTTGGAAGTGACAGGTGCAATAGATTAAAACCCTGTAGTTAGCACCGTCTACATAGGAAGGGGCCTATAGACCTTGAGAAGTACAAGCCGGACCAAGGAATTATCTGAAAATGAACTGACCCCACAATGTCCACAACAGCTCCAGAGAAAGTCCTAGATATATTTTTACTATTATCATTTTTTTAAATTTTAAAGTTCTTGGTTCTTGAATCACAAAGACAATCCAAAGTCTTGCGACGAAGAGTGTGGTCCTGGGACTAGCTGCACCAGCATGATCTGGGAGCTGGTTAGGAATGCAGAACCTTGGGTCCCACTTCATACCTCCTGGGCAGAATCTGCATTTTTAAGAGATAATTTGGGTGCACACTGAGGTCTGAGAAGCACTGCCATAAGGGACCCAACTCAGGCAGTGGACTGAAGGAAGTTAAGTAACATGTGACCTGCAAAGACTTGGAAGCTGGATCCATTTCAGCAAAACCTCGGGATTTCTCCAAATCCAGGAGCTTTCAGCTGCCTTAGATCCTCATTGCTTTGCTCTCTTTCTGCTGGAGTTTTCATTGATAAAGTTGTTGCTGTCTGATACTTTTCTCCTGACAGATCAGGAAGATGCAATTCTTTTCTGAAGGCTGACAATTCATGTGTGCACATTATCTCCTTAGTTCCCTTGGAGGATCTTTGAAAGCCAAGACCATTTAGTCTTTCTAGACTAGTCTTCTAGACTGGCCCTTTCTGGTCTTCCATGAGAATCTGTATATTTCAAAGTGGCTGAAGACGGTCCAGTCCACCTAGCACCTCTCAACTTTTTGAAACTCATGCCTCATTTTGAAACATGTAAAGATGCCATGTCATGTTAATACTATTCAATGAAAAAAAAGAAAAAAAGCAAAGCCCCAAAGCGTATTTAGAATATGCTACCCTTTGTGTAAGAAGGGAATATAGGAAACTACTCGGATGTCTGATCACTTGTGCAAAAGAAATACACGGGGGATAAATCAGAAACCAAGGATGTTGGGTACCTACAGGAGGCAGGTGGGATGGGTGGAGAGAAGAGGGGGATTTGAGACAGTGGGAGGGAGAAGGAGGGAGCCATCGTTCTCTGAGAACATCTTATGTACAATTTTGACTCTTAGATCATAGTAATGCTTCCCATATCCCCTAGGTGAATAAATTAATTCCAAGGAAACAAGATGTAGGGGGAACCCAAACTGGGATACAAGGACTAACACATGAATTAACTCTATTGCATCCAGACTGGATACTAAGGCTAAAGACAAAATGAACTGTGTATAAATGCTGTGTTTCTTTTTTTTTTGCCTGTGCTGGGCAACTTGCATGATCTTAACTTATCACCAGGGATTGAACCCAAGCCTTTGGCAGTGAGAGTTGAAAGCCTGGAGTCTTAATCACTGGACAACCAGGGAATTCCCTCACTGTTTTTTCTTTTCTTTTTTTGAAATAGTGTTTATCTATTTATTTTTAACTGTGCTGGGTCTTTGCTGCTATGCGTGGGTTTTCTCTGGTTGCACTTCCCAGGCTTCTCATTGCAGTGGCTTCTCCTGTGGGCTTCCCTGTGGCTCAAACAGTTAAGAATCTGCCTACCATGCAGGAGACCCAGGTTCAATCCCTGGGTCAGGAAGATCCCCTGGAGAAGGGAATGACAATCCACTCCAGTGTTCTTGCCTGGAGAATTCCATGGATAGAGGAGTCTGTTAGAATACTGTCCATGGGGTCGCAAAGAGTCCAACATGACTGAGAGACTTTCACTTTCTCTTGTTGTGGAGTACGGGCACTAAACATCTAGGCTTCAGTAGTTGTGGCACAAAGGCTTACTTGCTCCGAGGATTGTGAAATCTTCCCAGACTAGGGATCAAATCAGTGTCCCCAGCACTGGCAGGCAGATTCTTAACCAGTGGATCACCAGAAAGTCCCAATGCTAGCTTTCTCAGAGGAGTATGGGTTAGCAGGTCTGGAATTGCTTTATGTATGTGGTGGAACTGAACAAGTAAGTAAATATATTGTAGATAATGAGACCTGAGTTTTTACTGTTGGAGACTGACATTACAAATAAGAAGAGGAGCTAGTATAAAATGAACCCTGGAGTATTAGCTTGGAATCATAACTATCAGTATAAATTCATGGTTTTTAATATATATACAGAAAGAGAGAGGCAGGGGTTAGATATGAGGGCCTACCACCTCAATGATGATCCATATCTCTACACACCAGTCTCCAATGAAAGGTCTCAGGGCTTTGGGAGAAGTGGTTGATTCCCAGCCAAGGTGTGGAATACACCAGATGAGCCTGGAGCATCCTGAGGGCCAGAAAATAAGAATATGCTCCCAAAAAAAGATGAGTCTGTTAAAAAAGACCAGGGAACTATGAAGGAGACAAGAGCTGAAACAATCTGAGCAACAAAATAACATTAGAACTGAATTCTAACCTAGAATAAAATTAATACACACAGAACAAATATCCACATTAATATGATAAGGAAACAACAAAACATATATACACATAAAGTTTACCACCATACCCACATTTAAGAGTACAGTTTTGCGGCATTAAGGTCACTCACACTGTTGTACCGTCATCCCCACCTCCATCTCCAGAACTCTTTTCATCTTGCAAAACTGAAACTCTACCTGTTAAGCAGTAACTCCCCATTCTCCTCTGGTAACCGCCATCCTGCTTTCTGCCTCTATGGATCTGACTACTCCGGGTACCTCATCTAAGTGGAATCACATGGTATTTGTCCTTTTGTGCCTGGCTTATTTCACTTAACGAAATGTCCTCCAGGTTCATCCACATTGGGCATGTGTTAGACTCTCCTCCCTTTTTAAAGGCTGAATGATATTCTGTTGTGTGTATATACTACATGTTGTTTACCTGTGGCATGGGTTGCCTCTGGCCCTTGGCTGTTGTGAACAATGCTGCTAAGAACATATGAGATCCTGCTCTTATATTTACAAATTCTTCCCTAAATTATCAGATGTTTACAATATCTCCTGGAACCGGGGATCATTATTACATTCTTGTTTTCCAGATGAGCATTCAAAGTTTGGTGGTTACTTCGTGGCAGAGCAGGGTGTGGAACGCAGGTTTTCCAAATCAATAGTTCTTTTTAATTTTTTATTTATTTCAGCCAGTTTCAGCTAATGATATTCTTTTATTTTAGTTTTTAAATTCATGAGTAATTTCAAGCATACAGAAGGGTTCAAGGATAGTGTAAAGTACTCCCAATTCACAACCATTAACAGTTTGTCCCTGTGCCAGTTACCAATGTATAGCTGCTCTGCTCCAAATTCATCCTTGAGTGCGCTGTTGTCCTGGAACTGGACGCTCTTGATGGTTCTCTGTTGCCAGCTGGCTCCATGCAAATCCACAGTTCTTAACTCCAGTTCTACTGACTAGACATGGGAGACCACGGATATTGTTCCTTTGCTTTTCCTAGGAAAAGAAATACTGCCTAGAATAATCTCCCCCTGGGAATTTTACTGGATAATAGAGAGAGGGACAACCACCCTAGATTTCTAAAACGGTGGGGGTACCATTACTCTGGCTTTCCAAATCAATCTAAAACATGTTCACGGGGCCAGAGCGAATATGGCTCTTTTACTGTGAACTGTTTTTTCCTATTCTGGGAGCCTCTGAAGCCTGGGGTGACAAGGTGAGGAGGGTGCATCCCCTAAACACACAATGATGGGGGATGCTCCAGAATTCTAAGTCAGCACCCCTAGACACCTCCTTCCATAGAGACCAGGGCATCTTATGCCCACAGGTCCCTGGCTGGATGTGAGGGAAATAAAAGGGAGACCTGGGCTGGGAGGGTGCAGTGGGACAGCATTCGCTTCTGGGGTAACTGGTACTCAGAGCCACCCCACTGTGCGTGGCCCACAGGAAATGCTGTCTCCAGCCTTGCTGAAAGGCACCAAAAACATTAACTGCCTGCAATTTTGACATGTCAGATATTTAATAAGGAACAAATTAGCACTTGGGTCTTTCTTTTTTTTCTGAGACAATCCAATTTCTATGCCAGGCACCAACTTCTATATTTCAAAATGCATTTTTGAAGGTTAATTAGAGAAGCAGCAGAGATAGTGTTTTCCAAGAGGGATTTTTCTGGTTCCTTCCAGGTCTGTGGATAGCAAAAAAAATAACTTTCAGATACTGTAAATTGAGTATGTGAAGCTGTGAGAATAAACCCATCTCATTAGTCATCGTGTCAATTACAGTATCTAAGGAACAATTTTGTAGCAATAGCATATTTATTTGATGTTGTGAAAGCTACCTGGACCCACAGTTAGGATGATATTTGCTCTTAATGCTCCGAGTACCTCTTTAACAAAATGGCACTCCATAAAAATTTAGTGTGTTCCTACTGTAATTAAATGGCCCTCGTCATTTTTGCATTTATGTATAAACTATAATGGCTGTAAAATCCTGCAATTAACTTTCCTTGCGCCAACATTTCATACTTGAGAAATTCTCATTACAAATTTCATTACTGATTCACTTATCTGTAATTTGTCCTATGTAACCTAAAGAATATTAACAAATTTAGAGTCACTTTTGCTCTATTAAAAACTAAATATAAAAGTCTTTCACCTAGCAAGTCAATCTTGATATTGCAAATGGTAAAAGTATGGTATTGAGAATGGGAAGGGAAAGAGACCACATGCTTGAGAAGAGTGGGGTGAACATGGAGGTATGTAAGTCGGGCGCCTTTGAGCTCACCCACCTTCTCAGCAACAGGCGCAATTGGCCAAGTCCCAGGGGAACAGAGCATAGTGCACATGGGGAAATGGCAGGGAAGGGAGGCGAAGAACTGGGGTATCGTGTTCAGGCCTGGGAATTCTCTCCACTGCTTCTCGGTCTCTGTTCCTGGTGCCCCTTTCTCTCTTGGGGGCTGAGTTGGCTGGAGCAACTCCTGCAGGGTTGTAACTGGCTCTTTTGCTCAATGGCTTTGGTAGAAAGCTTGTCGAAGAAACTTTGTCATTACCAGTGGAGAAATGGAAAAAGAGTTCAGCAGGGGAGGAAAGGGTGACTGGGAAGGTCCCCTTGATATGCCACATGCATTTCAACTTTCTGTCTTTGCAAGGCACAGATTGGTTGGCATTAAGGCCTGGAGAAACTTTCTACCTCCTCTCTCCCCACATACCCCTCTGTTCACTTTTTAAAGCAGAAACAAATCTACACCCACCTGAGAGTGAAATGAAAGTTGGCTGACCTGGTGCACCAAAACCGGAATTCTAGTTCTCATTCCTTCACCTCTGTGCTGGGTGACTGGGACCTGTCTGAGAAAGAAAGGGGTTTCACTAGAACGACCAGTGATATTCCCTAAGGTCCCCCAAGGGCAGTTCATTTTCTCATAGATTAAACGCAGAACCTCCCTTCATCCAGCAAATGGGTGGGTGTGACCCTTGGACCAGAAGCCTTGGTTGCTATAACAGTGATCTCCACCACAAGTGGCCTGAGTCAATATTTCCCCCCCAATAACATCCTATCTCAGCATTTCACTGCCTTCCATAACTGCATTCATTTTATTCTAATTTGTAATTAACTTTTACAAAATTAAATTGGAGATAGAAAATTACTGTCCCGACATAAATAATCCTGCTGCTGGATGTGGCAGTGTTAACACAATCAACAACACAATTCATAAATGAAAGAAATGTTGTCATACTTATTACTTCTGTGTGCTCCATCTTTTATAGAATATTACAGTGTAAATTGAAATTTTATATGATTTAATAAACCTCAAAAAGATATTATGGCCAAGTAACCGCATCACTGTAACAAATTGTCCGCCTCCCTCATTACAGAGCTTTCTCCTCACTCGGGGCTCACAGCCTCATTATCAGAGCAGTGTCTTTGACAACCCAGAGCCCATTAAAAACACCTTGAAGAAAGGGTACCCCGTACTGTGGAGTTTCAACATCTATACCAGGCTGGCATCCTTGAGGACGGTGTTATAAAATGAGGAAACAGGTCCTTTCATTTTTCATCCAAGGATTCAAGCAACAACCACGTGATCTGGGACTGTAAGCCAGCCCCGCCACACCCCCTAGGTGACCCAAGCCCAGTGCGGCAGGGACACAAAGACGCTGCTGTCAAACAATCGAAGGACAAAAGAGAAGGGGGCTTATTACCCTGCAACTCTTTAGCTGGTTTTATAGGGCTACTACTTTAAAGTTTCTTTGTTTTCAGAGCACCAGAGCTCTGCTTGTTGCTGATTGCCATTTTTCACAGATTTCTGCCTCAGCCAGGAACTCATTAGGGCGGCGGCAGACAGACAGTGGGTGGAATGGACCAGCAGTGCGCTTCCAGCCCGGTCTCTCCCCTTGGTGCCCGTGCTTTCCCCCAAACGCCCCTGTTTTCCATTTTGGCATGAAGGAGCTGAGGGATGCAAGCGCTCCAATTACATGCAGTGGTTTTCTCTGCGCCTGGTGTGATGTCTGTGCTTCCAGCTATGTGTGGGACAGACTTGCACTGGAGAATTTAATGACTTGTTTTACTGCTGCCTGCCATCAATATTTATCTATATTAACTGAAGAAAGGCATTACTCGAAATGGCGTTTCACACCTCTGAGCATTATACAGTAATTCTGAAGTCGTAAGTTGTACCAAATTCTATAGGCAAACACAGACATACAGTGCGAATGGAAATAACCCAACTCGAGGTTTTTAAACTTGAATTGTTGGCAGCAATCTGAGAAACCAAAGGCAAAATTATCTTGAGTTGCTATAGGTGAGAATGACTGGGTAAAAAGCATGGAAACAATCTTTTCTCTGCATGGTTTTTCTTGAGTTAATAAGAACACCTCACAAGTATATAAAATAGAGAAGAAAATTGCAGACAAGGCAATGAGACAATGCAGATAAGATCCGGGCTTCTTTCCACCTTAATCTTTTAAGCAAGCAGGCCTGGAAATCTCCCTTCCCTATTCCCCTTATTCTGCTTCCACCCTGGGTCTGCTTTCTCACTCTGTTTTCCCTGTCCGAGAGCCTTCTCTCACCCCATCTTATCACACAAACATTTCCTGGTTTGCTTCTCTTCAACATATTTGTTGAACGAATGTCTCACTCATGTGATGGTTTATGCCCTTGCTTACTGCCTGCCTCCCCACTAGCCTTTAAGCTTCTTGAAGGCAGAGATGAGTCAGACTGATTCACCATTCTGCCTCCAGGAAGGAGCACAGGTACACGGTGGTGGGGCCACCTTGCATTTGCAGAGTGCATTATCTACCCCAGGAGACCACAGGCTTGAAGCACAGTGGCTATTTCTACTGTCTGTACAGACCACATCATTTTGAGTCAACACCTTTAAAAAGATCATTTCAACATCTCATGCTTGAGCTCGTCTCAAAGACTAGAATTTTCAAGGGTAAAAGGACGTAGGAGACCAGTTGGGCCAACCTTTCACTTTACAGAGGAGAGAACTTAGTTCTGGGGGAATTGGGAGACTCATCCGAGGTCGTTTGTGCTTTGCAGTGGCAGGAGAAGCTTCGGAACCTGGGCTTCTGGCAGCTTTCTGGTTCCAGCTCTCTCTCTACATACTTTTACTCTGTCTCCAAAGTTACATTTTCCAGCCAAAAGCTTCTACAATGGCTTGACTTTCACATTCTGGTCTGAAATGTACATCTTATAATTCTATCTCAAGAAATTATGTTTATGAGACATCTGGGCAAGAAAATTAGTCTTCAATTCATAATAGACAAGGTTTACATTTTTAATAATGGAATTTGAACTTCATGGAAACTTTATAACTGTACTACTAGCCCAACATACTTGGTTTTATATTCATCCAAAATTACTCACCCAGCGACTTTCTACACTTTGGAAGAAATACCAGACTTGGAAATAGAAATAGTGAACAGAAGGACACACATTCAGGGGGAGTTTGATTCCCAGTCTCTCTGAAGTTGTAAAAGCCTGCTGCTATTTGGTAGATTCCATAAAATAGGACTGACACATAATTTTTTTTAAGTGTTAAGTGGAATTAATTTATTTTCATTTTAGAGCTTGGAAGCACTCCTTGAATTAACCAGAGATACCCTGGAGAATGAACTATAAGGCTGAGAATCACTGAATTAAGATGCTGAAAAGCAGTAGGTAAGACCTTTTATATATCCATCTACATTCAGGCATGAATCTTAGCATGACTTATAAAGTGATTTATGTTCCTTAAATAAATAGACAGGCATATTTAAAAAGGGTTTAAAAGGTATCAAGAAAAAAAAAAAAAAACCTGTTCGGAAAACACTGGTGCTTCTTGCTGTTTAGAGAAAACAAGGGGAGATGTAGGTCTGATTTCATGCCATCCTAGGCACTAGTACTTGTAGCAAATAAAATTATACAGTAAAATAAAATCTTTTCTTTCAATTACATCTGCTTATCAACTAAATTCTGAATAAAGTTAATTTGCTATTTATTCACTAAAATTATTTTGTGCTATTTGCTTATGTATCTTTGCTAAATAAAGAAAAGCATGGCTCATAATATAGGGCAGAATCTTTGAAAATGGAGAAATATGTAAAGCTTTCTTTTAACATAAAAAAAAAAAAACCTGTTCGGAAAACACTGGTGCTTCTTGCTGTTTACAGAAAACAAGGGGAGATGTAGGTCTGATTTCATGCCATCCTAGGCACTAGTACTTGTAGCAAATAAAATTATATAGTAAAATAAAATCTTTTCTTTCAATTACATCTGCTTATCAATTAAGTTCTGAATAAAGTTAATTTGCTATTTATTCACTAAAATTATTTTGTGCTATTTGTTTATGTATCTTTGCTAAATAAAGAAAAGCATGGCTCATAATATGGGGCAGAATCTTTGAAAATGGAGAAATATGTAAAGCTTTCTTTTAACATCAAATCAATATCTCATTTTCTTAGTGATTAATTCAGAATGAGCATCCAGTTTGTAAGGTTTTAACTAATGTATATCTCAATCTTTTATTTACTCTTCATACCTCCAAAACAGGATCATTTCTGTATCAGTTGATCATCTTATTGATATTCCCTATATTAAGCAGTGGAATCTGGAGAGATGAGAAACAGTTTTAGGTGTCTTGAAATCAGGGTACAGAAGTTTTCTTCATTCTTTCAGGCTAACAAGCAATGACAGGTATTCAAAGCATCAAACTGTCAACTCTGGGACTTCTACTGTCGTCTGCATCATAATCTATTTCTTAGTAACACTTGGTCTGAGCGGCAGTAATAGAATTAATTATACTTCATTTTGCTGCCTTTAACAGTATTGACCAAATTTAAGAACAAATGAGAAGTGCTTATCAAGCTTGAAGAAAATAATCCATCAGTGGCACAATTTAAATTCTCTGCAGTTCTCTTATTAATCAAAGTAACACTTACTATCCTATCTCCACTTCCCATTAACAGTCATTAAGCCCTGCTGCTGATTGAAGCAATTTCTTTAGGGATCTCAACCTCATTTTTAAGAGAACCTACTTTAGTGGAAAACAATATCATATAAGCATGGCAACTTAAAAGAGAAGGGAAAAGTTCTTCAATCATGTTCTGACCTTGATATTTCTCAGTGGTGTAAGTTCGAAAAGAACACAACTGCGAGCTTGGGAACTTCAGGAGCGAATGGCTGCCCTTGCCCAGCACCCGAGCGAGGCACAAATCCAACAAGCAAGGCGTGGACTTGGGTTAAACACCTTGCCAGCCCTTCTAAGCTACTGGGACCCTGGGTCATTCTTTCACAGGGTCAGCTGCATCTCAGACACAGGGAACACACAGAGAAGGGCCTGCCAGGAATACCTTGGTCTTGATTCGTGGCTCTGAGCAGGTGCATGGTGAAGACATAAGACAAGACATCTGGAGTCACAGGACGTTGAGTTGGAGGCAACAGTCAGCACTACTAACCTGCAGGACCTTGAGCAACTAGTCTATTCTTTCTGTCTTCATTTTTTTCTCTGAATAGAAATAATACTATCATCGCCTAGATGTACTTTTCCAAATTGCTGTAGAAAGCACATCAGAAAATGTATGTGAACATCCTTTGCAATTGATTAACACCTTACAAATGTGACAAGTCAAGTCCTAGAAGTCACAGATGGTGTTTTGTTCAATGCTCTCCCCAGGTCCTTGCCCAGTGCTTATCTGTAGTAGGTGCCCAATTCAGTACTGAGTTAATGCTAAAGAAGATATTTCCAAAAATGAGAATAAGGGAATCCACATGATTAAAGTGGGGCAATGGTCTTTCAAAATCACCTGTGGAGTGGAATGGGGCCATAAATGCACCACATACAATTCTAGGGCACTGGATGAAGATAAAGCATGACTAGAATCAAGGGAATTTGGAGGGCAATGTCTTCAGGGCTGAAAAGAACTCTGTGATCAGTATGATTGAGGAAATAGTGGTCACAAGAGGAAGAAACCCAGAGAGTGTTGGTGATTGGTGAGGTAAAGCAACACCCACAGCCAGTCTGGTGATGCCAGGGAAGAGGCTAGTACTGAGATGAGGTTAGTTCCTCCTCACCAAGGACCTTCTGCCTTCTGCCTCTTGGGATTTAATGTCAGTGCCACTGACGGCAGCTTCAGTACCTGGGCTATTACCAGTCGAGCCACCAAGCTGAATGCAAAGGAATCACATATCAGGGTTGGGGTGGATGTGGGCTTTGGCGCTAGGATGGCATCTCATCCACCAGTGTTACTGTGTCAAGGCACCTAGTGCCCTAGACCTCCTCATCTGCATAATCCCATGGAAATCAGTGTCTCCTTCTTGTTATTCACTGTAATTCACTGTGATCCCAATATTTATAAAAGCCAAAGGCACTGGTTATAAAATGTCAAGGTGGTAAAACACTCAGCATTTATCCTGTTCCATCTTATGGAAGAGGAACTGGTTCAGAGAGGTACAGTGGCTTGCCTGACTGAGGTCACCCCGCTGGGCACGGTTGGCCAACTTTAGCTCATTCAGAAGTGACCTTGCTCCTTTGCGCTGCCTTTTGAGGTCTCTTGTGAAGCCCTTCTCTTTTTCCCAGAGAAGGTTGTGTTCCTCTGGAACAGCCCTCTCAGGAAGGACTTCTGCACACATCTGTCCCCTTCTTATTTTATGATTTAGGCATGGGACCCTTTTGCTTTGGGCTGGCTCTAGCATAAGGGTGTCAGAGATTGGACAGGAGAGATAGATCCATTATTTTGCTTTAATGGTCAAAGTCCTGGGAGAGATCAATCAAGACTCGGATCTGAATTTGCTTGGCCAGCATAGACGTGAAGACGCCATTCAATAGGCTGTTGGGCCTGATGAATAAAGACAATCATATAATCAATGAAGAGATAGAACCACCTCAGATTCCGATGATCACTAATGTTTCCAGTTTCAAATCATGTCCTGCTCTTGAGATGCTCCCAGGCCAAAAGAGAGAAGAGTTCAGCAGAGAGTGAATTTTCTTTCCTTGAAGAGATGAAGGGCACCATCCACCACTTAATTTCAGATAAGGCATTAAATGTATGATTCTCATCTCTCAGAAATGAGACGCTGAGCTGAATTTTTGGATCAATGGAATACCTACTCCAGTTAAAGCACTTAAAGAGGAAAACATCTACAAAATGTCCCATTAGGCTGACAAATTTATAACACTATGAAAAGTGTGCCAGCAGTTTCAAAGCCGACTAGAGCGTTGTCATTTAAAGAGTATGAATGGATTTGAGTTTAGCGATAGCTCATCGACATGAACAAGTTTAGCCATCACATCCCTTCCCAATATTTCCCCCATTTACTTTTAACTAGGCGTCCGTATGCCATGACAGAATGTGGACATCATCTTAAAAAATCAGTTGTAAAATGAATGCTATTAAATGGACTTTCACAGCATGAAGACATGGAAATATATTCTCATCGTGATGTGTGGGGCTGTACAGACATAAATGCCATTAGCATTGATGGTAATTATGTGCGTAAATCCCCATGCTCTGGATGAGATTATGCCCCTTAGTTTGCAAGTACAATGACGAGCTCATTTTTGAGACTAGAAACAGCTGAGACTTTTCCCCCTCTCACTGGAAGAGAGATCCAGAGTGGCTTAGAGCGTAAAATCTGATCATCCACTTTCCCTAAACATGCAGTTCAACATTTTAAAACTCTTTTGCCTCAGAAAAGCTAAAAATGTAGAAAAAAGTCTTAAACTGCTGTCTGAGTATTCCAGTAATTTATGACAGATCATAGTTTCCTGTCACCTGTGAGGGTGGATACACCGTAGGAGCTATAAACTCTCACCACCAATTTTTTTTATTATGGTCTGATAACTAGCAAGAATAATATTTTTTTAGTCAACCCAGAAAAGGCTACTTAGTTACAATGAAAATTTGTGGAAAGTGAGCAAATTTAGCATCTTGCTCATCAAAGCCAGTATATTCTAATCTTATGAAAACAGGCGGCAGATGACAGTGCCAGGGGAAAAGTTCAGGTCTCCTGTTTTTAATTCTTAAATTAATAAGGCAGAGTGACCCAGAGTTTTGGTTAGACCTCACCTTATACTGTAGGGAAACAAAAAAAGTCCTGTTTGCCAAAAAGTCAGAAGACATTGCCACAGGGGGCCACCTGGTTTATAACTTTACAAACACTTTATCAGGGGAAGATGGGGCAAGGAGACACATGTAATTAAAATATACTAAAAAAACAAGTCATTGTGGGTTTCAATTACAATAGAACTAAGAAGGAACCATATTATTTCTACAAACTATTTTCACTTAGCACAGTTCAGATGGAATTATTGCCATGACCTTTTAAAAATGTGAAAGAGTGAATCAATACCCTTTCACAGGCAAGATTGCAGGAGCAGAATTGGCCGTGCTGTAATAGTGTGTATTTCTGCATCAGAAGGCAGTTGAAACCTAATTATCGTCAATCACATACAAGGTAGCTCCCCATCCTGATGAGCCCGGGTGGGCAGAAGTGTGCGCTGGAGGGTCTGTGCCTCTGGGTCTTCGTGGAGGAGGAACGCGTGTGGTGAAGAGGCCGGGGGAACCTCGGATGCCCTGGGCAGGCGGAGTAAGGCTTACAGGTGAGTTATAGGGACTGTCACTCATTTACAATAACTAACACTGGCCTGTCAGAAACAGCCACCTGTAAATGATGTATGAATGGCTGGCACCTGCCATCCCCCAATAGACCTTGCAGCCAAGAATCACATTTTATTGTCGAGGTCATCGGAATGCTTACTTGGATACATGCCATATATTATTAAAAAATAACAAACAGCCAATCAGCAACAATTCTTAAGGCTCAAGGGCAAAATAGCCAACCTGCCTTTCGAAAATAGAAAAGCGAACATCCAAGATGCATTTTAGCAGGTAAGTTTTTAATTGCTTCTCTCCAGATATAAAGAAGCAACACTCTGGAGAAGCCTAAGCCTGGCAATACAATGTCAGATAGAGAGCATACATATGGATATTCACTTTTCCTAAGCTCTTTTATCCATGATGCCAGCCAAACAAAAAGAAAAACAAACTTCTATTCATCAACAACAGTGACAGTTCCAAATGCTAGGCTACCTGCTGATAAGTTCCCAGGCTATGAAAGCCACAGCAACCAGTTAGGGAGGTGAGGAAATAAGGACTTCAAGTTTGATTTTTCTATTCAGTTCCATCTTTTTGGATTCTGCTTGAAACACTAAGATAATCGTATATACTATGACACTTTTATTTGGTGCAATCTTTTTTGTAAACCATCAGAAGGTTATATCATATTTTTAATTTTATCCAATAGACTAAGTGTGAGTAGAAGTTTCAACATTATTCCAACACAAGAAACACACCACTAGGACTTCCCTGGAAGTACAGAGGTTAACACTTCACCTTCCAATGCAAGGGGTGCAGGTTTGATCCCTGGTCAGGGAGCTAAGATCTCACATGCCTCACAGCCAAAAACCAAAGCCTAAAAGAGAAGCAATATTGTAAAAAATTCAATAAAGAGTTAAAAAATGGTCCATATAAAGAAATCTTTTTAAAAACCCACATTATTAATGTTATGGATATTAAGCCATGAAGAAGTGTTTGACAGCCCCTTGTAACTTTGCTTTAAAGCGCCCCCCGCGCCCCGCCAAAAAAAAATCTATTCTGCAGCCATACACTTTCAAGTATTGTCCTATCCACCCTGGGGCTGAAAAATCTCTGGAATCAGCCTGCACAGCCTCCAGCTTCACTTGCTGCCATGGAAATGAAGGATTTGGCATATTTGTTAACATTATATAGTAATTGGACAATCTTTTGTTCAATGCTCTTAATGTTCCTAGAACAAAAACATTAAAAATGCACTTAAAAAAACTGGGAATACTCATTTCACACAAGCAATAGTTTTTAATTTAGAAAAAGAGTATAATTGAAATTACATTTGTTATGCAGAGACTACCAATAATTATCTTGGCTTTAAATATGTAGACACAAAGATTCCTTTGGAACTGATGACTCTTTTCAGAAGTGGCTACTACTGGTTGAGCTCAGTGATCCAGGCCCTGGCCTGTGAAGTAGGTGGTCCCCAGGGGTAGCAGATGGTCTTCCAGAGCTGCTGGGTAGCACTTGTGCAAATTTAGCCAGGACATGCCTGCCCCAGCAGTAAGTCACAGTGCTGGTCCCAGTCATACCACCTCAACCACAGAGTTCTTCAGTTAGACAAATCCTTTTCCCACAAAACAGTGACACACCATTGTTTTAGCCTCTGGTTTCCTAACATGATCATCAAAAATGAGAACCTAGACACACATGACAAAACTGAAAAGAGAAGTTGGAATCCTGCCCCAGCCATGACTTTAGGGGTTTGGGAAAGGCACCGTTGCTAAGAGCAGTGACCTGCAGGAAAGGAGGGACTCTCACAGGATGCCTCTGGGGCTCAGTACAGCACACAAGAGCCTCTCTCTTAAACAGCTCATGGCCAAAGACAACTTTAATACCTCCCCTGGATGATACATCAGGTTACTGCAATATATGTGACTCTAATAACTACTGTACAGTAACCACTGCAAGTCCTCTGAACGGGAAGCTTCTCAACATACTGATCTCGAATGTCCCATAAGGGCTATAAAGTGATTGTTGTTGACCATTGTCTTGTATTAATGTCCCCTAAATAATAATAAACTTTAACACTAGAAAAAAAAACATCTCATTCAGGAACGTATTTCTTGTAAAGTACCATATGATGTAAAAAAAATAATAAATTTCCCTCTTGGCAGC
>SJXQ01005777.1:234889-423118 GCA_006408695.1 Aepyceros melampus
CCCAGAGACCTTTCACAGCAGAGTGAGGATCAGAGTGAAAGCTGCTGGGGTCTTCCCAAATATCATCTTGCAGCCGGTGATGGTGACAGAGAAAACGGGCACTTGTGCTACTGAGCTCTACTGCTTATGCTGCAGATAATATCACAGTCGACTTCAACAAAGACCTTATCTTCCCTTTGCTGCCTGAAAAGGGGATAGATCCCCTCACTTAGGAAAGACGCAAACATAGCATTATTTTGAAATACAGCCTCACTCATACCCTGCAGCGGGGTTTGCTCCAGCGATGGGGTACTTCGGAGACCAATTTGTTTAGCTGATCACTGTCTCTTTGACGTGGCTGCAAATGTTACCTTTCTTTTTCAATCAAAAACACAGCAGGGGGTGCCATCTGTTTGGCACAGGCCTTAGCTCACTTCCCCGATGCCTTTTTGTGCAGATCATTTTACGTGGCAATTTGCTAAAATCTTTCATTCCTTGGTTTGGCTAAATATAACTTTCCAAAATGGGCTGTTTTCTCCGAATGTCAGCAAGGCTCCAAATGAATGCAGTTTTTCCTGAACAGCCAATATCATATCAAATGGAGCATTTTTCAGATTTTTTTTTAAATGAACAAAATACCTCACTGTCATCTCGTTGTTTACTTAAAACCGACATGTTTACCGAGGATGGTGAAA
The DNA here is from genome assembly GCA_006408695.1 of Aepyceros melampus. Taxonomy (NCBI): domain Eukaryota; kingdom Metazoa; phylum Chordata; class Mammalia; order Artiodactyla; family Bovidae; genus Aepyceros; species Aepyceros melampus. The sequence goes on from SJXQ01005777.1 coordinate 235,564, forward strand.
TCACATTTACTCTACTGAATTTCTTTGTTTGGCTTTTACAGAGGTCTGTTGCCATCAACGCAAGCATCACAATTTTTAAGATCCTTGAAGAGAACAGGTAAAGCAAATGCATATAAGAGAGTAACCATATTAAACAGTCATTAGGAAACAACCTCTAAGGAAAGTGGTTAACCATTTTCCCCAGCTCAGATGCTGTTCGGAGCAATGAATCCTCCACCCCCACCACCCGCCCCCAGTAGGAACAGATGATCAGCACCACCACGCGCTGAAGCCACAGGGATGCGCGTGGATTTCTGAGCGCTTTGTGGAATACAAATGAATGATCCTCATTCTTTTCCTAGCAGAGCATATAGGCCAGACCTCATTAGAATTCAATATCACTCTGCTTTTCTAATGTTAATGTACCAGCTATATAAGAAATACGGGGTGTGGGGGGTGCTTCCACAATTATGTTCAACATGATATCATAATTCTGAAAACTGGACGTAATCTTTGTTAAAGGAAATTATTGCGTTTTACCATTTTATCTTTTGCTTCTAATGTAACTTAAATTCCCATTCTAATAGTGGATTATAAGAAGCCTTAATTCTTTGTGTCTCTCTTAAAGTCACAGTGACTGCCATACTGGCTTTATGGCTTTTTTTTTTTAATGCCATGACTAAAGATCAGATTGTGAGGGCTCCGAGGCCATCTCCCTGTGAAAGGAAACACAGCACATTACATTAATAAACAACTGTAGGAGTTTTCTTCATCCAGGAATAACTCAGGGCATTAAGGCTTGAGGTCTTTTGTCTAGAGTCTGGCAAGAAGTGTAATGAAAACAAAAACACCAACACATAAAAATACAATTTATGCTCTTTTATCAAGCAAAGAAAAAGTTGGTAACGTTTGAAAAGGGAGCAGTAATGTAAATTTATTGACAATTTTATTGTAATAATTAGATGTTTACACAGTCTGGACATTGTGGCTAAATCACTTCTAGCATGTTTATTTGCAGGGAGCTGTTTTCTGGGCACTGCAGCAGGTTCATTAAGAAGACATACTGTATTAGGATTCAAGGAAACAACCAGCTCCCATTCTCCCTTTCTCTGTTTTATATTTATTTTTTAAAAATCTACAAATAATGAAGTAAAATACAGAATTCCCTTTATAAGGAAAACAATTTCTCTCATGGCCCTCAAATAGCTTAAAAATAAATCTTGTATTGAATATCTCACTACACAGCATTAGACCACCTTTAATGGCTGTAACTGGCTTTTAATATCTAGTGTGTACATGGCAATCTATTTTTGACTAAGAATAAATTACAGCAGAATATTAGGGAAACTCTGTCTTCACTCTTCAAAGGAAAAAAACCTCCTGAAAAACAAAATTTTTAAAGTAGTATTTGTTTTAGATGAGAGACTTTTCAATCTGTTTTGAAAGAGAAAAATCTCGTTTAGAGAGAAATATCTCTCTTAAGCAGAAATATCTCTCAAACCAGATTAATGGATTAAAATTGCACACTTGAATAATTTGACTAAATTTAAAATCTCTACATGGCTCTCTTCCATTAATTTTTTATCCTTCATACTAATCTTTAATGTGTTGCTCTGATATGGTTTTCATATTTCCAAACTGAGCTAAAATGGAAATGACAGATTTTCAGTTATATAAAAATAGCAATGAAGTGCCAGGAAAAATACATTGTGAACAAAATAATCTTTAGAAAAGATATGAAAGGAGAATATTTTTCAAAGCATGATATGGATCCAATAATAGAAGCATATTTGGGGCAATTATATAAATTTTTAAAATTTAAAAACTGCTTAAAAGTTAAGGCACTAAATGCTAAGCTATAGTGTGTTTCCAGACAGTATACTTCCATTAGAACTAAATCGTAATCAATATAGAATATTTCTTGCTTAAAACACAGCCTCAGAGGAAGTAAAGGATGGTATACTTAGAACTCAAAATTCTCTCCTATCTTTTAGGGAGAGGGGAGAAAGTTTTAGGAATGAGTCGATCAGTCGATCTTCACTTTAATCACAGTTACTACAATGTACCATATTCCTTTACCAAAAGAATATAGTAATGAAAATACATTATGAAAGCAATAATTTTGCAGTAAAGTTTAAGATGGCAAAAGAAGCTTCTGTTACAGGAAACAAATAAAACAGGTATGTAATATGACTGTTTTTAAGTTAATGGAACTGAATGGCTCAAAAGAATCAAGGAATATTACAAAGCACTATTTTAAAGAGAAGTGCTAAAAATTAACTCTATACCATAATGACATTATCAAATACACTATTGGAATTATATATAGCATAACATTACAGATGATAATTGCTAGGCTAAATAATGGAATCATCCATGATGCTGTATGATAACAAATATATTTAATAATCTTAAATAAACTCAAACTTACTCTGATATCCATACTTCTAAGTAATTCAAGACATGAGAAATGAATTTTTAAAAAATCAGATCATAAAAGCCATTATTATTTGAAGGAATATGCTCAATTTTTTTAGATAATTTAAATTATTTAAGAGTCCTTTGCATTTTTTATTAGCTTTGCCTAAAGTTATAACACTAAAGCATTAAGGTTACACGTAATGAGGTTTCTGCTTTGCCCTTATTTCTAAGTCCAATATTTTCACAAACTACAAATGAAAATTAGTGCTAAATTACAAGGCTAATTCAATCAAACAAAATTGTCTCATTCTTAGATATGCATCTGAAGAAAATATTTAACTACAAAGTATGTACTCACGGGCAAACAATCACAGGTAACATCTGGGAGAAACAGTTCATAGAGGGAGTGGATATTGGTCTAATGTACAAACATTTTCCTTAAGGTGTCTGTTAAAAAAAATTCTCTGCTAATTCCAACCAACTACACACAATACTTAACCAAAGTCGTTTATTCAGATGGATGGTTTAAATAGCAAAAGTTCATTTTAAAAATTCACAGACAGAAGTAACATCTCTGCTATTGAAACCTCCAGTAAAGAAAATAACCATAGAGAGTTTGGAAACCAATCGATGGCTTGATTCAAAAATGTATTTAATATTATAGAGGAATTTAATCCCAAACTCCTCTAGGATGTCTGACATTAATGCTCATTAGAAAATAACAAAACCAACAGCTCACTAACATTACTCCAAGCAGCATTATATCTATTACTGAGCATTAAAAAAAAAACCCTTTTTTCCCTTGCTTGCTTTTGGTGTGAGGGAGAAATTTTTATTTCCACCAATCATTGCATATCCGTTCTCATATCCTCCAGTGCAGAAAAGCCATGTTTACACTGTTTTTGGGTTTTTAAGGCACCTTCAAATATAATCTCACTTAAGCATAACCACACCCTGAGGTAGACAGAACAAAGCTGCTGGTATTTTGCAGGCGAGGAAATGTATTCTAGGGCACAATGCATTCGAGAACTGAAACTAGAAACTTAGCTTGACTTCAATTCCAGTGGTCTTCTACCACCCACTCTCAGTTGAACACCACTGGAAAAGCCCTGTTCCTGACTAAAGGTAAAGGGTATTATTATATCCCTATCTCCTAAAGGGATAGGGATATCATTTCTCCCAAAGGGACAGAATATAATTCCAGAATTATATTTACCATGATTGGCAGCAACTCTGTGAATATGCTCACATTACTCATACACATCTCTTTGGTTCCCCTTGCAATTCAGTAGCTATAAGCATTTCAGAAAATTTCAAAAAATGAACCTTTTCATCTGAACTAGCATTGAAACCCTTGCACCCGCCTTCCCGTCTGCACATTGAAAGATATGAGAAAGGATCCCAGTTTGCTTCCCAGGTAGTCTCCTACGTTCAGACGTAACAAAGTCAGAGAATATTTTATGTCTTGGGACACTGGTAGTGATCGAACTTGCTAAGAATCACACAAGGAGGAGGCTACCTGGAGCTATTCCTTTCCTGAGTTTATGTCTGTCTGTTTCTCTTAAGCTAAGAGTCTGCCTGGGAAAGACTGTGTCGAAGTCTATGCTTAAAATGCCCCTAGCACACTGTTGGCACTTAAATGTAATTATTCAAAGTGGAATCATTTAATTAGATAGGAAGAGAAATAGCAAGGCTTGAGACAATAATGAAGAATAAAGCAAATATGCTGACCAACTGAAGCAAAGCAACAGATACATATCGACACACACTCACAAAATAGTTACATTTCAGCTTTTCAATTCAAGGTGCATATAACGGGATAATATGCCGTGCTTTTGCTGGGTTCATAGAAAACAGAGACCACGACTGATATCCATAACTTGGTAGAGGGATAAGAATTACCTGTCTCATGCCTCATATGACTTGGGAAAGCCGAGGGAGGAGGAAAGTGGTGGAAGGCAACGGAAGCAGGGAGCGATGGAGACTCCACAGGACACAGATGCTTGAACAGGGAATTAGGGATGAGTCGTGTATCCATCTAGATGGGACAGTTTACTTTACACCAGCAAAATCTACGTGGTGGGAGACCAGGACAATGTGAAGTCATTTACTCCCTGTCCTTTAGAAGCATGGTATCTTGGGTACCAAGCATGGAAATATTTCAGGGTACTCTATAGAGTCAAATACACCTTGGAAATTGACCCTCAGTGCACCCTCTTCTTTTGGGCTATAAAACAGCCAATACCTCAGGGTGTACTTTAGATAATGAGACGGTCCAATCTTCCTCTGGCTAAATTCCAGAGCCCTTTAATGAATGCTAGTTCTTATCTTTTGCATTCCCACTCCCAGCATCTAACCACTGAGGTACAGAGACTTAAAGTTTTTTGTTGTTCACAAAAGGGCACCATGGTAGATGCCTAAGTGATTAGACTTCATACTCAGGAGCCAGATATTCCAATAAAGTTCTCCTTAAATAAATTCACATCTCAACAAGTAAAAAACGTCTTAGGTCAGACACTGCCAGCATCTCAGTTACAAAGGTACTTAAGTTTTATAATGAAGTTTGCTTACGATTGTAAAGGGCTGAACAATTTAATATTTTTTAAACTGGTTTTTAGAAAAATGTATCTATTTAAAAACCACCCCACAAAAGGCAACTAACTGAAAACTTTGAGACAGAAGCTGCCAGCTTTCAAGTCCTCTCCAAGGCTTCCTTGCCTGCACAGTGTCCTTGGGCTTGACTTGAGGAGATGGAAAGAATAGAAAAGATTGTTCAAAAAGGGTCTCTTTGGCATTGTGTCCTCTCTCAACACTCCGCTGCCTTGACTTTCTGTTTTCTAGACTGGAGGCTCACAGACAGAAATGTTTCAGCATTAACGTTTCTTCTCCATTGTGGACTAACTGCTCTGGATTCAACAGTCACCACGGTCTGCTGTACAACTACAGAAGATAAATTCTGGCTGTCCAATTCTTGAACTATTCTTTTCATGCTCCAGACTGTTTTATAAGAATGGTGCCATCATCAGTGGTCAATAGGTTTTAATGAGTGCCTACTATATGCAAAGATTAGAATTAAGTATTTGGTCTGAAGTCACTGCAGTATTGGGAAGCAGAAGGGCACTGAATTCAAGTGAGGGAGGCTGGGTAACTTGTTAGCCCTGGACCTTGGGACAAATTGCTTAACCTCAGTTTTCTAAGCAGGAAAATGGGAATGAACAACAGAATTTGCCTTCTAGGGTTTTTAGAAGGACTGAATGAAAAGGACACAGCATAACAAGTGGTAAACACTCAGTTCATATTAGATGTTGCTATTACTATCTTAAATTATTTTCATCATTTTGACATGACAGTGAAAGAACACAAGGTTTTCTAAGTGGACTCCTAAGGGAGCTGGGGAGGGGGAGATGGTGAATGGGAATTTGCTTATTTGTTGGAATTTTCTCTTCCTCTAAAGCAGTCACGTTTCATTGGCATACATTGGTAGCATTAATTTTCTCCTTTGAGAGTACCTGTGTAACACTTTCCTCAAACAAGAGCTAAATTGCTGCTCAAGCCTCAAAACGGCACCTGCTTTTACTCCAGCAGGAGTGATGTTTTATATTACAAAGCTGAGGTCAATAAACAGAAAACACAAGTGCTGTTCTATATTACCTCTCTGAGTAATGGATAATAAAAAATAGAGTGAAAATGGAAGAGAAACCTAAGGAAACACTTTCCAAGGAAAGAAAACACACTTACCAGATGAGCTTTGGGGCAATTTCTATTTTCACATCTTTGTACATATTCACAAGATTTTTGACTGCTCAACTTCCAGCCCCTTTCCCAACCTTACAGACCTAAGCTGAGCGCTGGTACGACTACAGCAACTCTCTGCACTTACGGTTCCTTTCATCTCAGGACTCAGAGAGCTCAAGTTAACATAACTATACAACTTAAAAGAAACAGGAAATCAAAGTTTTTTAAAAGACAAAAATTGAATTATGGTTGGACCTAGCAACAACTGTGAAACTTTCCGCTTTCAGAAATTCCTTTTTAATTCATCCAAGGCAACAGCTAGAATGCTTCCAAGATCAGAAAGCTTCTCTGATATTGCCCAAGTGGATGCAGGGCAGCAGGGATGTGGGGAGTATAACTAGATCACTTGCCCCACGCTGCCCATGCTGCCTGTAACTTCTCTGAAACAATGAAAACGCTGAACCTAGGAAAGGAACGGAGGAAACATCTTAAAACTGGCTACCAACATTCAGCGCTCCTGTTACTCACCATCTTGTTCAATTCTGTTCAGTTCAGTTCAGTTCTGTTACCAACAATCTAATCCAATTCACTTATTGATGATATAATGAGGACAATGAAACTGCTTATAAGAATCAGTACAGGGGACTGATTTTTTTTTTTTTTTTTACTAAAAGAACGCTGTCAGTCAGAAAGTAGATGAACTAAATGATAAAAAAAGTTTTCTCCACCAGGTATAGAGAAGTCAAGCTTTTTTCTTCTTAAATCTCAGATACTGTGGGATGGCACATCAGTTAATTAATAAACATTTACTGGATACACACCATATACTCTGAAGTACCATGCCAGCAATAAATCATGTTTCTGATCAAGCAATGATAGACAGATTCTGCTAAGGAAAACAAGAAAAAGCCCCTGGAAAGTAATGTTAATGAAATGTCATTGCACGTTACAAAATTACAAATAGTTGTGTAAATATTTATTTCATCATAAGCAGAATGTTACATTATCAGAGGTCCTAACAACTATTCTCAAAGAATGCAACTACAAGGCAGTGGATGACAATGTTGGCTAAAGCTGAGGATGTCCAGAAATTGCTTGTTCCCAATCCAGAGGATCAACTGTTTAAGTTATGCATTTGACTGTAGGTTATGTTTGTAGAGAGATAATTTAATAATATATACCACTTATTTCTCTGAATTTCAGAATACTCAGGATTTTTCAAACTAAGCCATTTTAACAAATGTTTTTATATCAATTACATTCCTTCAAGTTCTTAGTGAACCTATGTTTTTCTATGGTATGGTCATATTTTAATCTTTACCACCTCTTTCTTTACCATATGGATTGCTCTTCAATATTCTTGAGTCTACTGAACTCAAGAGAACTAAAAGTGACCTCTATACAGTTTGTGTCTATAATTCTGTTCAATGACTGAAATATAAATAACTGATTTATCTGAAATGTAGAAGTACTTTGCATGATTCAAAAATCAATGCTTTACTCAGTCTCACTGATGAAGTTCAAGATTTTAAACTACATGTATGTTAGGGTAAGTTTTCTTATAGTGGCTGAACTACAAATGTGGATCTTTAATATATAACATATATAACTCAGCTCTGGGTTCTATTTTTAATCATAACCCTGGCTGGGGGTAGGAACCAGACTCTATGAAGTAAGCAGTAATAGCTTACACTGAAGAAATCATAGGAAAAGTGGAATCATAAGAACTACAAGAGTTTTGTCTAGAAGTATTTTAGAAACAACCGAATGGAATCTCTAAGACTATAATCAATACTAATAGCAAAAAAACCTCCATATACAGAGATTTCACCTACAGATGGTTGAAAAGTGATTTTCTATGATCCCATAATACTTTATATAATTATCTGTAATTAAATTAGCCAAGATAAAAATAATCTACTTAAAATAATATAAAGTATTCAAAACAATTGCTAGGCAAAACAACATTCTTTTTCATAAAAGGAACTGTCATATATAACCAAGTGGCAAAAACAGAAGGGAGTGAGCTGTGGTTAAATGTAAATCCTATAGCAGTGAAGTCATTTGTATTATCCTTACTTCTTTGAATAAATTCAGATGACAGTCCTATTTCATTTCTTCATTCAGTTTGGAGGCCAGATGGCATTAGAATCATTTACTTCACCTTGTTGTGCTTAATTACTACAATCAACACACTATTTTCCAAATTAATCATAACAAAGTAATTTCATTAGTAACACAGCAGGCTGTTGAATTATTAGCATCATAACAGTTTGCAAACAATTAAACTTTATTTGAACCTTAAAAATTTGCAGAGTGGAACATTATTGTAAGATCTAATGGCAATAGAGTACAAATTCAGTACAGAGCAAATAATCAAGCAAAATGCTATGTAAAATATGACTTACAATCACCTTTGAAAAAAATTAGCTCTCTAAATGTTCATAGAAAAACAAATAAAAGCTAAGCAAACATAATGGGAACACAGCAATTAGCATATTTTCTAACAAGCAATGTTGTTTAAATTCACATTAATGATATTATGATGATCTTGGAAAGTGTGTGATATATTGTCAAGGGTGTAAAGAAAACTTTCTCCCTCCTATGATACAAATGATTTCACCAGATGAATACAAAGGAGTCATGAGTTGAAAGTAATGATTGTTTTTCCTGTCATCCCAATTAGAAATTTTTTGTTTCTTTTATCTCCCACCTATATGCAAGTAAAAAGGAACAAAGGGCAGAGGAGCTCTGGACACAAGTAACACTTTTTTTTTCTGTATTGTCACCATTCACAGAGACTATCTGGCATCAGTTGGCAAAGGACTCCCTCTCCTGGATTAACTGTAAAAGGAGGCAATAATCTTCTAAATACTTTACATTTGGAGTGAGTCTGTGCCAGAGTGGGGGAGGGGTTTCCAAGTGGTTCCTATGCAATGAAAAGCTGCTGCCATCTACTGGCCCAGGACTAAAATCTTCACTTGGATCAGAAGCACAAAACGTACACCTTACAAGGAAGTCTACATTTACAGTGGAACCCACAATTGCTTTCACTTTTCAATCTCTCAGGTCTTGAAAACCAATCCACTACATTCATCATCGGTTGTCTCACTTTTGCCAAGACAATTTCAATCTATTCCAGTGGCTCTATATTAGAACAATATTAACAAGTCCACAAATTAATTTCTGAAAGCTTTAACTTGACAATGTCTAATTTATATAAATTAGAATTTACCTACAATCTCCCAAATTAATAGATATATTTTTATATGTGAAATCAGATAATCACATGGAGGGGATCATCACATGGGTTAGGGAGGGGAAAACGGTAAAATATAAACTCTGAAATATTACTGGTAGATAGTTTTTATAAATAATAGAGGTTTTTAAATATTATTAACTCATTTGCATGTTTAGAATCTTTATTTTCAAAGCAAAGATCTGAAAAGTTCCATAAAAGTAATATTTTTTAATCAATGATTATTAGCAGATTATATTTACTCCAAATAATTATCCAATCAGTAGTATATTTTTATATATATACATCATACTAGTACCCTGTAGACATTTAAAATACTTTTGATTTCAACCATACATAAAAAAGTAATAATATAACTCCACAAACCTTGCTCTGGCGTACAACGTACACCTCCTGTGTCAGACTGACATCAACCTTCCACTCACCTGTTGGTACATGTTCCCACCATGATTTCCACACCCTCCTCTCTGAGCCTTCCTTCTCTTCTCATTGCTTTGAGTAGTTCAGAGTTGTACTTCTCAAGTCTGTAGTAGTAGTTTTGTGGTAGGACTTTAATAGCATAGTAAGGATCAGGCAGGGTAAAAGTACTCGGTTATGCCTTCTGATTTTGAGAATACATTGAAATTCTTTATGCCGTTTCATTTGTGGCACAATGAGGCCTCTCATAAATTTTTTGTTTTATTAAATTAAAGAAAACTACAGTAGAAAATGTTGGCAAGCCCATTATATAACCAGAGTATTTATTACTGGTAAAGGGGTTTGTACAAGCCATGGTTCTGGTCTGCACATGTGTTGCAGAAGGTGATAGCAACTATCATTTGCAATTCTACCATTTTTCTTTCTCGTGGCTATATTTAACATAAAGTAAACTTGCCAATCAGTAAAAATTCTTTCATGAAAACATGTTACTACTACTATGTGAAAAATAAATACTAAGATGAATCATCTACAAAGTTTTAACAAAGCTGCATTCTTTAGATAGCATTTATCAAAAACTTGTGAGATATATTCTATCAAATTTTCTTGAAATTATATTTTACATTCTAAAAACATTGATATCCAGTATTAAGAGAAATTACAACTCTTACTAGTAGTAGCAATGACTATGTGATACATACAAAATAGTGCTGAATTCCTCACATAAATCAAATGAGTATATAAAAACTATTGATTTATTTCTTTGCAAAATAGCAACAGGTATAACTTTACTGCTTACTTCTAATTTACATTAATATTCTTCATTTAATTTCACATCAGAGGAATATTATAATGAATGCATAAAACAACAAAGACAAATGATGCTCAACAAAACAAAGAAAGGTTATGAAGCGCCATTCATGCTTTTACAATGACTCTCAATCCAAAAGATTTGCAGACTAGCAGAGGAATCTTCCTTTTCTGCGAGCAGAAAGAGAAAGCTGCATTTTAATTTTTCTCTTCAGACAAAATGTTGATGTTCCCTGCCTAGAAAAAAAAATTACATGTTTAGCCAAGGAAAGAAAATGAGTGTTTACTCAATATTTTGTCAATTCAGCTCCTCAGAAAGACTGTAAGAGTGGTATTTTACTAAAGAGGAGGAGGTTGTGAAAACAGCTGGTTATTAACAAAGGGACTTTCTCTAAGTAATCTATTTCCAAAGTAAATTCTATGAAGTTATTTTAAAATTTTGTAAAACAAGATAATGATTTGGGAGTATAATCTTTGTGTTACAGAAAACTACAAAGACTTTTAAAAAAGCAAAGACTCATAACGCAGAGACCAAGAGAACATATGAGCTATTACAGAATATTGGATTAAAATGTACTTACCCAGGACTCTCAAATATCATACATCTCCATTATGTAGGCTTTCGGCACCAAGCCAATGGCTCCCTTCATTTCTCCTACCCACCAGCCATATCTATTGTATTCCTAATTGAAAACAATATGCAATATTAACCTTTAGACTGGTGTAAGTACTATGTCATTTGTATGCAACTTCTTAGAAATGTTATTTCTTTTTATAAAGTTATAAGAGCTTTAGCTGCAAATTGAAACATTTTAATCTTTTTTGTTTCTGGACACTTTAAAAATGCTGTTAGGCAAAGATTTAAATTAACATATAAGACAAAGCCTGTTTATTTCATGGTGTAGAATAGAAATAGTGACTTAGGATAGGAGACTGGTAAGTGAAACTATATAACGAAGTCGGCTCTCTGGGCCCCTTTCCCTTCTCTCTCCCCATGTCTGTCTGTCTGTCTGTCTCTCTCTCTCTCTCTCTCACACACACACATACACACACAGCCTGGGGGACACCTTTTTATATGCAAACCGCAGCGTTAGAGGCTCCAAGATCACTGCCAGGATCCTTGGGAAACTATCTTTGCCTTCAAGAAGCTTATCATCTGGCAGGACAGCCTTTTTTTTTTTTTCCTTTCACAATAAATGACTTAATTCCTAGTTAAACTCATATGACCAAAAATGATTCAGAATGTAGAAGTATGCTCTTTCTCAGGAAAATGTAATACATCAGTGTAGCCATTTTAAACAGATAAATTAGAGAATTAGGAAACACTAATAAGATATCCCCAAACCGGCTTTCCAACAGAATTCACAAAAGGGCTCCTTTTCAGAAGCTTCCTAAAGGCATTTATTGTTCCTCTGATTGATCACAAACTACATTAGGTAAAAGATGAGTAGAAGGAATTTAAAGGTGGCATTAGATTCACCCTTATGGGGAGGATCAATAGGAATAAAAGTATTTCAAGTTATAACAGCAAAATATTAATCCAGCTGTAAAAAAGAATGACTGATGAGTCACTTTTGTGTTTATTTTGCTTGTGAGCTGAACCTGGGCCTCGTTTTCTTCCCTTTGCTCCACTGAAGACACACCACTGGCTCCAGGCATTGTGAAAACTGTACCTAATGTTCATTTGTCTGCCAGATTGACTAATGTATTTTTATCTCAAATTTATTTATGTTTAGTGAGATACAAACAAAGTAAAATGAATTACAAGTTTCAAGAATAATATCTTCCAAAAGCAATACTCTGAAAAAGCACCATAGGACCCAAATTTAATTTTTCATAGAAGATAAATTTTTAAAATCAATCCCCAAAGTAATTCAATAGGCTATGATTTCCAACATCTGAGTCATAGATAAATGTGCATATGCATATCAAGTTATATGTGGGGAGAGAATGTTAATACCCAGGATAGACTTAATGTTTGTATTGATGACTAACTATGCTATTGACCACCAGAAAGGAAAATCATACAATTCTTCCATACAAATGTAGAAATTCCTAGGTGTGTACTGATATGTAGTCTATCAATAAAGAGTTTACAGGATTAAAATCTATAAATACTTTTAAAACAATGGGGTGTATCAGAATTATGTTTTTTCTGTAACAATAGGAAGGAAAAGGCTGGAGAGAGGGAGGGAAGACCTGATTCTAATGAGGGCACAGTTCTGGTTTCTGAAACAGTAGACTCAAGATTTTAAGTTCAAAAGTTTCCTGATACTATGAACTTAGTTGACAAAATTCTCTAAACAATGAAAATAGTTTGAAGCCCAGAACTCAATGATGATGACTATAATCTGTGCAGAATATATTTATCAGAAGAAAATACCAGCTTACTGAAAGCTATGATTAGCAACCATTATAGCAACCATTATATCCTAATAGGTACCTAATAAAACTGCCCTTTTCAATTTTTAAGGCAGTGAATACAATTAGAGCCGAACGCTTAACAAAACAAATGTATTTCACCTTCAGAGGCCAAAGGCCCACAGTGTAAGATTTCAAAATGAAAACTTAACAGAGTAAGTCTAAGTGTGAAAGCTCTTATCCAATGCCCATCTAAATTTTTTCCCAACTGATTACTGGAAAGTGTAAAGGAACTAGGCCCCCAAAGAGTAGAAACAGAAATAGAATACATTTAGTGAGATGGTATAGTATGACTCAATCCTGCCTTCAGAGAATAGCCTGCAATCTGGATTTCAATGTTTATATTCAAGTTATAAACCAGAAAATTCATATTACTTTATAATATTCTGCTTTGAATTATAATCTGTACTCTCAATTAAGTATGTATTATTGTTCTCAAAAAGCTCACTCACATTCAAATCTAAGAAATTGACTTCCAACAAATCACTTCAACAAAGGACTTCACACATGAGAGAATTTTACATGACAGTAACTGAGAAGATTCATTAAATAGAGTATAGTAGTAAACATCAGAGGAGTTTATTCAGCTGTAAACACATCCCTTAAAAGTCACATTCTAGGAAAATAAGTTTTAGGCTAAAATAATCCTAAATGCTTCACTTAATTAATTTAAAATAATTGAAAAGCCTATGAAATACACACCCTGTAGAAGTACTCTAAAATATCACAGGTTTAAATCAGAAAAGAGTAAAAATAAAAAACCAGAATGTTTATTACTCTACATTTGTAAAGAATTCCATATAGCACTCCTGTGTGGAATTAAGAGGTAAGATAAAATATAGTGAGGTAAAAATCTAGTAGGCAAATTTATGGATTTACACTGCAGCCATTAGAGTATGTCGGTGAGACTGCAAACACAGAAGCTTTTACTTTTATCATTACTATCCTCTGTATGAGCCTCCTGAGCAACATGAATCCCAATTAAACCATTTGCAGCCTATAAATTGGAATGAAGATGCTTTTTGGAGTATGGTATCCTAAACTTCAGTCTGCAGATTCAATAGCACACACGATTTCCTTGGGAGGAAGAAAATATGCCTTCCTCTGCCTTCCCTGTTTGCTGCCCCAAACACATGTGATTATGAATGATATATTACTTACAGTGGAAAATAATACAATACATACAATGTTGTCTCGCTGTCCACATACTAACTGAAGTACTGGTTTAAAAGTCACAGGTGGGTCATGAGAAAAAAAAAAAAAGCCCTCAAACCTCATCTTGTTAATAAACAAAAAAATACAGAGACAAAAAAATCATACCAGGCTGCCATCTAAATCTCTGAAAGGTTAGGGAGCATCATGTCATCTTGATGGCACACGAACGAGATTTCAGGTACAAGAAGGTCTGCCATCTGGTATCCTTCACCCTCTGCAGCTCTTAACATCAACTGAAATGCTAACATAGGCAAGTGACTGTACTTCAGGAGGACTGATAAAATAATGAAGAGTCCTTTAATCTACAGGAAACCATTCTAGTCAATTTATAAGAAATATTGCATCCCTTTGTAGGACGTGTAATTATTTTCTATTAATCATGTGCTATAAAGCTACATTATGCGGTTATTCTGTTATCACTAGAAAGAGGCCTGCAGTCAGCTTCTGACAATGTTAGGTAATTACTAACACAAAGCTTCTTTCTCCTCCCACGGTAATGCTATCAAGATCCAGAGGTGTCGTGATGCTTAGTGTATAAAAATAGTACTCAAAAGAAATTCAATATCTGTAAAATGGATGGCTTCAAGGCAAAAATGTAATGTGGCAGTCACAGAAGCAAAAGCACCAAACTTGCCCAATAATTCGAGAAAATAATGAGAAAGCAACACTGAACAGTTGTGATCTAATGCCTCTGTTTTCAGTTTTTCCATCATTAAAAGAGTTTTTATTTTGTAGTTAAAATTTTATGCCTCAAATAATCATTATTAAGCAATAAATTAAGGTGATTATGTAAAAAGGTAGGAAAAAAAGAACTAGTTTTGATTAAAAAATAGAGACTTTATCCAACACAATAGCAAAGGTATGTCTGTGTTTAATTATTAACTACATCTTCTCTCTCTGCTGGTGTTTTATTTTACACTTAAATAAGAACCCCCTCGCCCCAATAAGACCCCAGCATTTCCTTAAATCCTTTTCAGCACCATGATTCTCATTTCTCAAGCATGCTAATCCACTTTCTACAAACCATATGGTAAAAGAATGCTGCCTTAACAGAAACTTGGAACATTAATAAGATTTTGTGATGTACCACCCCTTTCAGAAAGGAGTTACCAATCTGTCTGAAAGCAACAGGTGTTAGAAAGGTTAAAAGACTATATTCCTTTCTCCAAACATATATCTGTGCCTAAAAGCATACCAGTGTTATGCAGAAATAAAGGTCATTTTATTCACAAAATATAAACTACACTGAGTTTCAGAATGAGTGGACTTTACCATTGCTGTTCCAACTATTCACCGTGACTTTCTATTTTTCAAATTGTTTGTGAACACTGTGGTATCATGAAAACTAGATAATTATTTAAAATATGGAAATATGTTTCTTCAATATTTTTCTTCTTTCTCTGCAATCTCTTCCTTTTTACTGTTTCCGATTAGAAACTTTATAAGAATCATTTCTTGTACATCCATCATTTCAAAAGTTCTTTTAAAATGCACAACAGGCACTTGACAACCTTAACATTTTACTATTATTATCTACATATTAATTGCTTGACTCTTAGACTCCTAACCTCATTCCTTAAATGAGGAAATGGACACTAACAATCTCTAAGCTCCTCCATTATGTTTGAAAATCACCATTTATGAACCTGCTTTAACACCCTAAGTCTCTTAGCAACTTACGGAAACCAACCTCATTACTTTATAATTTACTATGCAGCTGTGAACCTGAGTTACTCTAATTCAAGGAATTTCTATTTTTTTTCTCCAGGCACTGCAAACCCATTTTTAAAGCAAGAGAGATAGAAGACAAGCAAGAAAGGTGATAGGAAGGACTTAATTCCTGTGATCAATTTAGGTTATGTTCCAGAGTTAAGACACATTTAATTCAAATTTCTACCCAGTCAACATTTACAATACGATAAAGTAAAAACTGATATGCAGATTGATGATTTGTAGTACTGTTAGGCAAAGAAAGAGCAAATCACGCTCAGCAGCAGGTGGCCTTGTACTCAGTGTATACACCAACCTATACACGACTCTGTCAACTGTTCTAGATCAGACCTTCATCACCTTACCCTGGATTACTGTCGTCAACTCTGCTTCTCTACTCTTCCTAGAAATTGCTTTTGTCAGCTTACCTGGCTGCTCAAGAATGTATACTAACCACTGCCCCATCCAATGCATTAACTACAAATTTCTTCCTACCCTGTGGGATGAAAGGGTGTGGATGTGGCCACAGCCTCCTCTCATCACTCTGGTCCTGCAGCCCAGCCTTCCACGCTGTACTCAGTCCCGCCTCTGGATGTGTTGCTCCCTTCCCAGGTGATGTCTCCCCTCCCTCATCCAAAACCTATCTAGTGACTAAAGCCTGACTCAGGTTATCCAGATTTCATCAATTTTTCTTTGAATTATCTAATTCATACTTATATCCCCCATTCCAAGCTGAGTATTCCTCAGTGGAGTTTATGTACTTTAGCTTTGTCCCTCCAACTAAAACATACAAACTCACTGAGATGGTGGCAATGTTTTACACTTAGTCTGTGTGCCCCACACTCCAGGACATGTAAATGATGTTCAATAAATATTACTGCGTGATGAAACATGCTTTCTCTTCATTTTGGATGACACACCAGTTGACTGTCCTACATGTTTTCTTAAGATGTGTCATTTCCAATAGGAGCATCATTTCTTTGTGTACATGGGACATACTTGAAGAATGTTAGTGATGATGAAATTAAAAGATGCTTCCTCCTTGGAAGGAAAGTTATGACCAATCTAGATAGCATATTAAAAAGCAGAGATATTACTTTGCCAACAAAGGTCTGTCTAGTCAAGGCTATGGTTTTTCCAGTGGTCATGTATGAATATGAGAGTTGGACTGTGAAGAAAGCTGAGCACCGATGAATTGATGCTTTTGAAGTGTGGTGTTGGAGAAGACTCCTGAGAGTCCCCTGTACTGCAAGGAGATCCAACCAGTCATCCTAAAGGAGACCAGTGCTGGGTGTTCATTAGAAGGACTGATGCTGAGGCTGAGACTCCAATACTTTGGCCACCTCATGCGAAGAGCTGACTCATTGGAAAAGACCCTGATGCTGGGAGGGATTGGGGGCAGGAGGAGAAGAGGACAACAGAGGATGAGATGGCTGGATGGCATCACCAACTCGATGCACATGAGTTTGAGTGAACCCCAGGAGTTGGTGATGGACAGGGAGGCTTGGTGTGCTGGTATTCACGAGGTCGCAAAGAGTCAAACAAGACTGAGCGACTGAACTGAACTGAAACAAATATTTGTTCTGAGTACATTTAGCTTCACAGTATGAAGTTTGTTGTTTCTACTTATGGCTGGCTGTTGCCTATCACATTTTCCAATGTGCTATATAGGATATCTTGTTTAAAGAGCCTAAACTTCACTTGCAGAAAGAAAGATACCTATTTCCCTGCAGAACTGGGACCACATAATTCTAGTTCTTTGAAGAAATAGCTTCAGTTGAATTTACTGTAAGTAGTGACGAGGTTCAGACAGAAACCTATAAGGCAGAAACAGTGTGGAACATCTGAGGGAAAGTCTGCTGTTTTTTCTGTTTCTTTTTCTTGTGATTATTTTTTCAGAAGATCCAGAGTCTCCAGCTTGTTACTAACCAGGTATGTGACCTTAGGCAATCTCCAGGTTCTTTAAGGGAAGATTTTTTTCACATATATATCACTTTTGAGACTCCACAATAATTCAGTTAGATACTTAACATAAATTAATGTTTATTTATTATACACTTGGACCCTCACAGAACTTTTTTTTTGGTCACTAAGTTATGTCCAACTCTTTTGCAACCTCATGAACTGTAGCTCCCCAGGCTCCTCTGTCCGTGGGATTTCCCAGGCAACAATACTGAAATGGGTAGCTGTTTCCTTCTCCAAGGGATCTTACTGACCTAGGGACCGAATTCACATCTCCTACACTGGCACACGGATTCTTTATCACTGAGTCACCTGGGAAGCCCTTCACGAATTACCTCTATGGAATCTCTTGTTATATTATATTTACTATAAATTTTTTTGGTTGAGAGTAATATCTGACACTGTCATTCTTATTACTTAAAGTTGTTGTGGTCAGATAATCAGTGAAGATTCCAGAAATTCAACTGATTTTTTTTTTTAAGTAGCCGGTGCTGGGAAAAGCCAAGCGTCCTCCTTTACGATTAACATTAGCTCCTTGTCTCTCCCCTTTCCAGCCTGACTGCCAAGAAGCTCAGGAAGTTCAAGTGCAGAAACTCCATTGTCTTTTAAGATCTCCGCAGAGGCGGTCCTTTTTCCATTCGTCTTTTATTTATTTTCCTCAAATTATGTGGAGCCTCGAGATCTATAATGTCAGCACCAAGGTTCCCCTATTTCTATGATTCTCAATTCTTTCAAGAAGTTCAGGATTATTTCCTATTTTTAACTATATTTTCATAAATATATATTAAACATCTATCTGTCATGATATTAGATATTAGGACTCAAAAATAATTAAGACACAGTATCAACCTCAAGGAATTGAGAGAGGGAAATGAATAATCCCAGTCATGGCCCACTTACTTCAGTTCAGTTCAGTTCAGTCGCTCAGTCGTGTCCGACTCTTTGCGACCCCATGAATCGCAGCACGCCAGGCCTCCCTGTCCATCACCAACTCCTGGAGTTCACTCAAACTCACGTCCATCGAGTCGGTGATGCCATCCAGCCATCTCATCCTCTGTCGTCCCCCTTTCCTCCTGCCCCCAGTCCCTCCCAGCATCAGAATCTTTTCCAATGAGTCAACTCTTCGCATGAGGTGGCCCCTGAGGGACTATCCACTTACTTAGGTGGAGCAAAATGGAAAGAGAGAAGCCTTCAGCGTCAGATCTGCATTGATTCCAGGAGAAGGTACTCCCTAGCTGGTATCCTTGGGTGATCTACATAATAAGCTTACTGAGAATTAGTTTTCTCATCTGCAAAATTATAATACTTTACCCTTCACAGGGTTATCATAGGAATCAGAGAAGTTAAAACTGCTGAGTGCCTAGAACAGGGTACTAGAGGTATGCAATGAGTAATTTTTTATCCCTTCCCTCTGCCTTCGCACTAACTGGTAGAGCAAAATACCAGGACAACAAAAACCAGCATTTTGGAGCACACTCTAAGCAACCTAGGTTTCCCTGGTGGCTCAGACAGTAAAGAATCTGCCTGCAATGCAGGAGACGTGGGTTCTATCCCTGGTTTGGGAAGATCCCCTTGGAGGAGGGCATGGCAACCCACTGCAGTATTCTTGCCTGGAGAACCCTCATGGACAGAGGAGCCTGGTGGGCTACAGTCAATGGGGTTGCAAAGAGTCGGACACAACTGAGCACAGCACACATAAGGCAACCTGATCACTATGGGCTGCTCCAAAGGGAATCTGACCTTTAAAGGGGTAAGGTGGGAGACATCTCAAAGAGTAAGAGTGTGCCATATAGACACTGAGTGGGCTCTTGATTTTTTTGTGTGTGTGGAGAGCAGACGTGTATAACAAATCATGGATTTTTCCATTTAAGTTTTTTTTTTTTTAATTAACAACATGGTACTTTGCTTTACTGTTGTTCTGTTTTGTTCCTAAAAAGCTTTTGCTTATTCCATGCAGAATTAAACCAATACAGCCCCTCCACTGCCATCTCTGGGTACCCTGCCTCTCTGACATGGCCCTCTGGTTTCTCCTTTACCCCTCAAACCACTACTGGGGCCTGATGGCCTGCCTCCTGTAGGCACCTTCCCCTTTCATCTGTCAACATTTTCCTGGAACGAAGGATAAGAGAACATCAGGAAGTACTAGAGCACGGTTTTTGCAAGTGGGTAACAAGAGGAGCCCCATGAGTGGAATGAGAACATCTTCTGACGTAGTGTGTTTCCATACACGGCTGATCACCACTAGGGAGAGCTGGGCCTGCCCATGAGACAGCATGGTACCCTAGTCCACAAGATGCCCAGACGGACGGCACAGACACGAAATGCCATCAGATCCAAACAACCAGCAACACGTACAAATACTTCTCCTCCTTCGCAAAGACTGTAAGACACGATAACATTTGGGGGGCTAGCCCAATATCACCACATATATCCTATAATTGAGATGTCCTAGTTATTCTTCGACAGATAACGTTTGGGGAACTAGCTCAATATCACCACGGATATCCTATACTGAGATGTCCTAGTTACTCTTCTGCAGGAGTTTGCTATTTGTGGCACACCGGGTCAGATAGTCACAAAGGAAGAAACTAAGAATGCCAAAAAGTAACTGTGCATTTCCCTCTGCCAGTAGAGCTCAGCAAGACTTTCATTTTATTTATTTTTCTGGTGCATCTAAAGCCAAAATAACCCTAGTAACAGAATCTTTACATTTTCACAATGCAAAGCAAATGATTAGTGACAGTTACAATTCACCAATCACTGGAAAAAGTCATAGATACAAAGGGAGGCAATGCCTGAAACTCTAAACAATGCACACTAAAAAACGCCCTTTTACTGATATTAGTGAACACTGACAACCTACATTTCCTGTTTTTGACTTAATAAAAAATGTCTCAAAAAGCCCGAGTCACACGTGTTGTAAACAAGATGAAATATTCCAGGATTCTTAACTCTCTTTATTTTTCTGTTAATAGCAGACAAAGCAGCATGCCTCTTTCTTGCTGAAGCATAGCTCTTCTGTCATTAAGTCTCCAAAAATAATTTATTGCCTTAAAAGTAAGAATAGGAATGTGGTTAGCAATTTACTGGTGAGTACAGATTGAAAGATAAACTAAATAGCAGTGTAAATCCAGAACAGCAAGTATAATAACATAACCCAAGAGGTATGCAGGGCTACGGAATATGCCTACAGCTATGTAACCTGGATCCTGCTATCAAAATTATAAAACTTTATATATAAATACAGTTTTAGGATAAACCTATTAATTATGATATTATGTCTATTTAAGGTGATAACAAAATTGAAATGCAAACCAGTAGAAGGATTTAGCACAATTTTAAACAAACTGATTCATAAAAATAATAAAAAATAAAAAGATTTTCAACCTCTAATTTATTTTCCCCATCTAATAAAGCTGAAACTAGGCTTTGTGTTTCAGAATAACTTCACTAACAAGGCAGCAGGCACTAAGTTGTGTCCTACTCTTTGCGGCCCCATGGACTACAGCACACACCAGGCTCCTTGTCCTCCACTATCTCCCAGAGTTTGCTCAAGTTCATGCCCATTGAGTTGGTCAGGCTACCTAACCATCTCATAAAAAGCACATATTTCACTTTCATTCATCCCTATAAATATCTTTCACTTTAGAGAGGAGGGAAAAAGATTTCAAAATCTCCATTGAACTACTGAAGTATATAAAATGTTTTAACACACTAAAAAAAACAGCAGAATTCTTACAGTGAAAAGAATTGTAAGCAATAAGTTATAGTCTTGTGTTTTTAGGCAAGCAGTATTTGAATTTATTATTAGTGAGGTTCAAAGGTTAAAACTAAGAAAATGCCAGACACTTTGAAGGAGGGCTGGCTCAGCCAGGGGTCATGTGACAGCTACTAATTGGAAAATGTTAAAAAGGGAAGGGGGAAGGGCAGAGTATCTGCCTTCTCTTCCTTCTTTATTGTAACATTTGATTTTCACCAGAAGAAGAAAAGAAAGCAAGCTAATATTTGTATAACTCTCAAAAGAGGCTTGAAATAAATAAATCACCCACAGCAGATACCCCATCGAGGCTTCCTTGCAGTAAAAGGGAAAAAAAAAAACCTGAAAAGGCTGAATTTTAAAATTAAACTATATTAGAGAATTTTAATAAAGCCAGCCTGTCAAATTAGCTTAAATGTTTTGTCATTATATTTAAAAAATTAAAATACTCCTTATTATAGTACATGCCATTTTATTTCTTGATTTGCCTAAATATTTATATTGAAAAGAATGAATCTTTTCTTAAACTATCTTGTGTACCTTTTTTAAAAGACTGTTTTCAGAACTGACAATCTTCCAGGAGGTTAAGTCAAATCAATGATAATTATATACTGCAAACTATAGATTAGTTAATTATAGAAAGCAACTTATATTTCTTTAAATCTTTTAAATGATATTTTTTATTAGACAAGTCATGGAACTAATTTTTTTTAACTAAGTACACATTTTTTATGTCTTTATAAATATTGTTAGACTCCTTAAAATGCATTCTTCCTTAAGTATACAATTTTTACATTTAATTCAGAATGATGAAAAGAATTTTCATGATTAATGCTTACACTTTATTGACATGAGATAGGAAAGTAATAACCCATAGCTAGATTTAAAGTTGGATTTATGACATCATTTTGCTTGTGCACATTAGCTGCAATTACCTGCACCACTCATTCTGAGCCACTAGATGGTGTAAAAAATAAATTTAAATAGTAAAATTTCATTTCATCACCACGAAATCTAACTCTGAGAAAGATTAAACAAATTTCTAGGTATATAATAATGCTAGTGATTTGTATTATTTACTGTACTTTGAAAAAACTATTAATACCTTGATCTAGAAACAAGTCCTTTTGAGCAATGTTTTCTCTCTACTAAGGACCTTGAGATCTGAATTTATAATGATACTCAGCACTCAAACGCTGCCATCATTCACATATTAAATAAATTTATGATATTAAATTATGGTTTACATTTGCCAAAATTTTAATAAAAACTGGAAGACAAAGCAAATATAAAATTAAAGAATCACCAGAGGTTCCTATCCGAACTCAGCCAAAGCCAAATGGGGAAGTAAAAGTCTTCACAAATATATCCTAAACCTCAAAGCAACCTGACAACAAATAGCTAAGATGCTCATTAATAGCCCTGAATGTGTTCAAATTCCATTGAGAGAAAACTAAATGTCCTTTCTTTCACCCTCACTAAGACCAACCTGGTTGATTCTACTAGGTCCACAGCTGGGTAAATATGGGTATTTACTCATCCAGCCAATGGTGACAATGTGCTAGCTAACAAAGTCTTGTCTCTTCTTTCAAAAAACAAAATGAGTTCCAGAAAAAATGCCCACCTCCAGAAGGCATCTCAGGAAATGCTGATAGTGGAACTTTAAACTGTGTGAAAGGTTATAAAGAAAGTATTTTTGGTCAGCCTAAATAACAGCGTTTAGAAATTTTAGATGGGAGAATATTCTCCCTATGCATGAGTCTGAGCAAGCTCCAGGAGACAGTGAAGGACAGGGAAGCCTGAAGCGCTGCAGTCCATGGGGTCACATAGAGTGGGACACAACTGAGCAACTGAACAACAACAACAGTATTCTTAGGAGCTGGACTTTAACCACTTAGCTTAGCTTTAAGACATGCATGCCTGTGTGTGCTAAGTCGCTTCAGTCGTGTCCAACTCTGTGTGACCCTATGGACTGTAGCCCACCAGGCTCCTCCGTCCACAGGATTCTCCAGGCAAGAATACTGGAGTGGGTTGCTGTGTCCTCCAGGGGAGTCTTCCCAACCCAGGGGTGGAAACTGCGTCTCTTATGTCTCCTGCATTGGCAGGCAGGCTCATCACCACTACCACTACCTAAAATTACCATCTCCACAGAACAGGTTTGGGAGAAAAGAAATGACTTCCCCCCAAATCCTACATATATGATATACAGCCATAACTGTACTTTCAATTTCACATTCACAGAAAATGATTTTCTGGGCAATGGCAGAAATAAGACAAGCCTATGGGGGCGCTGCTTGCTTCCCAGCCTGTCCCAGGGGCTGGTACCCTGAGGCTTTCAGCAACAAAGACAACTTGGTTCATAAAGAAAACTTCAAGAACAAACCCACATGGGCTTTGTAAGTTTCATATTTTACCACACAAATACAATGGCTGCATGCCATTTATCCCTATAGTCTGAAATTCCAAGGGGAAGCTAATCAACCTTTTAATTTTATATGCAATTTTACACACAATTGGATTTTATGCAGCTAAACTGGTGAAAGAAACTGTGAGCTAAGTAAATTTGAGGAATGATTCTAAGAAAGTTTCTTGTCAAGAACTGAAACTGATCAGTTTGCTTTCTATATTAAGTAACTGACTCAAAAAGCTGTGATTTTAACACAGGACTATTGAATGCTCTGTAGTAGGCTTAATCCAATGCAAGGTTGTGACATGACTGTTTATAGCTTCCAAGAACTGAAAGCATCCTTCTAAAAAAAAAACAAAAAACTTACACTAGTGAGCAGATGACTGTGAGAAATAAGGAACAGGTCTTACTTGAGCACCTGAGCTAGCAATGATCACAGCTGACTGTATTTACTTACTATTTTCATCCAGTAATCTGCTGCTGCTGCTACTGCTAAGTCGCTTCAGTCGTGTTCAACTCTGTGCGACCCCATAGACAGCAGCCCACCAGGCTCCCCTGTCCCTGGGATCCTCCAGGCAAGAGCACTGGAGTGGGTTGCCATTTCCTTCTCTAATGCATGAAAGTGAAAAGTGAAAGTGAAGTCGCTCAGTCATGCTCAACTCTTAGTGACCCCGTGGACTGCAGCCTACCAGGCTCCTCCATCCATGGTTTTTCCAGGCAAGAGTACTGGAGTGGGTTGCCACTGCCTTCTCCATCCAGTAATCTATAAATTTTTGTGTCTCATTTCTTTTGAATTCCTGGTGCCTAGAATGGGCCTTTGCATATTTTAGGTACTTTATGAAGGTTACAAATTAAATACAAGTAAGGAAAGAAGGGGAGTTGGGGAGAAGGGAGGGGAAAAGGTAGGAAGATTGATAAAAGCACTAGAAAAAATACAAGAGCAGAAATCCCTGGTCTGGGAGTCAAGATGCCTGGTTAAAGGACTGGCTCTGGCACTTTCTTGATGCAAGTTCACTTATCTGTGAAACAGAGGATAGACAGACGAGCCCAAAGATCTCTCATTCAAATGTTCTATGATTCTCTGTGTATGATTTTACACACCAGTCAACTAGTGTTTAAATTCAATAAGTGGTCTTATTTCCAAATTCTCTTCTGTACTTAATAAGTCATACTACCTTGCCAAAAGGTTAAAAATATTTCTCTAATAGGGACTGATGTTGAAGCTGAAACTCCAATATTTTGGCCACCTGATGTGAAGAGCTGACTCATTTGAAAAGACCCTGATGCTGGGAAAGATTGAGGGCAGGAGGAGAAGGGGCGACAGAGGATGAGATGGTTGGATGGCATCACTGACTCAATGGACATGTGTTTGGGTAAACTCCGGGAGTTGGTGATGGACAGGGAGGCCTGGTGTGCTGTGGTTCCTGGGGTCGCAAAGAGTCAGACATGACTGAGCGACTGAACTGAATCAACAAAGAACACTAAACTTCTAAACAATATGTAATGTTTCTCTACCTATATTTAAATAGTTTCTATATATTGTTTGTTTCTAAAGTGGCCTCATGAAGCAGACTGAGGGAGATATTTTTAATCCCCATATTATAGCAGGCAAAGTTAAAATATGAAAACTAAAGGAACTCACACGTCTTTAGAAGTGTAATCAATTAAGAACCTCGACTTTTAGATAGATGTAAGGACAGAAAGATTTTTGAATAATCTAGTATCTTAAGAGGCAGAAACAATGATTTTTTTTTTTAATATATGAGGATGAGTTCATAGCAATCCACTTTGCTATTCTGTTTACAAATACAATTATGCTAAACTTAAAAAAATTACCTACACCTGTCTGAATAGAAGAGTATTACTTTTAAATTGTCGGAACACCCGATGTATTTACATAAAGATGAAAAACTTGTTCTATAAACACAGTGTTTCCAGTAGTGAATGGCAGACAAAATCAGAATAAGCACACAGAAGAATAAAAAGGAAGAGGAAAGAAAAACATAATAAATAACCCAATACCTTACAATGTTAACTTTCACATAAGTATATTGTTTCTGGAGAAGGCAGTATGTGGATGGGAGCCAAAGGCTGAAGTGATAGGTAAACACGCTGTTAAGTTGAATCCTGTTATCTGATTGTGTTTAAAATTTGATTATATTTCACTTGACAAAATAATTAATTATGGTGAACTCCCAATTGTTAACAGGGATCTAGAAGAATTCCAGTTGGCACTTTTCCCCAGTGTCCTCAATCCAAATGGATAAAAATCCAGCTCTGTATTCACCCTTTACAGTTGTCATACTGGTATATCTGCTTACCTTGCTAAGAATGTAAATCCATCACCACGTTTAAATGACAATTCATCAGAAAGAGCTCCTGTGCAGTCCCACAAACCCTGGTAAAAATTAGCATAATCTGTGCTTTTATCTCCTGGGAAAAAAAAAGAGAAAGCAAGAGTTAGTTTTCCTGTAATGGGCCCTCATTTTTAAATGAACCAATAGCAATTAAAGGGCCAAAACGGTCTTAAAAAAAAAATCTGTCCTCATTAAAAGAATACTTCATTATATCCATGCAAGAATCCTACTTCTTGCTCTCATCTAAGGACCCTTTTCAAAAAGATCTATTTTGAATGTCTTTTTTCCTCTCTCCCTCTCTTGTTCTTACCTAAAACTTGCAACTGCAGTTAAGTTTCTTCAAACCAGCACCTAAATTACTTCCTACTTATTCTCTATAACAAACCTAAGCCCACCTGCAACATGTTTTGAAGGTAAGTCAGCCTCCCTGCATAATAAGCAATATGCATGAGAAATGATAAACAGGCTGTGAAATAAGCACTGGATAGAATTGGTACTGAAACTACAGAAATAACCACTGAGCATAATAATAATAATAATAAAGGAGATAAGATATAAATATAAACAAACAAGATAACACAAAAAAACTTTTTTAAGTTTTTTAAAATGCAAAGCTAGTTAAAGGAAGAGAATAAACTGAAAGTAATCTAAGAGATAATTTCGGCTCTTATCTTTGAGGACTTTTGTACCCAAAGCCTCTCAAAGTTATTTGCAAACTATTTTTGCAACTTTGAAATTGCCAGTGGTGAAGGTGCATTTTTCAAGATTTCTGTCAGCCCTAGTTTAGGACATTAGACTCTGAATAAACATGCAACATACACTGGAGTTATCAGCTCATCCTTCTCACAGCATAAGCACAATGGATGTGATGTGCTCAAACTGCCATACAGACCATTAACTGATTGATTATTTAGCGCTCTCCATTCTGTAATACCACAGTAAACCGGGTAATAAATGCTTTGTCACTTATACAATGTGGGTTGCCTGAAACAGCGCAGAGTTAAAACACTGGCTGCTTTTGTTACACTGAGAACTGTTTCCTGTTTTTAATTTCATGATAATTGAGTTTTGATGAGTTAATGCAAAAAGAATGCAAGTAATATCAATAAGATGTCCGTGTATTCACTAACCAGGCAGAACATACACGTGCTGACAACTTCCATCACTGGAATGTCATCTTTGAATTCTGAGGGGATAACTGTGGAGATGCATGGTGGATCGGGGTTGTCATCTTAGTTTTGTTATATGACTCTCAAATATCAGGCTGCTTGGCAATTCCAACACAGTTGGTCATATTAGCATGTCATGAAGGCATTCATCTTATTATACATAGTTTGTGATTTACACAAAGCCTTAGGTTTATTTAGAATATTTTAAAAATTAAATTAAGGAACTA
Organism: Aepyceros melampus; assembly: GCA_006408695.1. Taxonomy (NCBI): domain Eukaryota; kingdom Metazoa; phylum Chordata; class Mammalia; order Artiodactyla; family Bovidae; genus Aepyceros; species Aepyceros melampus. The sequence goes on from SJXQ01005777.1 coordinate 263,410, forward strand.
AAAAAATTCTTTTTAGTATCTGAAACTTTTTTAAGCTCAAAAGAAAATCTGAATAATATAGAGTTTATTTAGGAAGTAAGACACCACTTTTCCATTATATTTATATTATAAATAAGGACCCGAATATACAACCAGGAAAAAAATTTTTTTACCTTGTTTTCTAAGGATTAAAAAAAGGGGAAAAGGAAAGGTGGGAGAGAAGGAAGGAGGGAGACAGAGAAACAGACACCTTATTGACTTCGCTCTTGCATGTGGGCACTCATCACTGAAGCCAGCAGGGGCATACACATGCCTGGGAATCCAACCAAGAACGAAGAATGCTCTGTGGCCACCCTTACTACATTTTTCCCCTCAAAGCATGTATTAAGGAAATTCTATGAATGGACACTAGAGGGCACTCTGGCTGGACAGATCACTTCAAACATTGTCAAAATTTTTTTAGAAAAAATTACTTAATAATAAAGTGACTGATTTCCTTTAAAAACCACTTATTTAGACAAATAGGGATTTAGAAGTTGAAACATTCTAGTCAGATTAAATCAACTGCTAACTGGGTCAAATGTTGCGCCCTGTGCAGTCCGTCAGTGTCAGTTTAAAAGTCAAGGAATTAGAGCCAAGAGAAGATGACATCTTTCACAGGCGAGGCCCTCCCGACTGCCACTGGCCAGGAGGGAAAAGGGTCTAAACAGCTGGTTACCCCTGTGGAGGCTCCTGTGTGTTCCCCGTGCTGCTCAGCCTTAGGCTCAACCCCAAAAGACTGAAGAAAGAAAACCTGGGCTAAAAACAAGACAAGTTCTGGCTTAGCTGGAGCATCCCAGTGGGTTCTTCAGCTGTTCAGCCTGCTGCCTGCTCTTTCCTTTTTCAGATTCTCAGAATAGTTTTTCATTCAGTAGATTTTCAAAAGGTGGGGTGGTGGGAAGAAGAAGAAGAAAAAAAGTATATGGTGATTTCTAACACATAATCCTTATCACTTTGGGGTCTTTCTTCCCCTCGATGCACTTGGTGAAACCCCATTAACACTAATGAGAGTTAAAGGAGCGCAGGAGGGGAAGAGAGATCCCCACCGTGCGCAAGATGCATTGCTCCCGAGATGTGCATCACGGGCATTTCATTAAATCTCACTGCTGTAAAGAGGCAACAGAGCCAGCGATCTGGCAATCCCGGGAACAAGAGGCATTTTCTACTTTGCTTTCTGCCATCTTGATGATGATGTTATCCAAAGACCAACCTCATTTCTGTGTCCCATATGTGAGCTCTGTTACAGAATAATAAGTTGTTCATGTCACATGGCTACATGTGCACACAAGTGACTATTCTTTCTATTTCAGCATGCAATACTAGTCATGATGTAGAAGAATCACAACTGGGGAGAAAACCTGGCAGTGTATGTTAATTAAGCCTTAGTCTCTTTAGGAAAGCAATGTCAAAATTCTTAGTATGAATTCTAGACATAAAAATTAAGAACTATCTTGTTCCTCAGAGAGCAGCAAGCTCCTCTGGTTTACTTTTTTAATTTTTTTTTTTTCTGTACTAGATTTTTATTCATTTCCTTGTTAGTGCATTTTTTTCTTTTTATAATTTATTTATTTTTAATTGGAGGATAACTGTTTTACAACATTGTGTTGGTTTCTGCCTACTATTCTAAATTTTAAGGTGGCTAAACATACACGAAAAACTGCACATTGATATCCTTGGAAGCACTGTGGGTTCACAAAGGTTAACACCACTTATATACTGAAAAAAATAACCCATGTGAGATGTGTTTTTTACAAACAACAACAAAAAATGGAATGGAGTATAATGTCATAAACCACCAATAAGCTTACTTTCTGAATACAACTAAAGTCTGTTTAGTTGTTTTTACTGAATATATTAATTTTTATATTCTAAATTAGTTTTCCTATTTTATCCACGTCATGATCAACATCTTCAAAATCACCAAAAATAATCATCTCCTTATGTTTCTTGTCCTGAGAGGCAAATATGGTTAAAAGAAGAAGGTAAAGAAAGAAAATAACATTCTAAACTAGCCAGCTTGTGAAAGATTTAAACAATGTACTTGCACCTGCAAATTATACTAGCAAAAACAGAACACTGGGCAATAAATACAGAACTGTTATGAAAGTATAAGCTAAATATTGAAGATATTTAGTTTTGCAAAAATAAAAAGATTTTTAAAACATGATGACAATAGATGAAACACAATGATAGATAATGAAGAATGTCTTGAGTAGTGTTAAAGGTTTAAAACCTATTTTAGAAAAATAAGCATATTATACAAAATTCAAAAAAAATCACGTGGAATCTTTTCTTCATTTATATACAAATATATGCAAGCTCTATAAGCTTAAGCATGAAAGAATTTGTAAGAAATATAAGATTAATTCTGTTTTTGCGTACATATTTCACATTAGTCTGAATTTTTTTTTTTTTTTACTAAAATCAGTCAATGTGAAAAATATATAACATTCTTGAGTAAGGTTAGAAGTTCACATCATGTGATGCTCAGCAAGATAGTAATACCCTTGTCAACGCACTGCCCTGGACAGCAAACAAACTTCTAGTGTTACATCTTTGACAGCCTGGGGAGAGCAAAGGTCACTGCTATGCAAAAGCATTAAAACTGTTGCTTGAAAAGAATTTCGTGTCACTAAAGATAAGAATTATTGCAGTGCTTATAGCTATTGCATGAAAAGCTAGATCTCCTTATTGCATTCCTTTGAGGAAAAACTGATTTGTTTTTCCTTCCCTCAAAGGCAAAAATTTGGGAGAGAGTTACTTTAAAAGGATTTTTGAAAAATACAATTGCTTTAAACAAAAACACTTATATTTATGGGAAGAATATCTGTATGTGTCCAGTTTCCACACCTACACTGAAATTTAAAAAAAGAAAATGACATGCTTTTAGCAGAAGCTTCATGATAACAAAACATATGTGCTTCCACTGCCATTGAATGTCGTCCTCAAGGTTTTGCTCAGACATGGTGTTTATAGCTGCATTTTGCAGGAGCAGAGGACTCACATCTAATGACTTCGTCCTCACTTCCTTTCTGAAAAAAGCACACCCAAACCTCATGCACCAACCTGTTCCTGCTTTCCTGTCCAGGTCCGGAAGTCAGGCCTCTGTTTCCTTTCCACATGTCACAGTAGGAAGGACTCTGGAAAGCTACTTCCTGAACACACACTTCTTGTCCACCCTGCCCCTGACAGCTTGAAAGAGTGATGTATGGCCATATCAGCAAGGGGAGGCGACCCCCATCTATAGCTCTTTGCAGGACATGGGATGATATGGCAGACCTTGCCCCAGCTGACATGTGGCTATGAAGAGGTGTAAAGTCCTGATAAGAAGGCAGTCCTTCTCTTCTTTCCGTGTAAAATAATTGCTGATTTATCAAAACTAACCTCATGCCTGCACTACAGATACGGTTTATCTCCTGCTATTTGGAAATAACAACCAGCAAGAAAAGTTGCTTGCATCATGTGATTCTGTACAGAGCATATGTAGCTATTTTTCCAGTCTCAGTCATAATTAGCACTTGGGGCCATGTGCCAAGTGGAAATGGATAAGTGGAATATCCTTCCTAGCCTTCTAGGCCACCAGTGTCCTTTTCCCATTTTTAAGCTGCTGTCACTGGACTCTGGCATTTCTTACCCAATTCATTTGCTTTCTGTGTTAATCATATGCAATGAAGATATGATGGCCAACATTTAAACAGGCTGCAGATCAATTAGCGGTCTTAAGTTTATCTGATTTTTATCAAAGAAGACAGAGCTGTGGGTCGATTGTCAGAGCCTGTGTCAAGTTGACCTTTTCAGAGATGTCTACATTGCTAGTCCCCTGGGCAACTTGTTGTCCCCTGTTAGTCTCTGAATGGCAGAAGTCTGTTCTGCTCAAGCACAAAGTATACACAGATGTCTATATTACATTCTTATAGGTTTGACAGCAACTGCATGTTGTATCTATAAACTGTCCTTTAGCAGTGACACTTCCTCAATGATGATAAGCTAATTTATGCAACTAAATCTCCTTTGTGCAGAAATGAAAGCTAATTGAGTCATTACAAAGTAATTCAGGAAGGAATACCTTGTATAAATTGGCTTACTTTATAAATCCTTCTCAAGTGGTTTTCATGCATCCTAAATGGGTCTAAGCAGCTTATCAGCCATAAGAGATCCAGACCCAAGGACCCAACCTCAGGGAGCTGAGAACACATCTTTAGAGTAGGGAGAAAGTGATGAAAAGGAAAGTGAACAAGACCAAAATAAGCTTTTCCCACCAACTCATTACCTGTGGTGTGGTGAACACTGTCCTGACTCATCTTCCTTTGTCCCCCCACTTTCACCAGAGCTCCGTCCTCCTCCTCTTCTGTAAATAAACAACAAATAGAACACTGAAGTCCAGTACGAACAACACAGTACTCACCCCATCTTAAGAGCAAAACTAAAAGTTTATAACACATAAACATTCCTTTTCAAATAATGAAACCACTCAACATCCACATTCCTTTTTCAATAATATAAAGCTGAATAAATGAGCCTATAGCTATATCCAAATAGCAACCTGACCAGTTGACTTGATAAAATTTAAGGTATGTACTAACATTTCACATATTTTGTTTTAAATGCTCACAGAAATTCATCTGGAACAATCCAGTAAAATGATACCCAGCATTATATGGATTGACCACATTATACTGTGGCATGAATACCACACAGAATAAATCACTGTGCCTAAAACATCAACAGAACAGAGAAAATGTGTGATATAAAACAGTTAACCTATAAGTCATTTACTGAGTATCAGATATTTCATACTTCAGATACTTAGAGATACTAGAATGATCCTCATCCTTCAAGGTAATTCCCCCCAAACTATACTCAGGACCTACTATGTGTCATACACTATAACAGATATTAAGATTTTATAGATAAACCATTTTAAATCCTTATTTTACAGAGAAATAAATTGAGGCTCAAAAAGGTAAAGAAACTTTCAATGTTTGTTATTCAAATTTAGATTTGTGATTCCAAAGTCCATATTCTTTATCCTGATATGTTCAAATATATTCTTATATTATTTCTACACTCCCCCACCACACTCCATCTTCAAGTTATAGGAGGAAGAAAATGATATAAGATAAAATGAGAAGAGTTTTAAACAAAGTCAGTAGACCATTTAATTCTTTAACTCACAAAGGAATATTTATTACATGACCACTTCCTTCACTGAAATATTTATATGAAATTTAGAAATATTTAAGGCAGGACATAGGAACAAAATAGCATGTCAAAGAAAAACACTGGGTTCAAAAAGAATCACAATTTCAAGAAAAATCAAAACTTTAAAGAAAAATATGCAAAAAATACAAATATAGTCATTATCACTATTAAATAATTCAGCTAATAACTCTTCATTGAGCATTAAATACTTGTAAGAGAGAGGGTCTACCAGACAGAGGAAAAGGCATAAACAAAAGAACAAGGCACAGGCATATTCATTTTGGATAAAGAACGTGGTTCTTGTAGAGGAAGAGCAGGATAATAGAGAATGGTAGTCATTTGGGAAAATTGTTGAAAAGTTGTGAACATTCAGCTACGGACTTCAGATGTTTCCATGTTTGGTGAGGAATAAGAGCCCCTGCCACCCCACCCCACCCCCAAATTTCTGAAGTGAGAAAGGGCAGGAGTGAAATTGCTCAAGCAATGTCCATCTGATCTCATTGTCCCAGACAACCTAGAGAGGGGCACAGAGAGAGACCAGTCCCAGTCTGGCTATAGGGGAAGTTAGTCCTGAACTGGAGGTGCAGAGAATATGGAGCGGAGACAATTACAAAAGGGGAAAGAACTACAACAGACAAACTCTGCCTAACTGGATGTGGAAGGCTAAGGGAAAAGAACAAGCAACCAAGGATGACTCATGTTTTGAGTTTAGTTAATTGAGAAATGGAAACATCATTACTAAGAAGAGTATAGCCAAGATAAACTGTTGTGCCCGGTGGCCAGGAGGGGGGAAACCACAAGGAGTTGTGTTTCTGACACTAGAGATTTAATATAGGGGCAGGGCAGCCCAAAGGAGACTGGAAAGTTTGGTAAAGAGATCAAGAACGCATAAGTGAACTGAGACATCTTATGCAAATTTCAAAGTGGTGATAAATAAAAACCAGCATTTAAATCACCTTGAGAGTTACTACTATACAATTATAACTGTTTCAAATTTTTGTAACTCAAGTCCAACTAAAGAATGAAAGGTCCAATACGGAACAGCTAGAAATCATTGGCACCTTATATCTATTAATTAAAACCTAATATTTTCAATTTAATATAGTTCAAACAGTAATGAGTATACAGAAGACCTAATAAAAACTCTAATATTAAATCCTGTCTCTTTTCAACAATTGCCTCACTTATGCTAAACCTCAAGAACTAGCTAACATAAATGCATTATAGGGTGTTTTAATATAAAATTTAAAGGTTTTAGGGACATTTACAGTTATTTAGTCCAGCATCTCATTTTAAAAATTCATTCATTCATTCATGTTTTTAAGGTGAAGGAGAAGGCTTTCTGTACTTTTCACACTTTCTCTTTCCCCAATACTCTCTCTCTTCCAATTTGGTCACAAATTCAATAGTAAGAAGTAAATTGAAAAACAGTTAAGGGCACTTATCCTGAAGTCAAAAGTTATAACCACATCAATATAGAAAGCACTATTCCTGGCTCTTAAGAAGACACTATGGGATTTAGACTCACCACCCAAAGTTAGAGCAAGATATTATAAAAACTAATTACAATAATTAAGCAGGAAAAACTTTGCTCTTGGCGAAGCTGTCAATGAATTTAGAATTTACTACTAAGAACTGTTTTTATTTTATTAAAATGTCTATAATGTGTACAATGTATTCTTAAATTATCAGAATGATATTCAAAATATTTACTTAACTATCAATATTTTCCATGAAGTATCCAAATTGAAATCCATGTGAGATGTTTAATAAGAAGTATTTTAGAGGATAGGATGTACATTAAAAACATTTCCTTTCTCCTTTTCAAACCTAGTACTGATATCTTCAGGGCAGAGCCTTCTGTGTTTCATATGTCAATTTTTCTTAACAATAGTCAAGCAACTCATTTTTTCTTGGGCTAACAGTACAGTTTCCTTGTAAAAGACAACAAAATCAAAATTGGGGTGTGTGTGTTCTTTTCTAACCTTACCAAAAAACAACTCAGACTGAATCTTGAATAGAATCTGGTACAAGGGAGATGTTTAACAAATATCAACTAAAAAAATAGGTTCCAAAATCACGAAAATAAATCTTACTACTATAATCATTTACTAAGACAGCAAAATTCTCCACATAATCCAAAAAATATATACAGACAAGTGACCAAATTCTAGGTTATAATCAACTTTACAATATATTAGATATATAGATGTTTTATTTAGGTTTATTATTAAACATATTTTATTTGGGGGTTGAGGCACAATGTCATTATACAATACTAATTAATATATCAAATAGTCAATGTTTGTGGGTTAATATATTCCATTCAACATTTTAATAACAGTAAACAAAAACAGCTCAGCTATGTACTAAAATCCATCAAATCACACAGATGGTTATAAGGTTTTCATTAAGTGGTTTCCATAGCAATCATATTGCAAATCTGGAAGCTTCTTGCAAATAAGCAGCTTGTATTTACATGCCTCTCAGCTGCTGCACAAAACTCTTCAGCATGTGAAGTTATTATTCCAACCACACATTGTCAGAAGAATCATTGGGAGATTTTTTTTTTATCAGACAGGATGAAAATAATAATAAAGTAAACTAATTGCAGAAGATAACTCAAGCATAGTTATACACTTACTAAACTAACCAATGAGTCTTAAATATATTCTGACATTGCTTCTCAGCCTTTTGGCTAAGATCAAGTGTAAAAATGTTCTGATAGTTACTGAAAGGTTTTAACATTAAACCCCATCAAAAATATGAGACCTCCAGGAACAACCAGCCCCTAGTGAATCTAAAAGCTTGAACTCTATTCTCACTCTTTTTTTTTTTTTGATAGATATTTAATCTTTTTTCTGAGTTGAGCAAAACAAGAAAGAATAGCAGAAAACTGAGTCTTTCCAAATCTTTTTTTAGGATGACTACCATTTGAGGAAATGCTTACTGTAGGAAAAGTCAAGACCCTTTTTTTCCCCTGCTAGATTAATCAATTTAATTTACGAATTGATCCATTTCCATAACAGATGGATTATTACCCTAATAAGGATCAAAAATCTGTCTAGCTATGCAGTTTTTACAAAATGGGCTATTTCTGGCTTGCTAATGGTTCTCTTTTAAGGTTAAATAGCCAAAAAAGAAAAGTGATAAGCCAATGACATGTTTATCTGACATTGCTTGAAAAAGGCTAAAGATAATTTGTCAGCATGAGAACAGGGTGTGTGATGTTCACAGCAAGGCTAACATCTTCCAGGAAGAAGAGGGCCCTGTCTGACTTTGCGATCCCATGGACTGTACCCCACAAGCTTCTCTGTCCATTGGAGTTCCCAGGCAAGAATACTGGAGTGGGTTGCCATTCCCTTCTCCAGGGAATGTTCTCGACCCAGGGATTGAACCCAGGTCTCCTGCATTGCAGGCAGATTCTTTACTGTCTGAGCCACCAGGGAACACTATATACATTTATATCCATTAGGTAACTAAATCCTCCTAACAATTCTATGAGGCAATAATAGGAGCTTTCACCCTCTTTATGTATGCAAAAGCGACATGTACAGAGCTTAGTTAACTTGTCCAGGTTCACACAACAGTTAGAACAAGAGTTGGGATTTAAACTTCCCCATCTATCACTGAAGCCCAGCTCTAAGCCACAGCACCATTGCCTTGATTTTCATTAAAATCTTTAGTTTATAGATATATATTTTTTGCTAAAATTTCATTTGAATATTGGCTGCTTGTAGCCTTGGAAAACATTTTCACATAAGTGGGTAGGTTCTCTCCTACCATAGCACCGTATTTCAGGTACATCTTAGATTAAGCAGTTCTCTCAGTGATGATTTAGAAACTGAATTTCAAGTTGGGATGCCCCAAACATGCATCTTTTCCATTCTATTCCCCACTTCTTTCTAAACTAACATTCTACACACTCAACTGCCCCTAAAGCCAGGCATAGTATTTGATACTTTGTAAAGGTCTCTAAGGCAACTCACACTTTTAGAATGCAGAAGTGGGTAGTCTTTTCCTTCTCCAGGGGAGCTTTCCAACCCAGGGATCAAACCCAGGTCTCCCACATTGCAGGAGTATTCTTTACCAGCTGAGCCACAAGGGAAGCCCCTTGTCCTTATTTAACTTATATGCAGAGTACATCATGAAAAAATGCTGGGCTGGATGAAGCACAAGCTAGAATCAAGATTTCCAAGAGATATATCAATAACCTCAGATATGCAGATGACACTACCCTTATGGCAGAAAGAGAAGAAGAACTAAAGAGCCTCTTGTTGAAAGTGAAAGAGGAGAGTGATAAAGTTGGCTTAAAACTCAGCACTCAGAAAACTAAGATCATGGCATCCAGTCCCATCACTTTACGGCAAATAGATGGGGGAACAATGGAAACAGTAACAGACTTTATTATTTTGGGCTCAAAAATCACTGCAGATGGTGACTGCAGCCATAAATGAAAAACCACTTGCTCCTTGGAAGAAAAGTTATGACAAACCTAGACAGCATATTAAAACGCAGAGACATTACTTTGCCAACAAAGATCTGTCTAGGCAAAGCTTTGGTTTTTCCAGTAGTCATGTATGGATGTGAGAGTTGGACTATAAAGAAACTGAGTGCTGAATTAATGCTTTTGAACTGTGGTGTTGAAGAAGACGCCTGAGAGTCTCTTGCATTGCAAGATCAAACCAGTCAATCCTAAAGGAAATCAATCCTGAATATTCATTGGAAGGACTGATGCTGAAGCTGAAACTCCAATACTTTGGTCCCCTGATGCGAAGAACTGACTCATTTGAAAAGACCCTGATGCTGGGAAAGATTGAAGGTGGGAAGAGAAGGGGATGACAGAGGATGAGATAGTTGGATGGTATCACCAATTCGATGGACATGAGTTTGAGCAAGCTCTGAGAGCTGGTGATGGACAGGGAAGCCTGGCATGCTGCTGTCCATGGGGTCATAGAGTTGGACACGACTGAGCAACTGAACTGAACTAAAGGCAACTCACACATGAAAATGGATTTGTTTCTGAGGGCAGTCAGCTTTTCTTTTTCAATTTATTTCAGTAAGAAAAACATGGTTAAATGTAGATGATAAAGATAAGCCTTTCTACATAGAAGATCTGAAAGAGGTTCATCTACATTTCAGAGCAACAGACTACCCTTCGCATTTCATCAAGGGCTCAGGTTCCAGGGAGTTGCAAGCAAGATGCCCCAGAGTAGGAGGAGATGCAGCAGGTGGGATGGGGAACTGGAGTCTAGTCCTAGCAGTAAGATGAAAATGCAGGAAGGATTTATACAAATGGCCCCTTACCCTCTCTTCTCTCAAGATTTGAGCCAAGTTCTGAAGTTGGTGAAAGGGCCAGAGAAGTAGAAGAAGAAACTCAAAGGGATATCAGTGAGGGAATTAAAAACTATGACAATGCAAAAAAGTGAGTTTCTTAAGCGCCTATGGATCCTGGACTACTGAAAGCTTATAATATGGCACTTCTAAAGGATTCTTCTATCTATTTAATAGCCTGACATCTAGTTTATAGCAATAAAAGATATACTTTGATAAAGATATAAGCAAGTGCCTTTTAGTAGTATCAGTCAGTTAAATGAACAGAAAGATAAAGATGCTTGAAATAGCATAGAACATGTTTACTACCCTGGATATTAGGCAAACTAGGTTCTATGTTTAAATGTTTAGTTATTTATGCAATCTTGACATTGTTTCTTAATTCTCAATGTCTTCTCTGTAAAGTAGAAAGAATAACGTCCATCCTATAGCAACTGACAAGATTTGGGGAGGACAGGAGGATAATCAAATTTCTCAGGGAAAAAAAATGCACCATTAGCATGCAGTATCAAGTTCATTACCTGAGGAGCTAGGTGTTTTGCATCCACTTATTAATTTAGCAATATGATTAATTATGCTTATGGTTAATATGGTTAATATCATATATGGTTAATTGATATAAAAGACAATAAAATAAGCAATGGTTGTCTAATCATATAATTTTCAACTCTGACATTCTATTCTCATGGTTTAATATGAAAAAGTTATTAAAAGTTATTGATATCAAAGGTTATTCAAAAGCAAAAAGAAATACCATTAGAGTACAAGGAATTTCTTTACTATAATATTGAAATTCACAATTTATACACAAACCTGAAAATGCAAAAATGATGATTTTTTTCACAGACATTAAACTTGTTAACATCATGGTTGGGATGTTGGGGGGAAAACCTCAAATTCAGGCAAAGATCTCTTTTGACAGAATTGGAGGAACTCTTAGAAAGGAAAGGTACCTTAGCTACCATCTAGTTCAATTTCCTTTTCATTAAAGGGGAACTGAACAGGGGTATTGAATGAGTGGACCAAGGCCATGGCACCTCCTCTCTGCTCTTCTCTTCCTGCCCTGCCTTCTATGCAACATGCACTGCAGTCATTTCTGCTGCTCTAGACGTACTTCTCTACTCCGGAGCAGAAGCAGTCTTACAGAGACTTGATCATCTACAGGCAATTACGGCAGGCAAAGAAAGCAAGTAGGTTAAAAATTAAGCTTTGCTAGGCCAGATTCCATCAGTCAGAAATGACTGTGAGTCAGAAAATGATTGCGTTCCTAAAGCATACCAGACATGGGGAAATTATGAAGGGCGACTCTGCCTTTTACTTAGTCAGTGATATTCTTCTATTTCACAAAGTTCAAATCCTTAGCTTTTTAATTAAAGTGTACAATAAATTCTGCAACATTAAAATTCTTTTAACCCCCAAAAGGTCCAAATTAAATTATTTCTCAGTTGTAGTAACCTCTACCTGGCATGGATTTCTGGTACAAATAAAGTTTGAGACATGTTAAGTTCTTCTTTTACTTTAGATTAGATTTTTTTTCTTATTATTCTCACTACTAAAGCTAGAAGTTCATGGCTAGAAGCCAGAAAGTAGACATAGCAAAAAAGAAAAAAATTTTAAGCCACTGAAGACCTATTCTCCATAAACACTATTAGCATCTCCTTTTAGACAACCTTTATTCAGTTTCTGCTTTTTCTTTTTTTAAAATATAAATTTATTTATTTTAACTGGAGGCTAATTACTTTACAGCATTGTAGTGATTCTTCCTATACTGACATGGATCCACCACGGGTGCATGTGTGTTCCCCATCCTGAACCCCCCTCCCACCTCCCTCCCCATCCCAACCCTCTGGGTCATCCCAGTGCACCAGCCCCGATGCACTGTCTCATGCATCCAATCTGGACTGGCAATTCATTTCACACATGATAATATACATGTCTCTGCCATTCTCCCAAATCATCCCACCCTCGCCCTCTCCCACAGAGTCCAAAAGACTGTTCTATAATCTGTCTCTTTTCCTGTCTCACATATGCTTTTTCTTTATTCTCATTTTTAATAAGAATATCCCAAATGTGTATGTATTCATTATAAACTGTTTTGAAGCCATCCCATTTTTAGAAATTAAAAATTTTCATCTTAACTTAAATTTTATGCTGTAAAAAATACTATCTAATATACATAAGCTGGTGTTAAGATCACTTAATTGTAACAGGACTGTTTCAAAAGGAACTGTCTCCCATAGCCTCAGGAAAAAGGCAGATCTACGAATGCAGAGCTCATTTGTTACAGGCTTGGCTCTGTTTCCACTGCCTGCTTATGCAAATTCACTCCTCCTCGTCAAGTTGGTGCACCTCAACCTCATTTTCAAGAATCCAAGAAAGAAAAATCACAGGCCTGTAAGAGGAACCATCACCCAGTTGACTTATTGGTTCTATAATCCCTTATACCAGCAGTGGTTTTCAAGACCCTTTCAGGGCATAGAGGATCTATGAGGTCAAAACTATTTTCATAATAAAATTAAGATATTTGCTTTTTTTATTGTGTTAACATTTGCACTGATGCTGCAGAGCAATGATGGGTGGTAAACTGCTGACATCTCAGCATAAATCAACACAGTGGCACCCAGCTGTCACTGTATTCACTGCCCTGCACTAGCATTAAAAACAAACAAAAAAGCCAGTTTCACCTAAGAATGTCCTTGATGATCAATTATTATTTTCATTTAATGTCAGCCTTGAGTACATGTCTCTAATATTCTGTGAGACAAAATCAGAAGACTGAATGAAACATGGCTGCTGCATCTCCAGATGGAAAAGTTCAAATGGTAAATGCAACTAGCTGTTTTTTTCATGAATCACCATTTTTACTTGAAAGAACGAACAACTGACAGACAAACTATGGTTACTCAGACTTAAGAATCTGGCAGACATTTTCCCAAAACTGAATTTAGTGAATTTGTTATTTTAACAAAAACAACTGACATTTATTGCCAATGATAAAGCTTGAGCTTTCATGCAAAAGTTAGAATTTTAGAAACTTCTATCTTGGGATACAGCTTGACCACTCCTCAGTATTTAAGGAAACTTTTCTAATGAGATCAATGGTGATATGAATGAATGTGGTGTTTTAATTGTACCATAATTGTGTCAATATTTGGAAGTTCTGCATAATGTAATGAACCAGTATTTTCTAGCTAACCAATGCATGATGTTACAAAAGCACACATGGGTAAAAGATCCATTCAAAGTACAAGACAGTCCTCTGAATTTTGCTGTAACAAAATTGCTGTATGAAAAGTTCATTGATACAGTTTTGGATTCTGCATTGCAACTTACCTTTACCATCTGTCAAGTGTGGGTATAGTATAAAAAAGAATCTCTACAATTACCTGCAAGGACTATTAAAATACTTCCTTTTCCCACTAGTATATATCTGTATAAGGCTGGATTTTCTTCACACGCTGATTGTACTTAAACTAAACAACATATAACAACAGAGTAAAGGCAGAAGCAGATATGATTGTCTAGACATCTCCTATTAAGATAGACATTGAAGAGATCTGCAAAAACGTAAACCATGCCACTCTTCGCACTCGTATTTTGGAAAAATATATCTATTTTTCAAATAAAATATAGTATTTATGTTCACAGGCAGTGAATTTATCATTATAACTTTTAAATTCATTAATAAAAATTTTTAACATTTCTCAGTTTTAATTTCTAACATACAATATATTAAGAGGCATAATCCTCATAACAAAAGTTTTTGGGAATCCTCAATAATTTTCAAGATTGAAAAAGGTTCCTCATTACAGGGGGCTTGAGTTCAACCCCTGGTTAAAGAACTAAGATCCTCCAGGCTGTGGCATGAAAAAAAAAAAAAACAACACCAAAACAAACAAATGAAAAAATAAACAGAAAAGACCTCTTGAGATTAAAAAGTATGAGAATCACTGTCTTATACTTTCTAAGGTAGTTTTAGTTAAAAATCTAAATATTGTTGATACACAACATGAAAGATTGGCATCTTGCTAACCCAGAACACTGGTTGCTAATTATCTTATATTTCCAAAGCACACAGTCTGAGAATTGAATGTAATTACTGTTGACTCATATTGAGCTGTTGATGGAAATTCCTATGCGTTTTTCCCATTTTCTGTGGAGCCAAGTCTTTCGAATACATCTGTAATTAGATTTTTAGAGCAAGTAGGAGAAGGCAATGGCACCCCACTCCAGTACTCTTGCCTGGAAAATCCTATGGATGGAGGAGCCTCGTAGGCTGCAGTCCATGGGGTCGCTAAGAGTCGAATACGACTGAGCGACTTGACTTTCACTTTTCACTTTCATGCATTGGAGAAGGAAATGGCAACCCACTCCAGTGTTCTTGCTGGAGAATCCCAGGGATGGGGGAGCTTGGTGGGCTGCCGTCTATGGGGTCGCACAGAGTCGGACACGACTGAAGCGACTTAGCAGCAGCAGCAGCAGGATATCCTATTTTATCTTGTTAGATTTGATCCACCATTTTGGTCTACTGAGAGTATAGCTTGTTTATATTTACCGAAGGCATTCAGGAATATGGCGGCTTCTCTGGTGGCTGAGACAGTAAAGAACCTGCCTGTAATGCCAGTGACTGGGGTTCAATCCTTGGGTCAAGAAGGTCCCCTGGAGAAGGGTATGGCAACCCACTCCAGTATCCCTGCCTGGGAAATCCCATGGACAGAGGAGCCTGGCAGGCAACAGTCCATGGGGTTGAAAAGAGTTGGACACGACTGAGTAACTAACATGTCATGAAAATGATAGTATGATGATGCTGAGAACTAAGCCCTGAGGTATTTACAAAATCAACTGGTCAACACCCTACAGCCACTGCACTATATAGGCAGTTATCCAGTGGTCTTTAAACTACAAAGACTTCATAAGAATCCTGGCCAAATGCCTCACTGAAGGTATTTTTTTTTTTATATGTCTGTCATTTCCTTGCAACCATATTGGGTTCGAGTCTATAATCATTATTTCATCTTCTAGATGGCATAGAAGATTCTCTTTGACACCTTATTTTAGAAGCTTCTCTGGAGTCCACTTTAAAATATTATCTGGGTCAGAAGACAAACTAGATTCCTACTTATCTTGAAGACAGGGCTGAAGTGTGTCCTCCAATTTGGAATGCTTTTCCCAAACCCCTCCAGACAGCTGGCCACTCTCCCTTGTCTGCTCTCACAGCCTTAGTTAGTACAGAGTACTACATATAAATATTTGTCTACTTTCCCCTAAGTGTGAACTCCCCAAGGGTATATTTACATTACAGCAGCCTAACACAGGGGCTGGAAACAAAAAAAAAATGTTTTCCATGAATATTTGTTGAATAAAAACAACTGACTTTGGTTAGTTACTCTAATTGAATCTCTTTGTATATAGTAGGATCTCTTTGCCCATCCTGGGCTTTTGTTATCTCTTACCAATATTATCAATTAGAGGATATTTCTTGACAGAAAAAGAACAAATAAAATAGAAATTAAATTGTTTTCTTTGAATTACTGCCCCTAATACATTTCAAAAACAACAAAACCAGATAGCAATTATACACCTTTTGTTGTCTTTAGTATAATTTATACATTTTAACTATTCTCCTATTTTCTTTGGTTTTTAGCCATTTCAATGTCTAATATATGTCCCTTTAAAAGTTATATTTGTTGGATAGATTCTAGCACAAGAACATGACATAGTTTAGTTTCTCTCCTTTCTTTTCCCCATTGGGATCCTTTGAGATTAAATGGTATTTTAAAATACTCATCTTTTAAAATATTTATTTGGTTGCATCAGTCTTAGTTCTGGCACACGGGCTCTTTGATCTCTGTTGCAGCATGCAGAATCTTTTTAGAAGCATGTGATGTGAGATCTAGTTCCCTGGCCAAGGGTCAAACCCAGGCCCTCTCCATTGGGAAAGCTGAGTCTCAGCCATTGCACCACAAGAGAACTCCCTAAAATACTTGTCTTTAACACCATACATTGTGTCTATTCTTTTCTCTGAGTTTTCTGAAAACTGCCTTCCAAAATTCCAGCCAAATATGTCTAGCAGAGGCCAGATTTTTCCCTCACTGGCTTTGATGAATTCAAAGATAACAACTACTTTTGTCTAATTTTTCCCCACAGTTAAATTTGAGTATAGTAGCAGTTTCCCTATTTACTTCTTATGTCCTTCAGACTTACTCATTTTTTAATATACTACTTCCACTCAAACTACATCTGAAGAAAGAAAAGGAGGCAGTGGTAATAACTGTTTATTGCTTTTCCTCCCTCTCCATATTTTTGATGTCAGTGCCTCTGAGTTGAAGATTCCTTGTTGCTAAATACTAAAAATAAAACTAACCACCCTGACCCCTGGCTCAGTGGGTCCCAGACCTAAGAAGCAGAGAGGGTGGGAAGAGAACCATCTCAATCCCTCTCATCATTTGTCTTTAAATAACCCTTGCCTTTTAAACTTCTAAACATAGGCATATTTCACTAAATAATAATATAATTAATAAAATTAATTATAATGGAAGCAGAAATTAATCCCATATTAATCCCCAAAGATACAATGGAACTATAGAATGCAAATAAAATTCATATTCCAGAGGGTTATATTCTCCTCTTTCACCAGCTATATAAACTGAGACAAGCTAATTAAACTCTGAGCCTCAATTTTCAATCTGGAAAATAGAAATATAAAATATACCTTAGATAATTATTGTGAGAATGAAAAGCTGAAGTGACCAATACAATACTCATTGCATACTGATATTTAATAACAATGATTATAATATAAATCTAAGAATTTACTGTGTATGAAGCACCATGCTAGCCATGACACTATACACAGAAATCCCACTCATCTTCAAAACCCTGTGAGGAAGGTATTGCTGTTATTCCCATTTTCAGATGAAAAAACACAGTCATAGAAATATTTAAGTTAATTTATACAGCATAGCACAGCTATAAGAAGTTGCATCAGGGAATTTCCCTGGTGGTCCAGTTGTTAAGATTTCACTTTCCAATGCAGGGAGATGGGGTTTGATCCCTGGTTGGGAAGCTGGGATTCCACATGCCTTGTGGCCAAAAAAATAAACAACAGAAGCAATATTGTCAGAAAACTAAGATCATGGCATCTGGTCCCATCACTTCATGGCAAATAGATGGGGAAATAATGGAAACAGTGACAGACTTTATTTTTGGGGCTCCAAAATCATTGTAAATGGTGACTGCAGCCATGAAATTAAAAGCTACTTGCTCCTTGGAAGAAAAGTTATGACAAACCTACACAGCATATTAAAACGCAGAGGTATTACTTTGCCAACAAAAGTCCATCTAGGCAAAGCTTTGGTTTTTCCAGTAGTCATGTATGGATGTGAGAGTTGGACTATAAAGAAAGCTGAGGGCTGAAGAATTGATGCTTTTGAACTGTGGTGTTGGAGAATCTCTTGAGAGTCCCTTGGACTGCAAGGAGATCTAACCAGTCCATCCTAAAGGAGATCAGTCCTGAATATTCATTGGAAGGACTGATGCTGAAGCTGAAACTCCAATACTTTGGCCACTTGATGTGAATAAGTGATTTATTTGAAAAGACCTTGATAACGGAAAAGATTGAAGGCAGGAGAAGACGACGACAGAGGGTGAGATGGTTCGATAGCCATCACCAACTCAATGGACATGAGATTGAGTAAGCTCTGGGACTTGGTAATGGACAGGGAAGCCTGGCGTACTGCAGTCCATGGGGTGACAAAGAGTCAGACTCGACTGAGTGACTGAACTGAACTGAATTAAAAACTTTAAAAAATATATTAAAAAAAGAATTAGTGTCAGGATGACACTTTGGATCCAGGGCATCTTCCTCCAGAGCCCAAGTTCAGAAGCACCTTGAATGAGAAAAAGCACACTTTTTCTTCTCATTCAATGAAGACCTTGCATAGATCACTTCTTTCTGTATTTGTTAAATAGCACTTTAACATACTGCCATAACATGCAACTTCTGAGAAAGTTAATATTCATGATGTCATACAGACATATATGTTTACTTCAATGACAAAATAACTTGGCTAAGTCTGACATCCTTAAAAAAAAAAAACAGTTCCCTTGAAAAACAGCTGAAAAATAGGAGAAGAGTCATGTTTGTAATGGCCACAGAAAGTGAAAAGCTTAGCATTTGCCCCCTCCATTTTTCTTTCAGTTGGAAGGCAGCTTGCAAATGGAAAAATCATTTCCCATCACCTCTCTCTCAGAGACTGAATATGATGAAAAAACAGAATAAGGCTAACCCCTGAAGCAAGCAGAGCTGAGAGTCGCTTCTGTCCTAGCCAGGAGCCCAAGAAGATTGATTAATCCTGAATAAGATAGCTATAGCTCCTCACCAGATCTGACTGCGATAATGCATGAAAAATGCAGCAAATTAAAGCACTTTACACAGTATAGACAGAATGACACTCTCAAAATACAAATTTTCTGTACCCATGAGGGGCTGTGCACAGACATTCAGAAATATGTTTTTGAAGCATTTTCAATTCTGAGGTCAGAAGGTTTTTTTGACACACAAATTTCTGATAAAATATGTTACAGGGTCTAGAAAAGAAGATATCTCCTAGAACTAGGATATTTCTATAGAGAGGAGTTGCCAGAAGAAGCAAGGTAGAACCTGCAGGGGAAAGAGAGGAGAGGCACACAAAGTTCAAGTGGTGGAGGTCTTGATGTTCATTACTGCAAAATATTGATAGTATTTGGTGTTCCTCAAAGTACGTAAGAATAAAAACTTGAGCTTAAAAAAACAACACACTTGCTCAGTCTGGGCCTCCTAAAGGTATGAATGAACTCTCCTTGCAAAGTGTCTCTTACTGAGACGGCAAACCTAAGTCAGCATAAACAAGATGTCTGCTCTTGTGAACCAGAGTCAGGGTGTTTTGAATGTACTTGGCAGACAAACCAGATCTTACTCTTTTAAGGTCTCACCCAACAGCATCCCAGCATAGCAGTTGGAGTAACTATATCCATTCTGAAAAGACAAATCCCTGTCACTTATAGGGGCCTAGGCAGTGTCAGTGCTCCAAGACTAACTCATAGCCTATTCTTCAGTATGACAAAATATTCTTGTTTTCTCATTCCCAATCTGCAACTACTTAGATTTTTTTAAAGTTAAATGTGACATTTTATAAACTTTCCCTGGTGATTTTTAGTTAAGACTGATGTTATGCTGTAATTGTATATATTAACAATCCAATTTAGGGTTTATTTCTAATTAAATAATACAATCAAACATGTAAATTTAGTGGCATACTCAACTATAGTACTTAAAGGGTCACTCAGTGTCTGTTGTGCTTCCTTAAGAGTAAATCATTGATTTAAAGAGAGACGACATGAAATGACATGTGAACTTTCCTGAATGGTCTAATTAGGAGAATAATGTTAACTATCTAAATGAAGTTTAACTAAATGACTTATTTACATCTTCTCTAAATAAACAGCAGTAATTCTAATCAGCTATTATAGAAATTCAGGTAGTTATAAACAATTTTATCATATGATCCTCCCTTGGCTTTGAAAATAATTTCTGAATTTAAAAAATTCAAGAAGAAAAATTATCTCAATATAGTTCCCTTCAATGAGGAAATACAATACACTACTTGGCATGTGTCCACAGGAAAAGTCTGGCTCCCAGATGCTTCTTGCCAGACCACAGTGGATTCAATAATGTTTAAACAACTGACAATGTGCACTCACAGCACTGATGACACAGTCACCAAAAATTCAGCAGGAGCCTGTCTCATGGGTGTATTCACATATCGAAAAGTAATATCAAAACAAAACAAATCCTAGACATACTTCACAAATGTAAAAGATTCAGCTCAATTCAGTTAGGTTTTTAAAAAATATATGTCACCAAAATTACATAAAAATGTGTAAATAAGACTTTTTATGCCTCTGCAAGAGATGTAAATAAACAAATATCAATTTTTTATTGGTGTTCTTGAAAATGAGGACTATAAACTTTAATTTGCTTCCTATATCTAAAGTCCAACAACTCTTTCCAGCAACCAATTAGCTATTTCCAAAGCTCATTCATTATAATCACACAATTTAAATTAATATCCATGATTTCCTAAACCCATATCTGTTGGTAACAACTGTCTCCATTAGTTTGGTACCAAATGAAATTTCCAATAATTTATCACTTCTGATCTCCAAAAACAATAACTTTATAGGATTCGGGGGAGAAATAAAACTTCAAAATTTTGATACCAAAGTGGTAGCTCAATTTTCTTAGATACATAGCATCTATTGTCTTTAAAACTGGCCTGCAATGTATCATTTATTGTAATGATACACTTTCTAACCAGAAAGGTTCTGAGTAAAATCTACATCCTACTGTAGCACATTCAAGCATAAACAAAATACTGTTAATATTTAATATGAAATCAGCTGTCACAAATGTAGCCAACAGTGAAAAAGCCATGATACAAATAAAATTACTTTGTGTGATTCTCCCTATTTCCAGAGACAAGTTACTGTGAGGTGATATCCTCTCTCTTAATAACAAACAACTTCTGTCACATAATGTTTATGTCATGTAAGTTTTGTAAATCAATAGTGCAAAAACTGGTTTGACTTTCTGGGAGAGAAAATGATTGATCGGCACAGGGAATAAAATACATTATTTAAATTAGGAAGACTTCATTTGATTGGAATGCCAACCCCATTTTTAAGTCATACTCTCATATAACCACATTAACCTCACTTGACATGACCTCAAATGCAAATATGTATTATTGTTGGCTTATAAAACCAAAGTCTACATTTGGATCTTGATGGATCTCTACCTTGAGTACTTCTCCACATAAACAATCATCATTTTCTCCCTAAATAAGAATAGGATCATTAACTTCATAGATTCAGCAGCCATTTAAAAATCTCTTTTGTCATATATTCGACAAAATTTCTTGTCAAGAAGTAATTAATATTGAGTATAAAGCCCAGAAGGCAGGATATTAGACTCCAGCATGGAATCTTGCCTATAGCATACACTTAGATTTTTGTTTATTTGACCTGAATTAGTTGATAAGTCAAACACTTAAAATTAACCTAAGTCTCTACTGTAGTGGTTTTGGAGTAACTGATTACTTATATCTGAGAATTCAACCTCTAACAATATGGCCAACCAGGCTGAAACAGACCTGTGTCTCCTACTTGGTCAAAGGGGAATAGTGACCCTCTATAGGGTGCAGTGGAGGCTGAAGTTTTAAGCACTTCACAGATACAGGAGACACGGCCTAAGGCCCGTGGAAAGCGAGGAGCTGGAAGCAAGACCTCCACCAGCTTGGAGAAGCCACAAGGAAGTTTTTTTTCTTCCCAGGGCACTGGATGGCAGTGGTCAGAGGGGGAGGTGAAGGGTTTCCTGTGAGAAATCAAACCTCACAGCCTGTACAATGTGAGATCCAAACATACACTATCCTCAAGTAGTATTTTTAAGCCAAGAAATTTAACATAAAAATTGTGAAACTCCTGGGGCTCTGCAAAACCATGGGTAGGAACATTTCCACAACCCAGAGCACAGGGCATTCCTGCAGGGGCAGGAAGAAAAGCCGATAAGCTCGCAATATTCGAAGTAAGCATAAAAGACGCCCGAGTAAACAGGCAATCCTGGTGTTGCCAGCTCTAACACAAGTCAACACAGAGTGCTGTGAGAGCACAGAGGAGAGCTAAGAAATTAAGGAAAAGTTCAGAGAAAAGTAAATCTTTATTCTCCTAGTGCTGTTAAACCAGGGATTCAAAACACAAACTGCTGTGGTCGGGTTCCTTTGCTTTCACCCAGTGAAGGATTAATCCCACGTGAATATTTTCCAGGGCTTTGGACCATCTGGTTTTTAATGTCTCAAGCAGTGGAGTTTCTTCTACCACTTCCTTTGAAAAGTCTTTTTTTGTTGTGGCTGGGGCCAAAAAAAAAAAAGGTTTAAATGCTAGGGGAACTTGGCAATTGTTGTTAAAGTTCTTTTTATTTCTTGTTACCTCTTTCTAAATACTTTCATGAATATAAATTCTCCTCTTTCCCTATGACATGAATATACTATAATCTGTCCTCTTCCAAATAAACCAGGTTACCCACCTGAATGTTTTTTAAGAGTTTGTTTACGGTCTCCCTTACTGTAATCATTTTACTTTCATCTTCAGAATGTTCTTTAGGTGGTGTTCAAACCACGTTTTGCTCCTTGAGTTTGACAGCAATGAATAAAGGGGTGGGTCTTTTCTGATATTTCTTCTATTGGCATAGACTTTGATCTTTGCTTCTCATCAGTCTCTTTTTAGTCTCTGATTACTTTTCAAAATTAGCCTTTGTTGAATACTGCTAAGACACTTCAGTCATGTCCGACTCTGTGCGACCCCATAGACAGCAGCCCACCAGACTCCCCAGTTCCTGGGATTCTCCAGGCAAGAACACTGGAGTGGGTTGCCATTTCCTTCTCCAATGCATGAAAGTGAAAAGTGAAAGGGAAGTTGCTCAGTCATATCCGACTCTTAGCAATCCCATGGACTGCAGCCCACCAGCTCTGCCGTCCGTGGGATTCTCCAGGCAAGAGTATTGGAGTGGGGTGCCATCGCCTTCTCCATTATTGAATATTAGCTATATTTTATATTTCTATTTAACAAACTCTGAGTTATATTAGTCAACACTGTACTCCCCAGTGCCAAGCACAGTGCCTGACATATAACAGCTGCTTAATTAATATCTAATGTATAAATAATAATTTCTTGAAAGAATAATGACTAGCTTACATGAAAGTTGGGGGTGTTTTTTCTCATTTCATGTTGCATTTTCTTCACCCTTTTCAGTTCTTTCATTAAAAATTTAAATGATTTGAAAGCTTCAGAATACCTCCAAATTAATGCTGGGCTCCCAAGAAATATTAAATAAACAAGTAGGCTAAAATGCACATATTTTAAAGTGTCTGCACATGTATATCTACATGCTTGGGGGTTATTGTCTTACAGTTATGTCTTAAGCCATATAGGGAGAGATAATGTTTTATTATGAGTATAGATGACCTTCACCTTGACCCATGTAATCAAGCTAGGTTTCCAGGAAGAACTGAGATGTAAGGTAATTTGTGAAAGAAAACATAAGCTGCCCAGGGAAGTGAAATGAGGTTATCTGGTGTATGAGAGAGTGTAATAGGCAATGTGAAATCGGTAGCAGGACATGTAAACAGTGGGCTGAGGAAAGGAGCTTACTTAATTGAAGGAAAGGGTGTGGAATGGAGAAGGAAACAAGGGTAATATAAGTCACAGCTGGGACTAGAAATGAGCAAGCTGAATCCTGACTACAGCCTTCCTCTGTCCTAGATCAGTAACTCCTCCAAATACCCACTGAATCCAAATAGGGGCTTGAAAGATAATTTTTGAACACTTTCCCCAAGCATCTGCCTAATCATTAATTCTTAACTTTTGTTCTCCCATCTTTTAAGCTGCTTGTGCAACTTTCCAGATCTGAGATTATTTTTGAACATGAAGCTCCTCATTTTTTCACCAGTTACTCTTGTTACCAGCTTTTTGTCCTTGTGGATGTCAGCTTAAAAAAAAAATCATAGTTACGATCCTGTGCTGTTTAGACTTACTCTACCTGTGGTCTTTAATGAATGAGTGCAAGCGAAGGAGAATGTCATTTCCTAGGAAATGTCTTGCTTAAGATGACTAACCTACCATAGGGAACTGGTAACTCAAGTTGATCCTGTTGCTCACAGTGGATGATCTATCTTTAATGGCACAAAAGATGGATGATATTAGAGCTTTTCATCACTCAATGTATTATATTTCACAAGTTTATTTATTTGAGACCATGCTCACTGGAAAAGTAACGTTAGATTTTAATGAGGTTTTGGAAGATTGGTCATACTTCAATATACCACTGATAGTATTCCAAGTACAATCACTCTTTCAGGATTCTGTAGTCATTGGTGTTATTAGGAAAAGAATCATCATAGAGAAAGAATTTCTCTGACTTTAACTAATGGGCCCCTCTAACTGAAGACTACATTATTCAGGTATTATTTATTGACTTTGAATGAGGAAAACACTGGCCTAAGTACTCTGGGGGATGTCAAGAAACATGAGATTTGATCCCTGCCCTTGAGGAGTTTGTAAAGGTTAAGTTATAATGATCCATCCATTTGCTTGTTTGCCGAATAAATAATCCCATGAAAAGTAAAATATGAATATAAGATTTACAGAACAGTAGATAACAACTTTGGGTAAACTCTGGGAGTTGGTGATGGACAGGGAGGCCTGGCATGCTGTGGTCCATGGGGTCGCAAAGAGTCGGACACGACTGAGCGACTGTACTGAACTGAACTAACAAGATTGTCACAGAGTTTTATGTCATTGTGCGACCCCATAGATGGCAGCCCATGAGGCTCCCCCATCCCTGGGATTCTCCAGGCAAGAACACTGGAGTGGGCTGCCATTTCCTTCTCCAATGCATGAAAGTGAAAAGTGAAAGTGAAGTCGCTCAGTCATGTTCGACTCTTAGTGACCCCATGGACTGCAGCCCACCAGGCTCCTCCATCCATGGGATTTTCCAGGCAAGAGTGCTGGATGGGGTGCCATTAATTTTCAAATGTATGGTGCTACAGAAATTCAGGGAAGCAGAGGTAAGTTCATGCTGAGATGGACAGAAGAGGCTTTCTGGGGAGACAGGATTTGACATGGAATGTGGCAAGGAACTAATTAGAAACTGAACTAAGAGCATTTCATACAGATGAAATATAAGAAACACAAGGCTAGAAAAGTAGCGGATCTCTGGGAGAATGAATAGTAAGTTGTCTGTTGAATAGGAGAGTTGGTGCAGTGTAATAGCGGCTGACCCAGAAAGTTCCAGTGAGCCTGTAGAAGACCTTTGAATGTCCAGGTATGGAGCTTGGGCCTTATCTATCCTACAGGAAGTGAAGAGCTATTCAACATTTTGAAACAGTGGAAATATATGACTTAAAAAACTTCTCAAATCTGTTTTTTGAAAAATAGTTTCTTCACTAAATAAAAAAAGTATCAATTAGCTTAAAAAGGAGGTTTTGAATTCTTTTACATACATTGTCTTCTAATAGCAAATGAGATATTCCTGACAAAAGTATTAATGCTCAAAAAGGTGGAGGACATGATTAGTAACATACCATTCTAAGCTTATAAAAATATTGTACTGTGTCCAATAAATAGATATAACTTTCAAGGGTATTTTAATTGTTTGTAATGGAATAACTACAAATAATTCACCTAAACAAGTTTAGAGAAAATACTATATAAACCAATACTGTACAGTGGTGTAAGGAATATACAGAATTAGCAAATTAATATTTTCATTATTCCTGATGGGGGACTACAAACGTTCTACATGTGTGGCTAGGAAAAATATGGCGAAGGAATACAGCAATACTATTTGTACTCTGGGATTGGTAGAGTATTGGGTGGGTAGATATAGATAGACAGATGGACAGACGGGTATGTTGATAGATCTTTCTATCTATATATGTTTAGCTTTTTTGTTTTTTTATAGTTAAATATTCATATACCCATTTCTCTGATTAAATCACCATATTTGAGGATGGGGTATTCCATCATCTCCCTTCCACTCTGCATCTTGTAGATAACGAAATATACTAGACTAGGAGGCAGGAGACTTGGGATCCAGTTCCAGCAAGAGCTCCACAATATCACTCTGCAAATACATTTTCTTATTCACCTATGAGAAAAGTTTTCTGCTTCATCTCAACTCCTATAATAGGGGATAAATGGGTTAATAGATAAATAGGTATAAGGAGTTGTCATTTCTTGGTAAGAATTCTAGTGAAGTTCTAAAAAAGGAGGGAAGATGTCACACACGACTGAGCGACTAACACACTCACACACTTTCACTACCTCACATCTCCATCTTGCCCCAGATAACTGCAAGCTAAATTTAGTTTTAACTCATTTTAAATTAAAATACACACTCATTTAAAAATAAGAGTTAATTAACACTGCTGATACATTTTACCTATTGCTATGTTCACTGTTGTTTCCTGGACTCTCCACCTTACCTCTGTGTTCACTTTTATTTTGGCTGAAGTTCATAGCAAGGAGCAGAGCCAGGATTCAAATCAATGTGTGTCCTCCAAAGTCCTTGCTCAACCACAACAATTTACTTTTCACAGATAGAGAAAGATATTCTGTGTGTATGGGGCAAGGAGGGGAGCCAGCAGATAAGAGATAGATGGAGAGGAAGAGGGGAAGTGAAGGATGCCTTATGAGAAGGTGTCATGATAGTTTTGACACTGCTGGAAGACAGGATTCATATATCAGAAAAGCAAAGACAACTAACTCATGAGACTTGAATAATATATATACGTATATATACACAGGGTTTCCCTGGTGACTCAAATGGTAAGCCTGCAATGCAGGAGACCCAGGTTCAATCCCTGAGTAGGGTAGATCGCCTGGAGAAGGGAATGGCAACCCACTCTAGTGTTCTTGCCTGGAGAAATTCATATAAATATGTATGTATATGATATAAATAAACATGGGGAATTAGGGTATAGTCATATGTCAAGGGGCTTGGGCTAGAATGGGAAGGTGTAGCTGCACCCATTTAAGGCCTGTGTAAGAATGCAAGGGATTTCGAGGACCTAGGTACAGTACCTGCCACAAAACAGGTGCTCAGGGATATTTATGGAAAGAAAGAAATAAAGCAAGAAGGAAAAAATGTAAACCCAAAAGGGAAGGCAGGAAAATAAAAGAATGAGAAAAGGAAGAAGGGAATAAGGAAGCAAGAAGAAAATGAAAGGAAAGCAATTAAAAGAAAAGGCAGAAGAAAGTAAATAAAAAGAAGGATCTCTTTTTTAAAAATGTAAGCATTGTATATTTATAAATGGGCTAAAAAATAAAAGACAAAAGATTTGTATCAAGCTGTTAACAATGTGTACTTAGGGTAGAAGGTGAATGATTTCTACTTATTAACTTTATGCCCATCAGAAATATTTAAGGTTTATCCAGTGAGCATATACTGTCTGTAAGCAAAGATTTAAAAATTAAGGGAAATGTGCAGAGAATAATAAAGAACCACCTGATGCAGCGTGGTGTGACTCACCCTCAGGTGAGTGCATCTCCCTGCTTCCCTCAGCACGGCTGCCTCAGTGACTCCCTGATGACCTCCAGGAGCAGAGAACATTTTTCCTGCCATCTCAAGGCCATTAATCTCCTCAAAGTCCAGGCCCCAAAAGGGAGAGAAATCCCATTATTGGACTTCCTCTCCTCTTAAAGCCACCTGTCAAATTCCAGGTGGCCTTGGAATTGCTTAGCCCTGCAATCTCCCAGGTGGCCTGACTCCGTTCAAAAAGATGCAATCCTTTGCCCACAGGTCTTTCACTTCAGCCTCAAATGATAATAACCCTATCAGAACAGGATAAGCCAAATGTCTATACAAGAAAGATACATATTTATGATAGCAAAAAAGACTCTCCTGTCACAGACCGCAGTTCATGATAATAGAGAAAAAATGCTTTTTTTAAAAAAAATCTTTCATGGTCTTCTCATTTTTCTAAGACTGAGAGTCTTGAAGACAATTCAGTCCCTTGATGAAAATTGTTAACAGACAAGTCCAGCTGATCCCTTATAAGCTAGAACCATTCTATGTATCCTAGTTTTACTTTTATAAGAAAACCTGTGTTTTGCCCATAAAAATAAACTCATGTGAAGCATGGGTGATGGGTTTTTACAACTCATGAAACATAGATAAAAAGGTGATAAACCAAAAGCCATCTATTATACCCTTGTAACAGAGTTTTTCAACCTCGGCACTATTGACAGTTGGGGTCAGGTAATTCTTTGTTGTGGAGGACAGCTGTCCTGTGCTTTGGAGGATGTTAAGAAGCATCAACCAAAAACGCCTCCAAGAGTTCAATCATTAAATGCACCCATGGGGTCAAAGTCTCCCCTGGTTGAGAACCACAGATGAAGTGCCAAGTTGCAAAAATAGGTTAATTTATTTCTCTACAATTAGCAATATATGTTTTGCACGCACACAGATATTTGGGGTTTTAATATGTATTAAAGCATCTCTTGTAATGAATTTGTTTGCAATGCCAACGGCAAAGTAGAGAAAAGCAACATGACAGACAAAATTATATCCCAAAGCTTCATGCTGTATTATGAAATAGGCAACAGGAAGAATCCTAAAGTCACATTTATATTCAGCAAAGATAAAAAATACAATTAGATGTGTGCAGTGGCCTTAATTTATGGATGTTTTCCTTATATTCTATAACTTCAGAGAATCCTCTCAGCAGAGTTCAGAGCTTAAACAACTACAAAATTTGACTTTAGTTATCTACCATACCATGTAACAGGACATCATATCACCATACTTTGTAATTCAGTACCATGGTTTAAGGAAAAAGAATGCCAGCAGGTTGTCTGGACCAATGATATTAAAATGCTGAATATATGTGATTCTATGAAAGTCAACAGGCATCTTTCCATTGCATTCCAAAGGAATAAGAAAAAATTGTTTGGTGAAATCAGGAATGATGTTAATACCAGAGACTCTAAGGTCCTCTATGACCTTATTAACTTGGTAATATGAGTAATAATTACTCAGCAAGAAAAGAAAGCTAAAATGTATTTGGGGGGGGATAGGTTGTAATTAATTGATTAAGTGCCTCTCATTTCATTTGCTGGCAATTCCTTCAAATTTAAATACTCAAACACTTTTTTTATGTATATACATTAGCTTCATGGGGAAAATTTATAGCTGTATTTCACTTTATATTCCATTTTAGATGCAGATAGTTGGATTGAATAGATTTAAAATGTAATTGAATGACTAAAGAATAAAAACACCCTTTTCTGGCTTGGATAGTTCAATCTATCATTACAATATTAAAAAAACGAATGAATTTTTTTAATAGGTTAATGGGATTAGAAATTTATCTTCCTATTTTATGCTACCCTCTCTCCTCCAGTTCACTTGCCAGAAGAATTCAAATGCAATTCCCCTGAAATCTACAGATTTTATAGACTAACAAGCAGTTATCATTCCTGTTACTAGCTGATTCTATTGAGTCTACATCTTTAAAAGTCTTTTTGTTGTTCTGTTTCTGCAGAATGTCTTGATGTTTACAGAAAAAAAAATCCGATGACATGGTTACTAGAAGAGAAGAGCAAGCTGGGCTGATTTCTGCAGGAGCTTCCCAAGTATTGTTTTCCCCTTTCGAGATTCAAATTAAAACAAAAACATTCTCCTATATTTCTAATGAAAAAATGAACAATAACTTCTGGAATTTGTGCTAAGCCAAATGAACTCATTACTGTCTTATGAAACAGTTTAACACACTTTTATCAAATAATAACTTTGCAAATAGAAAGATACTATCATAGTATCATCACATAGTTAACATGACTGGCCTATGCTAATAGGTACTAAGACATAAACAATGTCAAAGCATTAGGATATTTAAAGAAAAGCCAAATTTCTTTAATATTCCCCAGAAATGGCATTGTCTCAAGTCTTGTCTACAGATGTATAAATACTCTAAATGCAAAAAAACTTACAAATTTATTGTTATTCTTTTGTGAAGTTAGTTAAAATTTAATGAACAAGAAATTAAACAAAAACTGTTGTAATAAAGTTAGAATATTCTAACTGAAAAACAATTACAATGAAACTATTTACATTCCCAAAAATTATAAACATTTTTCAAGGGATATTTTGCAATACAATTTTTAAACATGTTTTCTTATTATGATTCTTGAGACTTAAACACTGCAGGTTTATTTCACATTTTAAAAAGACACTTGAGCAAGAGTTTTACTTTCTCAAAGGACTCTATGCTTTAAACCACATGTCGAGTGCTTAGATTTTTCTCCAAACACATTTTATGCTTCATCTTTCAACTAAGAGGATTAATTTTCAACTATATGTAATTGACAGAAAATCGTGTTGAAATGGTGAAAAAAAAGTAAAAGTTGCTCAGTTGTGTCCAACTCTTTGTGACCCCTTGGAATTCTCCAGGGCAGAATGCTGGAGCGGGTAGCCTTTCCCTTCTCCAGGGGATCTTCCCAACCCAGAGACTGAACCCAGGTCTCCTGCATTGCGGGCAGATTCTTTACCAGCTGAGCCACAAGGGAAGCCCAAGAAATCTGGAGTGGGTAGCCTATCCCTTCTCCAGCAGATCTTCCTGACCCAGAAATGGAACCAGGGTCTCTTGCATTGCAGGCGGATTCTTTATCAACTGAGCTATCAGGGAAGCCCATTGAAATGGTAGTTATTAATTAATTCTGGGAATTTACCAGTCAGATTTCAGATATATATACCTGTTAGTACAGAGCTGGAAAAATACTAGCAGTTTGTAAGCATGCTCACTGCTTTTCCACTGTTTTAACTTCCTCAAAATTATATTCATAATTTACAGAAGTGAAAGCAATTAGCTTAACTCTTCTCCTGAAAGAGACAGCATTTTTGAAAGGAAAAAAAGTTACCTTCCTAGTTTTAGATATTGAATCCAACGAAAACTCTAAGAGCCAACTTTAGGGTTTTTACCAAAAACAAAATTCCCTCTGTAATAGCTGGCTCAAGCCTGACAAACTTGAACTGTGTGGACACTGAAGCAGCTCTCAGTTACACTAGGGAAGAAAGAACTAGACATTCCACAGCTGCCTACCCCAGCTTCTTCCCAGGGGTACAGCTGCAGTCTCTATCAAATCAATCACTTTGTACAGCCACTGGGATCCCAGGCAGGGGCACTGAATCCTAGAGCAGCTTAGATTTCTTCCAGTACCACAGCAAGAAGTAAGACTACTTCAAAAGTAACCTGTTATTTCCAATGATTATGTGGCTCCGGGCCAAAAAAAAAAAAAGTGATGAAGACCATCTGCAGTGACAGAAAATAAAAGATGTCTCATATTTTTAAGATTTCAAGCTACTTACGGGCGATCTTCCTTGGTTTTTTAGCATGAAAATGCTATAAATATGTGTCCTTTATTCCTGACCAATTTTTTATTTGAGGTGTAGGGAGAGGATGATCAACTTGAAGAAACCCAGAACTTAACTGACAGTCATTGTGGCATTTGTAATGAGACCCACTCACTGCAGGGTTTTAAAGAAGGAAGTATATATGACAATAGTATCATGCTTAAAGGTACAACAGTCTTCCATTTTACATCAGTACACATTCTCACTCGCTCTTCCGAACCTTTTAAAGACTAGTATGACAGTATTAGTGATATGGTGCGACTAAAAAAAAGTAGTCAGAGAATAAATATTCTTTGCTACTTGAGGATAGCTGATGCCAGGGCAGATGCCATTTCCTTGGAATAAATCAGAAAGGAAGGAGCTATAACCATGTAGTTCTATTAAAATAATAGAAATGTACAAATTACCACTGCTCGCAAAATCATGCTTTTATACTAATCATCTTCTTCTAAGGTAGTAAAAGACAATATGCAGATGCATATTTTGGTAATTTTTGTAGTGTCTTGGATTTATAATCCCATTACAATCATTAATTCTTACTTGGTCAGAAAACCATTATTGTAACTCCATATAAGCATTTGCAGAATTTACTAGATATAATAATGAAAACAATAATGATCATGTTACAGTATATTATCGGCATGCTCTGACTCAAGCACTGTGCTGGGAGCTTTTAGATACATGACCTAGTTTACCATCATCCCCCTCATGAAATTATCCTTATTTTATAGATGAAGAAATTGACTTTTAAGTCACTGAGCTAGTAAATGGTATAGGCAGAACTTAAACGTTTTGACTCTGAAGTCTATGTGCTAGTTATTGAAAATCACATTTGTGTATTAATTTTGAACATTTTAGGTATTTCTAAAGTTTATACTGTTGTTAAATTGTTTGAGTTAAAGAAAAATAGCTTCTCTATATGCTATGTCAGTTAAATATCACTTATATTGCTTATAATGTCTTTTTCTTCTCCAATGGCTGATTTTTTTAATAACGAGAAAAAGGCTCATTTCAACCTAGAGTATTAGTAATGCAATAATTCCCTAAGTGTTTTCATATTCTAAGTATCTAAAGTTCCATATGCCTATCTTTCTGTTTGAGGCTATCAGACCGGCAAGTCAAATTAAGACAATTAAACTTATATTACATAACAGATACTGAGGCATATAAACACTAAATCATGCCTGAAAATGCAGAATGATAAAATATCAAGTAAGAAAACTTCAAGCCTCAAAAGGCCTTTGTTTACAGTTCAACAATATTCCTCCAAGACAATGCAACACACTACAGCAAGGAGGAATACATGAGGCAGAAGTTGTTGACATATGGGGTATGCATAGAACTTCTGGTTAATGGAAGTTCCAAGATGTATAAATAAAAAATGATGTGTGAGTTGCTGGAAAAAACTGTAAGGCAAGTCAATTTTTTAATTAAAAAATTATGTAGCATAAACAATGCTAATGAGCCAAAAGTCCCATGAGATTAGGACTGTATCTGTTTCATTTTAACATTCCATTCACTTTTCATAAATGTACATCCACTCACTTGAAACACTTCAAGCAGAACCTTTTGTAATATAGAGTTTTGAAGATTTTCTTTGTCCTCGTTTTTAATATTAATAGTTCACCATCTTCTCAAGTTGTCAACTTGATGATATATGGCATTTTTTTAAGGCCCTAAAATCCTTAAATGAATTACCATAAATAAATACCTGGCAGTTCTTCATAAATTTCATCATCAATTGGCAGACTCCTTGTTGGTGAACTGCTTGGAAAGGATGATCGACATCATCGTACAGCTCTCCTCTTTCCTCATCATCCTCAGGAATAACATCAGACCCCATGTCTACAAAGCATGTTTCAGGAAGTAAAACTTTAAAGAATGCAAAAGTGATTTTCCAATCCTTATTACCTAAATTAATGCAGCCCTACAGAGTCACAATATTGATATATGTTACATCCTTAACTTGAACATTTTAGAAATTGATTTATGTATGAGCATGTGAATTTAAAAGTTACTAAATGGTACTTGCAGAAAAGATGCTTTAATTAATCTGAAGTGAATGGTATGTATTACAGTCATGTTCTGCTGGTCATTTCTCACAGAAGTCAATGAGCTTCTGTATATGAAACTCCAACTTATTCAGTTATTCAATACTCAAAGACTGTGATACCTTGTTCAATGGGTTGCTCTTACCTTGTAACACAAAGTTCAGCTGCTGCACCCATTCTTCGGCATCTTTAGGAGAGGCTGCTGTGAACTAAGGAAAAACAAACAATAGCAATAAAAAAAAATCACAACCGTAATGAAAAGTATGTTGCCTCCTTTTTGTTTCTATAAGACCATTAGTAATTCTTTCCATGTCTAGTACTACTTTTCTTGCAAGGATGCTTCTTATAATGTACAGTTAATTCTGACAAATTTATGTAATTGAAGCAGAGGATGATGGATTTGAAACTCTGATCAGCAGCTGGCAGCTGTGCAGGAAAAAAAGCTGCTTCTCTTCATCAATGTCAAAGACAGAACTGATGAACAAAATTTGCCCTTGACAATTAGAAGACACCCATGAATTTCTTCAGACTGCTGGGTACAGCTTTCTTAAAAATGTTCTTGTCAGATTCCAACACATTAACTGACAACTTAATTAACTGGCTTTCAACTGCAATCTCAGATATTTAAAACTTATTAAACATACATTCCATATTGATGCTAGCTGATAGCTCTTGACTTGCAGAGCTGATATGTGTCTTTACCTTCATTTTCTCCCACAACTCTAAGCAATACAATATGCATTAAACTCTGATATTTTTCTTTTGATAATTTCACTCTTTCTGCCATGTAATTCTTTTAAAAAATCACTCAGTTCTATTAAAATAGGTATAAAATGAAACACGTGAAGTAATTGATGAATTATATATTCTCCTGTTCTCTTTCAAGAAGATATCACTTGAACTTATCTGAATTAAAAAAAAAATCTATTTTCTCTTACATGAATCTTTAATGTTTAAAACCCAGTGTTTTATTATTATTATTAACCTGTCAGGAAGAGTTGTTTTAACAAAATGTTAATGTCTTCACAAATGAAATCAGGAAGTCTTATCAACTTAATTTCAAGGCAACATAAAAACTCCAACCTGATAGATACGTTTATCAGGAGCAGAAATTTCAAAACAGCAATCTTTCTTTCCATCCTTCCTAAGAGTGTTATTCATCCTGACATTGTAGCCGTCTATCGCAAATTCACCTTTCTGCTGTTTGTCTGTTTAAGATGAAACAAAAGTTAGAATTTCATTTACTATAGTGAATATAAATGTCTAGTTGATTAATTTTTATTTAGATTTTTTGATAAATTCTTGGAAAGAATATTTTTGTCACACTGCTTTCATAGTATAATGCTTAAGTAACATTTCTAGCTATCGCTTTTAATTCTAGAGGTATTTGGAACGGTTGAGTTTAAAAAGGACTTCTTAGGGAACCAGAAGATGTCTGTAGATAGTGGCCTTATTCAGAAGGAAACAAGCAAATATGACAATTTCATGTAGGGAAAATCCAAGATTGGAACTCAGAACTTGCTAGACAAGCCCACTACAAACCCATGGCTTTTTCAGATTTAGTACACCAGTGGGAAAACTTGTCTAGTTGAAAACCTGCTGGGCTTTTATTTACTATTAACTCTTTTCATCCCTACCCTCCAATTCCCCCCACCTCCAAAAGCTTCTAAAACACAACTTTTCTGTTTTAGAAAAACCCCCTAAATTGGAACAAATCAAATTCTAATTTTAAAAAGCAAAACAAAACTACTAATTACAAAAAAGATGGAGGGAAACAAATATTTGAATGGAGAGGAGTGATAAAGCAAGTACAGAAGCATTTCTTACCAAAACAAAAGTAGGTTTCATAACCAGTCAGTAAACAGTTAAACTAGTAAAGCACATTTGAATCCCATATGATGAAAAATCAAAAGAAAAGATGACATCAGTTTTAGCCAGATATTACTATAAAGACAAATAAAGCAGGAATACAACAAAGGATTTAATGCTGAAACTGAAATTAGTCACCTTTCCCACTTTATCCAGTTATATGATTTTGAGAGAAAAGAGGCATTGCTATAGGATTACTTTCGAGGGTAATGTACGATATTAAAATTCTGAATAAGAACAACTGAACTTTCACTGAGCTCAGAGGAAATACAGAAATACTCTCGTATCATACGGTACAGGGCTCTCTCAGTTTACGGCACCAGTAAAATATTATCTCCTTTTCTTACGTATACTAATGTAATGCCTGAAGTAAGAAGCATTTTCAAAAGGTCACTGAGATCATATCTTGTTCAAAACATCAAAGGAAAAAAAGTAGTAACTCCTGACTTAAATCTGCACATTCTAATCATATTCGTCACAATTTACATCCCTTTAGATAATTGAAAAGCAATTTAAATTCAAAAATTTGAAGTTTGCTTTGTAGAAAAAGTTTGCATTAAACTCTGTGAGGTGAAAACTATAAAAATCAGAGTAAGCATTTCCCAAAGCATGTTTTATTGGATATTAACAGGTTTCTATGACCCAATAAGTTTGGGAAATGCTGAATTAAACAAAGTTATACAGGTTTTGTTAGTCCAGGCCTTCTTGAGGCCCTTAATATACTTATATATTGATCAAATTTCTATGAGAAAAATTTAGTATGCAACATTTCCCAAAATTATTTATCAATGGAACCCTTTTTTTCAGAGTATTTTATGGAACCAATACTCCCTGAACATAATTTGCAAAATGCCTAACTAGAAAAATACTATTGGGGAAAGGGTATTAAAATAATAATTATTGGTTAACTACTGTTGGTTTTCTGAAATTCTCAAAAGAAAAATTAATCATTTATTCACTTATTCAACAAATGTATACTGAGCACTTAAAACAAGTAAGGGAGTGTTACAAGCATGGTGAGACAAAAGCTAGCAACACTGTACCAGACCTTTCCCACCTTCCCACTGAAACACACACACCCAACACTTTCCCACACACAAATATAAATGCTCGAGGAATATTAGTCAATGATCCACCACAATGAAAAAGGATTTACTTTTTGCTATAAAAAAATTGGAAGTTGTTGGAAACAAAATATCAAAGACTTACAAGACAGTTCTGAGAGATTTCCTTAAACTTCCCAGGGAGGAGCGGATGTTGGGGAACATAGGATTTTCAAGGACCAGTTGGAGGAAAGAGGCTCCAGGACCGCACAAAGTCTCAATCACTCTACTCACCTAGTCCAAGTGATAGAAAGCCCAGGCTTCCTACCTCCAGCCTGGGGCTAAAATTCTTAGCAATATCACATGAGTGGGGATGGAACAGCACATGGAGTGGGAGTTTATGTCTGGAGATGCAAAGTCAGCACTACAAAGACTGAGTTTGGAAGAGCTGTGATGAGCAGGATACCTTCTTGTGCTAGATTATTTTTAGACAACCCCCACCCAAAAATATGCTATGGCCCATGTGTCAGATGTTCTGTTAGAGTCTAAGAGGAGGACATGAGCAGCCTCTAGTCAGATGAGCCAGAGAAAAGTCACTAACCCAACTGAGAGGTAAGCATCCCGGATTATAGAGACTAGAATATCTATTATAGTATATCTTTGGCCAAGGATAAGTTAAAGAGGAAAAATCAACAAATGAAGACAGCTAGCTTTTGTCTCACCATGCTTATAATGCTCCCTTGCTTGTTATAAAACTGTTATGTAATATAAAACCATAACACAGCACTGAAGATATAGAAAGTAAGCATAAACAAGAAACAGTAATAAACTTTAGACAATTGGTTTGCATCTTTTATAAAGTTAAAAAAATTCTGAATAAAATGAAATAATGTAATGTAGATAAAAAGAGGAATGACTGAGACATGGAAATTGGAATGGAGTTGGTAAAATAAGGGGAAAATGGGAATAGAAAATGCAGCAGCCAAATTCATAATGTATTAAGGTGAAAAAAATTGAAAATTGTGAACACTGCTGAAAAATAAGATCAGATAACATGTTTTAAAAACTTCCTCAGTAGGTAGGGGGGAAAAGAATAAGGGGAAAGATGAACAAAGGGAATATGATGAACACGGAAGACTGACAAAAATACAACATAAGAATAATGGGTGTTCCAGAAGAAGGGTAGCATATAAAACAGTGCCAATAATCAAAGATACAACAGAAGAAAATTACACTCCATCAAAGAAAGACAAGTCTACAGAACAAAAAGTGTTGCTTAAACAAGTAAAAATAATAAGAAACTAATACCTAGACCTAGTCAGCTGATTATTGAGTGTTTGAGGATAAATAACGACCCCACAGATGGCAGCCCACCAGGCTGCCCCGTCCCTGGGATTCTCCAGGCAAGAACACTGGAGTGTTCCTTCTCCAATGCATGAAAGTGAAAAGTGAAAGTGAAGTCGCTCAGTCATGTCTGACTCTTAGCAACCCCATGCCACCTCCCAAAAGCTAGCCAGTCTTATTTTTTTAGCAAATATACTTGCTTTTTTCTTTTTTGCTGGCTCTGCAGAATATATGCTTAAAACACCAACCACTCTCCTACCATTTAAAATACAGTATAAATATAGCAACTAAATAATTCTAAATCATTTGGCACCCCTATGAGTTATGACCATTTGTCATTTGAGGATCTCTAGCATCTAAGTATCTTTCCTATTTTTAGTCCTGAGATCTTAAGGGAGGAGAGCTCATTTCCCATCACAGAAGCTGGAGGGAGGTTAGATTTTCCCTCATTCAGATCAGTCAAGCAGATACGCCAGCCTGGGTCCTAAATCTGAACTGAATAATAGAAGAATCAGGGAGGAGCTCAGAGTCCATTTCCATTAGCAGCGCCTTCATCGATTGGCAGCAGTGTACAACACAACATCACAAGTCCTGGCTTGGCTGGGCCAGCAGTGTTTCCCCGTCAGATTGTCCCTGGAGGTATGGATTTCGCTGAAGTTCCAGCCACCTCACTTCATTTAGTCCCTGCCTGCTTTTCTGAACCCAGTTATTGAGCCTTCTCATCAACTCTGTCTGAGAGCTGAAATTCTCCCAATAACTTCTTTTTGTGTGTAAACAGAGTTGGTTTCTATTGTTCATATCGAGAATGCTAATTTGGTACAAATGGTTAGCAAACAGAAAGATATGACGTGTTCAGAAATTTTTGATAATATCTGCTTGTTACATTTAACAAGGCCTTTCTCTCTTAGTGAATAACTCATGCTAGTTTCATAAGTATTAATGCTCCCTAGTAAGAAAGAGGGAACTACACCCCTTAATACTGTGGAATTACGCCCACTAAACTTTATCCAACTGATCAGTAAGTTGTTCTATGCCCTCAGTTAAAGACATACGAACATTTTCTCTGTTTACATAGCTCACATAAATGAGTTATACTATGAGGAAATATCAAATAATACTATTTAAAGTGAAAAATACTATATGACATATATATTTATTACTTAAGGGCCCCAAATGGCTCTGAAAAACAAACACAGGCAGTATGTATAGGTCCAAAGGGAAGCACTTGAGTTAGAATTATAAGCTTGACTCATATGGTCTGGTGGCGAGAAATTTTAGATATTTCTAAAGCCTTTTATGTTTCTGTAAAATAAAAGTACATTATAAGCATAAAAATCAAGTGGTTTCTGTATGCAGCCATACACTTTCAACCATAGCAATAAACCTGATTTAAAAAACAGTGCAGTATGAGGTAGCGTTAATTGAGAGTAAATAAATTACAGGCATTCTTATAGACTGGAATTTAAATGTTTCTACTTTTGGAGGGTTATTCCTACTTTCCCTTTACGGCTTCCCTGGTGGCTCAGGGGTAAAGAATTTGCCTGCCAAGGAGGACACGCAGGTTCCATCCCTGGGTCAGAAATATCCCCTGGTGAAGGAATGGGAACCCACTACAGTATCCTTGCCTGGGAAAACCCCAAGGACAGAGGAGTCTGGTGGCCTCCATGGGGTTGCAAAGAGTCAGATACAACACTTTTCCACTACAACTTAAATTCAGATAATAATTGTAGTCTATTAGACTATAATAAACTACATACATATATACTATATATAGTACATATATATATACTATATATACATATATGTATACCTATATACATATAGGTATTGTTAAGATAAATATTATATAGGGAATGTCTTAATATCCTATACATGTTATCCTCTTAGAGCCTTCTATGATAGAGGATTAATGACACTGCTGCTACACAGGCAACATGAAAATGGCTAAGAACACCTGAGATAACTTGTGTCTCCTTCGTGCACTTACAGTGGTAAACAACTCTGAATTCTCAGCCACTCTCAGCTACAAAGCACATCTTGCCTCCAGTCTCACCTTCTTCTGATAGCTGTCGACATGATCTTTCTAATGTCCAATCAAAGTTTGTCATACCATCTACTCACCTGCAAGGCTTAGAAACATTAACTGTCCCTTAGATAAAAAAAGCCAAACTTCTGACTAGGGAATTCACCAACTTGGTTCCAGCCCGTCCCGGCTCATCAGCCCTTGTATACATACTCACGTATGTCTTCAGTCTATGTACAGATGGATGTGCTCAACTACTCAGTTGTGTCCAACTCTTTGTGATGCCATGGACTGTAGTTCCTGGGTCCATGATGTTATCACGGCAAGAATACTGCCGTGGTTGCCATTTCCTCCTCCAGATATACAGATGTATAGATATATTTTAAATCAAACGTCCCATTTTACTGCAAACTGACCCATCATCAGACCTTTAATAAGACTTAATTTGTACATGAATATTTCCTCATGTTGAAGAAGTCCTACTAAATATCAGATGTACATTTTAACATCTCTGTATTGCTACAGGGTAACAAAGGGCTCTTACTTAACACTTATTTTGATAGATTTTAAGTTAGTATTGTATATCAAAATTATTTCATTCTATCAGGTCAAATTATTTCTATTTCTTAAGGAACAAAGATATCATCTTTCCTTATACAAACAACATTATAATATGAATTTTTTAAATGCCAGATTTGATTTACACATTTCATATATATTCATGATATAATTATAAAATGCTAATGCCCTGACCCAACAATTTGCCTCTATCAAATGAATCAGGAAGAAAGATAAGCTTTTACGGCTGTTACTAAAGTTGTTGCTATAAAACAACAGAACTTCAACTATACAAATAATATTATCATTCTAGCAATATTTTGTAGGTACTAAAAGAGAACTATGATGCTATTTCAACATCAAAACACTTTATAACTATCATTCACACTGATTGAAAAGCTATGTCCTATTTTTCCTATCAATGGTTAAATTGTAAGGGAAGTAAGAGAGCAGAGAGGTCAACTTCAATGGAAAATTTTATTTTCCTGCCGAGATAAAAACTTTATTTTAAATTATCTGTTAAAAGTAATTAACCTCCAATTAAAATAAATACATTTATATTTTAAAAAGCACTAAAAAAATGCCAAATATCAAAAAAATAAAATAAAAGTCTGATTTTCTACTGACTTTCATTTTATATTGAAAAGATACTATAATGAAAAAGTTAAAACCACTGATATGCTAAATAATTTTTAATGTACATTTAGAATGACTCTTGTTTGAACCAAGGCTACCTGAAGCTGCCACATACTATAGAGTGCTAGGGTTTTCTTTAACTGGGGAATGGGGGTAGAGACAGCAAAGCCCCTTAGGAGCAAAGAAAAGAGATACTTTGTACAAACTAACTACTACCCCCTTAAAAGTGGGAGGAGATTGGTTCATAATACTGATCCATGATCTCATAGAGGTTAAACAGAAAAATGAGTTTGGAACAGGTTCCTAAATGAGCCATCACTTACAGGCATGTTGGAAGGGCTGGTAACCACCAAGTTAAGGAAAAGAGCATGGCTTTGGAACGATAGGGACCTGCACTAAATCCTCAATGTGCCTCTCAGCAGCCTGGATAACCTTTCTTGCCTCGACTAGTTCAGTGCCCCCCACTAAAACCAATTCTGGTCATAGAGCCCTATGCTTAAAAGCCATATTCAAGATAAAACACTTAGCAGGGCCCTTATTCTCATAAGGCTCTTGTCAATCTGATCCTAACCCACTTTTCTAAGTCTTTTGTACTCCCTCCTTTCACGCTCTGTGACAGTCTTGATAAATGAGTTGAGTCATGACAGTCAAATGAAGAGGAAAAAGATGAAAACAAGGATGTGATGTCACAAAGTGAGAAAGTATATTATACAAAAGTATGTTTTATATATATTATCTTGAATGTTTTATATATATATATATAGACACCTCATAAAGGCCCCAAATGATCATGAATGATAAATACAGATAAT
The DNA here is from genome assembly GCA_006408695.1 of Aepyceros melampus. Taxonomy (NCBI): domain Eukaryota; kingdom Metazoa; phylum Chordata; class Mammalia; order Artiodactyla; family Bovidae; genus Aepyceros; species Aepyceros melampus. The sequence continues at coordinate 305,307 of SJXQ01005777.1, forward strand.
ATTTGTGGGTACAAAGGTAACAGTATTATTCACCCTAGAGGCTGGAAATAGTCTTTCTAAGCCATGATTATCTTGATGGGCCCAAATGTTTTTTGGCACACAGTGAGTTAGAAAATGTGAACCACATAACTGTCAAAGAGTAACAAAGTACAGTTTAACCCAGTAAGTGGTATCAACTTTTCTGCACCTCTGTAATCCATTTATCTAAATCCTACTTAGTTGGAGGATCATAGTTCTCATATATCCAAATAGCTCTTTCCAAAGTTTAGATTAATGGCTCAAACATACAGTAAACACTGATGTACAAATTAGCTATCTGATGTCACATATAAAAACAAAAATTTCATGTGACATATACATTTTCTTGGGAAGAAAACAACACTAAGGAAATTAGGATCATGTCAAACAAGTAATTAAAAACTGTCTGAAGATAGATACCTACCTCCCAAGTCCCTAAAAGTCAGAAGTGGCCAAGAATTCCAATGAACTGCTAAAAACAGATCTGAAATCTCAGTGGAAACAGGAGGCTTCATAGTGACAGACAGGGAAGAGCTTAAGGAAATATAAACCAAATCTTCATATATCCACATAAAAAGGGAATGAGAGAATAGTAGTTTTTAAAAAGCTGTGGTAGTGCTAGATGGATCACAAAGTACTTAAAATACAAATTCAAAAGAATGTTATTACCTCAGGCCTCAAAACACAAAAATAGAAATGGGAATTTAACTAACCTGGGTTTGATCCCTGGGTTGGGGAGATCCCCTGGAGAAGGGAAAGGCTACCCACTCCAGTATTCTGACCTAGAGAATTCCATGGACTGTATAGTCCATGGGGTCGCAAAGAGTCAGACACGATTGAGTGATTTTCACTATCACTTTCCCCTCAAATAACTAGAATTTATTTAGAGTATTAGCTTTTGAAATAAATATAAACGTGTCTTGGGGATTATATTTGGGGATAGATTATATTAGATTTGGGGAAGACTCTTGCTAATCTTTGACCTAACAGTTAGTATATACCAGTTAGGACTATGAGTGATGGAAGCAGATATTAGTATTCATTAATTTTTACAGAGATTAGAAATGAGAAGCTTAACTAACCAAAGTCACAAGGATTTGAAACCTCCCTCTCCTGGTCTTATGAAATAGAAAAAATTTCTTCACAGAAAAGTAAAATCTTGATCTCAGTTCACACTACTATACAAAATTACATTTCTATAACAGTAACACATTTATTATCTATGATAATCATAATTTAACATGGGCTCTAAATTTTCTGATAAAATCATCTACCTAATTAAGACTTAGCAGAAGAAAGAAGACTGTTGATAGTTGTTTATAGTTTACATTTCATGGATACCATTATTACATATGAACATGTAAATTAGTAACAGAATGCAAACTAGCCACTAAATTAATTTCTAACTTGATAATCCCACTAACCAAAAGGTAGAACCAGTTTCTAGCATCAGGCATTTATTTCAAATTTATCTGAAATATAATAATATCTGCCAATTTGATAATAAGGAAAAACCCTAAAATTTGCAAATAATATCAAATGAAATATAAACTTTCAAATGACACTGATAAGTAACAATTTCATGAGAAAGTTTATATTCAGTGATATTGGACTTTTATGCCTTTTTTTCTCAAGTGTTCTTCTGGAAATGAATGCTATATAAACCTTAATTTATAATATTCAACTTCTGACTTGTTTTTCCTAGATAAGAGTAAAACTAAGAAAGCTTACATTCTTTAAATTTTAGTATTTAATGGCTTTACTTGTTCAAATAATGAACTTAAAATTATGTTAACTATGACTAAGTTATTAATTAGCAAATGAAGTTACAGAATGTTATTTTATTGTTTCTAGATTAATGCAGTGATAATAGTGGTTAAGAGCATGGACTCTAAACATTATGTTTTAGGTTCAAATTTCAAAACTGCCATTACCATCTCTGGGACCTTGAACAAGTTACTTAATTTCTCTGTCCTCGGTTTTCCAAAAATTAAAATAAGTGGGACTAATAATGGTAGCTACCTCACAGAGTTGTAGTTAAATGAGTAAATATAACTTAAGTGCTTAGATAGCTAAGGTGCTTAGAACAGTAACACACCAACGTTTGTTGTCACTTTAATCTTTAAAAGAAGCTGAGAAAGGAGTTGCACATGTTTCATTGTTATCTAAATTTTTCTTTAAAATATTTGAAGGAAAAAACATATTTTCCTCCCTTCAAAACTTGCACAACCCTAATGGTCTTAACTTTTCAGATATTCTACAATTATAGCCTGGAGGTAAACAATTCCTGAGGTAAAAGGCCACATAGATGAAAGTTTTCTCTTTCCTAATTTGATAAAACACAGTTGTGTTGACTTTTAAGGCACTATGAAATTTAGAGCATTTGTCAAATAACAGAATTATTCATTACTCTTAGGCTGTAATATTACAATTCTCAGTTATTTTTTCTCTATTTGTCTTCAGCTTGTTCTGTACCAAAAAAGGGAGGTGGCATAAAATGGCCCCCAAAACCCTCATGCAATAGAAGTTTATACAACTGAACACCAATACTACCTTTATCACTTCCATAATAATAGAACACTGTTTTACTGAGAACACACCACCGTTTCTGCCATTCAAATCCCAGAAAACTGTGATCTACAATAAAGGGAGAAAAGAAACATTTAGATAATATACATTACCTTTATAAATATAGTGTGATTTCCCTACTATAGTAGGGAAATCCTTTTACAAAAGGAAAAGTTAGTTAATATGATTTCTAAGGTTCCTTTTAGCTGTAAAATTCTATGACTAATTAGTTTGTGTCTTCTTTTCCTAGACACGAACAAAGCTAAAAGGAATACACTGAAGCAGAGATGGGGCTGCTGTATTTGTGGGATCAACTACTTGGCTAACAAACTTTCCTGACAGGAATAGTCAAAAAGGCATTTGACTATAGGGTCTTAAGATAATTGATTCGTCTGGGTCACATTTTCTCATCTGTCATTAAAAAGGAGGGAGGAGGAGTTGACCTAGATTATTTCTGTTATCTCTTTTGGCTTTAAAATTCAGCTAGGAAAGCTAAGAAAAGCAAATAGAATATATATAGGAAGCCCAAAGGGACTTCCTGAGAGATAAACTGAATGGTAATGAAGAGGCTTTCTGCTTTTCATTTCTTATATCATAATACTACCTCCATATTTCATTTCTATTATATATTGGTGTTGAAAGAGTGAGACCATATGGTCAACTCTCAATTATCACAGCCAATAGAGAGGAACATTGAATGAATAATAGAAAATGGCAGAAAATATGCTAAGCTTGATCTGAACCATAGCAAACATGGTGTAGATCAGGTCAGGAAAAAGATAACCCTCTGCTCAGCCAGGTGGGATAATAGTGAGAAGTCTCATCCTGGAGATACAGTCAAGGCAGGAAGAGGCAGAAACAGCTCCTGAATCATCTACAAATACCCAAGGTTGACAACAATAAACTTGATCAAATGTTTTATTTTGTTCTTAAAAAGTACTCTGAGCTGAAAGCTGTATTTTGTAGTTGGGATAATGTCATTAGATTTTCTTAGAGTCTTAGATTTTTAGATTTTTCATTAGAATCATATAATTTACCTTTTCTGCGTTTTTCAAGGTAGCCAGCCTTCAACACAAAAGGAAGGTCCTGGGCTGCAATTGGAGGAAACTGGTTTCCACGGAAGGTAGGGAGTAAAAAAAAGCAGTGAGTAATCCCTTTTAGAAAAATCAAATATCAGATCTCATTAGATTCAGTATATTTTTAATTACTCAATTAAATCCAAGTCTATTAGTTTTATTTCATATGTATTCCATAGACTAGTCCCTCTCCACCTCCTGTGAATCTCAAGAGCAAAAAAATATTCTGTACTGTTACATCTTAATATATTATGCTCCCAAATGTACAATAATATTATGTAACTTAATGATCTCTAAAGGGTAATACTTTTTGACCTGCATTCTCTAAGGAATGGACTAGGACACTGTTATAAATAATAGTGTTCAATATCTTTATAAATTCATTGGAAATATACTACAGTTGTTTCAGCATTTTACTAGAATGCTGCTGCTGCTGCTGCTGCTAAGTCACTTCAGTCATGTCCAACTCTGTGTGACCCCATAGATGGCAGCCCACCAGGCTCCCCCATCCCTGGGATTCTCCAGGCAAGCACACTGGAGTGGGTTGCCATTTCCTTCTCCAATACATGAAAGTGAAAAGTGAAAGTGAAGTCGTGTCCGACCCTCAGCGACCCCATGGACTGCAGCCTTCCAGGCTCCTCCTTCCACGGGATTTTCCAGGCAAGAGTACTAGAGTGGGGTGCCATTGCCTTCTCCGTAACTAGAATGCTAACAAGTGAAAATAACCAATCCAATGACAGTTTCCATGGAATACACCAATAAAAATAGTCTTAAACTAGTTTATGATAAATAATGTTTTGATAGGAAGCTTATTATATACAAATTAATCACAGAATTACCAACTGGGTTTTTAAAAAATATCCAGTAGCTATAAAATCATGTTATTTTTCCTTAAGAAACAAAAATTCAAATTAAAGTACTAATTTCAGTTCCCTGATGGATCAATTTTTCTCAGTAAACACAAAACAATTATCATTAAAATATATTTAAAATGGAGTAATAATTTTGAAATACATATAAAATTTTAAGGAAAGTCAGTGGTAAAGTTTGAATAACTGTCCATCAATGTATCCATTTAATTCACTGAAGGTAAAAGTTATTTAGTATAGTATTTTTGTACATAAAATAAAACTAACAAAGGAATCTTATCTATGTGAGTAAGTCCTGGTTAACCACTAAATTAAAGAAGGTGACTATAGTTTGACTTGCTTTTTTAAAAGAAAAGAAAAAATGATTAATAGCATCTTTTAAATTAAACTAAGTTATACTGACAAACAGAAATATTATATGACATAGAAATATGAAATTTTAGCTAATATAAAACCATTTAGGAAAATTTTCTTTCTAAATAAGATTCCTGAAAACAAAGTATTTGCCTCTTCAACTAAGCAAGATGATAGTTTAGTTTTTGTGGAGGTATGCTTGGACTCAGTCTTTTATGTAACTGGCACAGAGAGCTCTTAAGTGAACTACACAAAATCCCTTTGTAGGAAGCATCATTTGGATGACATTTCAGAGTGAGAAAGCAAGCATATTAATTAAATATTTAATATGATTATTGTATGTCATAAAAAAATGTCTACGTGGTTTGTGCACAGTGGTAAAAATAGAAAATTCACTGCAAACATCCCATAAATAATTCTGAGTCTTTCGGATGATGGAAACAAACTCTTAAGCACTCATTTATGGATGAAATTAAGCTACCCAAGGAAGAGGCAACTTTTTCAGTCTTTAGGTCTAATACAAAAGGGCACAAGGAGCGACTAATTACCTCCACTTGGCTAGATAAGGCTCATGGAGAAGTAGAGCCATGACCCTCTCACATTCATTGGGGCATAAAATAAATGTTCTTTACATATAAAACAAATGCTCTAAATCTTAAGAAGAAACTTTACATTCTAAAGAGAAATGGGTACCTTTAGCATAGCTTTCAACTTTACAAAGTTACTCGTCCAGAAAAAAGGAGGGGAAGAAGTGGAAGAGAAGAAAAGGAATTAGAATTTACAAAGGTGAATATATATAACCTGAAGCTCTTGCTTTAAGAAAAATGTTGATTAAATTTCCATCTGGTAAATCAATAAAATTGATGTCACAAGCAACAATTATTCTGAATTCTAAATTCATGTCTCTAATATAAAATCTTTCATTTCATTCCTAAAGGGGAAAAACAAATTTTCTGACTAAAATTTCATTTTTCTAAACTCCTTTTGTTATTTGTCCAACACCTAGGTTTTGTTTAACATACACATGAATTTTTTTAAACAGTAGAAGTAAAAAAATAAATAAATAAAAAGTAGAAGTAAAGTAATAGTAATCCCTTTAGATACTTCAGATTTTAAGTTCTTAGAAGAACTATTTCTCTTGTATAACACCATAATCATATAAACACAATATTTTTTAATGGTAGAAATTGAAAATTTGTAACAAGATATAAAAAGTAATAATTTCTCTTTAAAAAAATATGAACTCTCACATCATTTAGACCTCATATCACTGTACCTAGAATGATCAACAGTATGCCACCATTTAAGGAGATACACACTGATTCAAATAATTATTATTGTTGTTCAGTTGCTCAATTGTGTCCAACTCTTTGCGACCCCACAGACTACAACACACTAGGCTTCCCTGTCCTTCACTATCTCCCAGACTATGCTCATGCCCATTGAGCTGGTGATGCCATCCAACCGTCTCATTCTCTGTTGCCCCCTTCTCCTCCTGCCTTCAATCCTTTCCAGCATCAGGGCCTTTTCAATGAGTCAGCTCTTTGCATCAGGTGGCCAAAATATTGGAGCTTCAGCTTCAGCATCAGCCCTTCCAATGAATACTCAGGACTGATTTCCTTTAGATTGACTGGTTTGATCTCCTTGCAGTCCAGGGGATGCGAAAGAGTCTTCTCCAGCACCACAGTTTAGAAGCATCAGCTCTTGGGTACTCAGCCTTCTTTATGGTCCAAATAATTCTTAATAAGACTACCACAGAGGTGCCTGGTGGATTGCAAAGAGTCAGACAACCACTGAGCAGCTAACACATACACACACAAATGCAGCTATGCTGATACATGAAGAAAAGAAAGGTAAAGCTAATATAAACCTATCTGGCAGGTTCAACAAAGAGTTGCTGAAAATCTGCCAAACACAATTATATTATCTCACCAAGAGAAACTATGCATCACAGCCAATTGCAACATTCCAACAAACTCACAATTATATTATCAACTCTGTTTCACTACCAAACTTCACACCCTTGTCTCAAAAATAAGTTTAGCACTGAGCTTTAATCCTTTGGCACAGGATTAGGCATTCAGTAAATGTTGGCTTTTATTAATTATAATTAAATATTATTATTATATTTATTATTATTATTACAATATACTCATAATTCAAATGAATGGTTACCAATGTGACTATAAGGCTATTTAATGTTGCCTAGGGAATTTTAATCAGAAAAATGAAAAAAGGCATGATTTGTTAACTGTATGAGTTAAGCATTACAGTTATTTTAAAAGCAACTTGAAGATTTCTTTCTGAGTATATGAAAGTGGTTGATAGAGAAATTATATCCTAACTCAAAGGAGAAAAAATAATTAACCTATACTCCAGGGCAGCTTATTTATATTGCAGACTATCACCTCATAGCTTTCCAAAGTGGCCAAAAATTTTCAATACCCTGACAAAATAAACATATACTGACAAAGACAAGTCTTCTTTTTATAATATGAGCATGTATTTCTTATATAATAGTCCAACTTTTCTAAAGCATATCAATATTAGACATTAAAACTAAATAACCTACAGGAGCAGGCAAGGAATGAGTCTTTTTCCAATTTGACATTTTGGAATCTGAAATATGCAAAATGGTAACAATGCCACAAAAATTCAAAGAAACAAGTATCATGTGCCTAATATATCCTACTAACTCAGTGGGAAAAAGGAAGCAGTGGAATCCAAATTTTCTTACAGTTAGGTAGGTATCAATATTTTATTTACAAGGCCACTGTTTTTAAAAGATAACTCAAGAATTCTAGATTGTGTCTTGAAACTTTTGTCTTAAAATCAAACTGTTATATAGTGTACAAAGTCCACCAGCAAGCTAAAGGAATGGATTTTAGAACAGAGAAGAGTTCCAAATATGAAAATATATAAAAACAAATTACCTAAAACCAAGGTATTACCCAATTTTAGTAATTTTATTAATCTACAGTTTTAATTTTTTCCATTGAAACTAGGAGGAAAAATACTGAAATCTTTAAATATAGCCATGTATTTAAGAAATAAGTTCTATCTTTTAAAATGCTTTAAATATTAAAATATTTAATAACAATATTTAATAAAATATTAAATAATATCCCCATTCTAAGATTCCATGAAATATATACACATTGATACTCTTCTTGCACTTTCAACAACAAATGGCCAAGGATCAAGATGGATTTAACTTTCAAAATATCTAAAGTGAAAATTGTTCACAACATATTTTCATAGAACAATGGATAACTGCCTTTAGATCTAGCATAGAATTGTCATTTCAAAGGTTTAATTTCTAACTAGACTCGTGGCCTGGAATAGCCGTGAAAGAAAATAAATACATAATATTTGTCATATTCTACTAACTTAATTCACATGGAAAATTTGGAATCTCAAATCTTTTCATCAGTTTTTTTTAGTGGCAACATGAAAATTATGTATTCAAAGGACACATGAAACAACAGTAACACTTAAGAAAAGAACTACTACAGTAACTAAAAGATTACTACTTGTGTTTCCTTAGCACAGTCCTTTTATGGAGTTTATTTTCTCATGTATCACTACGACTTTCTTCAGAAAGGATTAATCAATGAATATACTAGTACTGGTGATCCCTAAGTCTATCATGATACTTACTTAAAAAAAAAAAAAAGGCTTATACTTGGTTAGAAACAAAGATGGTCAGCTTCCAATTAGCAGGACCATAGAATCCCCAGAGGTAGTTAAGCCTTGACTACCAGATTCAAAGACTGATAAGGTCCCTGTGATGACACCAGAGGCAAAAATAGAAGTTGCAACTCACAGGTTTGCCATCTGTTAAGTCTCTCCTCCCCCTCTATAAAATGGCAAGTCATTTTGAAAGCTACTCAGCAAAAGCTGAATAACTATTAGGGTAATCCACATTGCCTTTATTAACTGTTTCTTGATATGGAAATTCCAATAGCCTCATGAGAATCATCAATAGGTCTATCTGAAACCAAAGAAGATAATAACTCAATATTACAGCTCTGTGCTCACAGGAAACGCTTCATGAATATGGGTCCAAAAGATATATTAAATGCTTGTTCAGAGTCCAAACAAAGCTATATTATATCAAATATAAATATGTAACTGTGGCTGATACTGATTTTCATGGAAATCTGTCAATATGTAAAATTCAAGTGGCAATAATAGAAAAATTAAGAATCAGAATTAAGAGAAATCTGAAATGGGGGTTCATCAATAACCACTAAAATAGCAGTCAAAAAGCCATAGATTGAAAGTATGTGTGGATTATGTTATCCATAAAGTTACATTATCCTCATTCACTTAAAACTGCTTCTTTTACTTAAGAAGTATGGCCAGGATTTGAACTAATTACATATCTGAAGACTGCTTTTTTAGATAAATTTTTAGATAGGACTGCTGTCTTTAGCTCATAAATAATATCCCTTGAAGATTTCTGATTCTTTGGTCCAGTGATAGACCTTAAGCTGTAACATTTTTTAATACATTAAAATTATTGCTTATAGAATATTAAAAATGCTTTTATCCAAAAATTCCAAATACACCAATTTGTGGAAATGCCTGTAAGACTCCTTCAGTTATTTATAGAGATAAAAGCATATCAATGTACTAAATCCATTTTAAAATAAGGGTCAGTATGAGTAATTTCACTTTATAAATAAGACTTCTTTTTCATATATTTATAATACTGGGTACTCTCTATACTTTCATATTTTGGTAAAAGCTACTTTTTAATAATACATCATTAGATTCCACAGAAATAAGTTAAATCAAATTTCATCTCCTATATACAGTTACTTCTCAGCTACTTTGTGTCTGACTATATCTTTTTTTTTTTTTTAGTGGTTAAAAACAACACAAATTTCTAATCTTCAACTTCTGGAGGTCAGAAGTCCAGAAAGTGTCTCATGGGCTAAAATAAGGTGTCAGCATGACTGTGTTCCTTCTGGAGCCTGGAGGACAGACTCTAATTCCTTCCCTTTCCAGCCCCTAAAGGCTGACCTATTTCACTGGCTATTGGCCTCCTTCCATCTTTAAAGCCAGCAATGGTCATTTGAGTCTTTTTCACAATGTCCTCTTTCTGGTTCCAATTCTTTTGCCTCCTTCTTGTCATTTAAAGTGAAAAGTGAAAGTGAGGTCGCTTAGTTGTGTCTGACTCTTTGTGACCCTATGGACGGTAGCCTATGAGGATCCTCTGTTCGTGGAATTTTCCAGGCAAGAGTACTGGAGTAGGTAGCTTCTTATTTTAAGGTTCTTGTATTTACATTATGGGCTTCCCTTATAGCTCAGTTGGTAAAGAATCTGCCTGCAGTGCAGGAGACTCAGGTTTGGGAAGATTCCCTGGAGAAGGAAACCACTCCAGTATTCTTGCCTGGCCTACCTGGACAATCTTATTTTAAGGTCAGCTGATTAGCAGTCTGACTCCAAAGGATTCGGATGTGGACTTCTCTGAGGCACTATTATTGTGCCTACTATACCCCTCATTATCATAACAATATTGGCTATTGATTTTTGCATATATTTGGAACTTATGTATCTGTCCACATCTTCTCTGTAATAAGAAAAAACTTAGCTAGATTCAGAAAAGCAATATTTTTTTAAAGTTTATGATACACAAACACAGAGAAACTGTGGTACAAGCTTAAAATGGAGCACATTTTTTCCTTAAGTTTAAAACAAAATTATAAATATATTAAAATTTTAAGATAGTCTAAATAATTAAGTATATATTGTTATGAATTGGATTTTAATTTAATGTTTTACTTTAACACAAAAATATGCCCCAACCTGACTTTTTTTTATTGAATTATAGTTGATTAAGGGCTTCTCTGGTGGTTCAGATGGTAAAGAATCTGCCTGCAATGCAGGAGACCTGGGTCTCCCCAGGTCTGGAAGATCCCCTGAAGAAGAAATGGCAACCCACTCCAATACGCTGCCTAGAAATCCCATGGACAGAGGAGCCTGGTGGACTACAGTTATGGGTCTCAGACTCGACTGAGTGACTATCACTTTCACTTTTTCACATATAGTTGGTCTACAATGTTCTTGTAAGTTTAAGGTATACAGCAAAGTGATTCAGATATATATATATGTATATATATATATATATATATCTTTTTCCCCAGATCCTTTTTCCTTACAGGCTATTACAAAATATTGAGTATCTTCCCTATGCTATATAGTTGGTTTGTGTTTAAATTTGATTTGTATTTTAAAATTGTGATTAAAACCTTGAGTCTTAAATTGTAGCTTGACTATTAGTTCAATGACTTAGGCAAGTTGCTTGATTTCATTTAATTTAGTTTTCAAATATTTGAATGTAGGTGTTAAGAGGGCACACTATGGAGAATTACTGTGGAGATTTAGAAATATAGTATTTGAGATAACTACTCTAAAATGTTACTTCTTTTTAAATAGCAATGCAAATTTGCCAAGTCCATTGCTCCATAAATAAGAAAACAAGAAAGCTGAAAAGAAAAACCACTACAATAAAATCTGAAAGCCTTTTAATAATACAAATTTCTCTCCAGCTATAGCTATTTGGCTATGATTTTTCCAGTGGTCATGTATGGATGTGAGAGCTGGACTATAAAGAAAGCTGAGTGCTGAAGAATTGATGCTTTTGAAATCTGGTGTTGGAGAAGACTCTTGAGAGTCCCTTGGACTGCAAGGAGATCCAACCAGTCCATTCTAAAGGAGATCAGTCCTGAGTGTTCATTGGAAGGACTGATGTTGAAGCTGAAACTCCAATACTTTGGCCACCTGATGTGAAGAGCTGACTCATTTGAAGAGACCCTGATGCTGGGAAAGATTGAGGGCAGGAGGAGAAGGAGATGACAGAGGATGAGATGGTTTGATGGCCTAACCGACTCAAAGGACATGAGTTTGGGTGAACTCCAGGAGTTGGTGATGGACTGGGAGGCCTGGCGAGCTGCGGTTCATGGGGTCACAAAGAGTCAGACAGACTGTGCAACTGAACTGAATTAAACTGATAGCTATTTGGTCAAAAATTCTGATGCATGAAAAAAATTGATGGTATTGCACACATTAAACTAGCATAAATGTAAAGGAACACAATTCATTTATAAGACAAATTATTAACTAGCTTATATTATGTGCAAGGTCTTTTTCTAAATATTATCTAAGGTAGGGAACTAGAAAATAACCTCCTTGAAAATTTGTTGAAAATATTCTGAAAGAAATATCAAATAATTTATGCATAAAATTTCAAGAATAATTAATAGTTGATCTTACTACTTCCTTTCAGAATTTTCCAGTTTATTGTGATCCATGCAGTCAAAGGCTTTGGTGTAGTCAATAAAGCAGAAATAGATGTTTTTTTGGAACTCTCTTGCTTTTTCGATGATTCAGCAGATGTTGGCAATTTGATCTCTCGATTCTCTGCCTTTTCTAAAACCAGCTTGAATATCTGGAAGTTCATGGTTCACAAATTGCTGAAGCCTGGCTTGGAGAATTTTGAGCATTACTTTGCTAGCATGTGAGACGCTTGCAAATGTGCGGTAGTTTGAGCATTCTTTGGCACTGACTTTCTTCAGGATTGGAATGAAAACTGACCTTTTCCAGTCCCATGGCCACTGCTGAGTTTTCCAAATTTGCTGGTATATTGAGTGCAGCACTTTCACAACATCATCTATTAGGATTTAAAATAGCTCAACTGGAATTCCATCACCTCCACTAGCTTTGTTTGTAGTAATGCTTCCTAAGGCCCACTTGACTTCACGTTCCAAGTTGTCTGGCTCTAGGTGAATGATCACACCATCATGATTATCTGGGTCATGAAGATCTTTTTTGTACAGTTCTTCTATGTATTCTTGCCACTTCTTCTTAATATCTTCTGCTTCTCTTAGGTCCATACCATTTCTGGCCTTTATTGAGCCTATCTTTGCATGAAATGTTCCCTTGGTATCTCTACTTTTCTTGAAGAGATCTCTTGAGAAATCTACATGCAGATCAGGAAGCAACAGTAGAACTGGACATGGAACAACAAAGTGGTTCCAAATCGGGAATGGAATACGTCAAGGCTGTATATTGTCACCCTGCTTATTTAACTTATATGCAGAGTACATCATGAGAAATGCTGGGCTGGATGAAGCACAAGCTGGAATCAAGACTTCTGGGAGAAATATCAATAACCTCAGATATGCAGATGACATCACCCTTACGGCAGAAAGTTAAGAAGAACTAAAGAGCCTCTTGATGAAAGTGAAAGAGGAAAGTGAAAAAGTTGGCTAAAAGTTCAACAATCAGAAAACTAAGATCATGGCATCCAGTCCCAACACTTCATGGCAAATAGATGGGGAAACAGTGGCTGACTTTATTTTGGCTCCAAAACCACAGCAGATGGTGACTGTAGCCATGAAATTAGAAGATGCTTACTCTTTGGAAGGAAAGTTATGACTAATCTAGACAGCATATTAAAAAGCAGAGACATTACTTTGCCAACAAAGGTCCACCTAGTCAAGGCTATGGTTTTTCCAGTAGTCCTATATGGATCTGAGAGTTAGACTATAAAGAAAGCTGAGCGGCAAGGAATTGATGCTTTTGAACTGTGGTGTTGAGACTCTTGAGAGTCTCTGGGACTGCAAGGAGATACAAGCAGTCCATCCTAAAGGAGATCAGCCTGAGTGTTCATTGGAAGGACTGATGTTGAAGCTGAAACTCCAATACTTTGTCCACCTGTTGTGAAAAGCTGACTCATTTGAAAAGATCCTGATGCTGGGAAAGATTGAGGGCAGGAGGAGAAGGAGATGACAGAGGATGAGATGGTTGGATGGCATCACTGACTCAATGGACATGAGTTTGGGTGGACTCTGGGAGTTGGTGATGGACAAGGAGGCTTGGAGTGCTGCAGTCCATGGAGTCGCAAAGAGTCGGACATGACTGAGCAACTAAACTAAGCTGAACTGAACTCCTTCCTTACTTATATTAGCTCTGTATCAAACATGACTTTTACCATACTGACAGGCTATAAGTTTTAAGCATCTTTTAAAAAAATATCATCAAATATAAATAACAAATATATCTATAAACAAATATCAGCATGGTTCAAGGTAATAATAATTGCAACAGCTAACATTTATTATGTCTTTAAGGCTTTACCATGAGTTAATCATGAGTCATCATCTAATTTTATTCTCTTACATCCCCAAAGGTTCCCAATGGAAAATTAATATCACAGGCATGCGGTGGATCCAGGACCCCAAGTCTGTCCAATGAAGCCCATTCTCTGAAATGCTATGTCCTACTGTTGATGAAATACGTGAACGTCATCTACAGAATGGAGAAGGAAAAGGCAACCCACTCCAGTATTCTTGCCTGGAAAATCCCATGGACAGAGAAGCCTTCCTTGCAGGCTACAGTCCATGGGGTCGCAGAGAGTCAAATATGACTTAGAGACTGAGGGCATCTACAGAAACTCTATAAGACTTTATCATTGAATTACTGTTCTGTGGCATTAATCACAATTATGCATTTAAAATTCTAGAACATTTGTTTCATTTTCTACAAGATTTTAGAGAAATTTCACTTACTAAAAATGCCATTTTAAAAGATTTCCATTTTGGTTTAAAAACACATTCACACAAACATGAGACAAATTAGTAATGAGAAAACTGCTAGCTATGGAAGGAAAAAGAGGCTCTTTTTGTATGCAGATTCCTCTAGCAAACTATATTAAATATGAAATAAATATAATTTAGACTGGATTCTTAAGCTCCTTTCCATTCAACTATGTTTTTACTTTTGTATAGGCTATACAACAATCTTCATTTTTTCTCTTTTGTAACTGTTTCATGTTTTAAATTTAAGCTATAAATTTTTATAATTATTTTTAGAATAAAAGTAACATTTTTCTAATTTAAAATATTCTTTAAGTTCATTTTCATTGATTTATTTTTCCTATTCTGTATATAAAAAGTTTAGAGTCATTAACAATATAAGATCATATCTGAAATATCTGAAATAGGAATCTACAGAATGTCTTCTATATTGTATAATATAATAAAAGATCACATTTGTTTCTGCCTTGAAGAAAGAACAGATACATAAACATACATACATACATAAACATTCTATTCCCATCTCCATAAAGAATCTATTATTGAGAGGTGGTTAAAATAAGTGAAAAATATTTAGTATGAAAATATCAACTGTGAAATCATTTTATGACTAACCTAAATTATTGAGTTGGGATTGAGTCTGCCATTCAAAGTGTTACAAGGATCCTCGTGAAATGCATGCATGCTATCTCTCTTTTCTCCCTCTCTCACTCAGACACACACATATATACACAATTTATTTTGAAATATATTTTTCTATAAGTCTCTTTTTTCAATATAAATATGAAATTAACACATCCTTATCTATTAATTTAGGAATACGCTGCTTTATTTCCCCCACAAAGCATTTCACAAGCATTTTTTTAACCGTGTTGTATGAATTCTTTTTTAATTAATTATTTTAATTGGAGACTAATTACTTTATAATATTGTAGTGGTTTTTGCCATACACTGACATGAATCAGCCATGGGTGTACATGTGTTCCCCATCCTGAAGCCCCCTCCCACTTCCCTTCCCTTCACAGGCATTTGTATAGATATATTTGATAAAGAAATTAAAAGCAAACAGGAGAAATTTGTATGTATGTGTGTGTGTATATATATATATATAGCAAGTACCTGTACAGAAAAATGTTAATATTAAGGGAATATGAGTAAAGGGTATACTTGGAATTCTTTGCACTATTCTTTCAACTTTTCTATAAATGACATTATTTAAAAATAAAAAAGTAAAACTTAAGACAAAACTAGGAGTCAGGGTAGAACACAAAGTTGGAAATGCAAAACTACTACCTATCAGGACTGGGCAAAAATTCAATTAAAGGCTTTATAATAATCAACATGAATCAAGAAAGAATAAATTATGTGATTCACTGCCTATAAGATAAATACATTGCTCAGGGAGGAAAAAGCAGCAACTATTCTTGGTTCCCAGCACTGAAATAAGAAAGAAATTTCTCCCATGTGGTCAAATGTCCTCAATAATATTTTTACAGTAAGTTAAAGTTTCACAGGGTTGCCTTGTATAACATCACTCATATTGAGCCAACAGCATAATGCCAAAGTAAGATTCAGTAAAAGCAATTCTACCAAGTACAAAACCAGGTAGCCTAAGTATATAACTCCCAAACAGCTATGTTAAACTTAAGGATAAAAACACAGAATGCCTATAGGAATAGGCACCCTGAACATTTTTCAGACAATCCCTCTAAAATACTACTTGTCTTGATCAAACTTTTGGTAAATATTAAATCCCAGGCAGAAGATATGACCCCTGCAAGAAGGTAAGACAGCTATTTTCTGTTACTCCTTAAGAGTCATATTCCTTAACAAGCAGCCAAGCTGGAAGTAATGTTGTTATATACTCTTGTTTATAAATTTACATATAAATTTGTAAGGTTTAATAGCTTTGCAGGACCTGGGTGAAGATAACCTTAACACAAAAACAAATCACCAGCTGTCCTTAAAATTCTCAGTGCCAGAATAATTCTAGCTTGCAAAACATTTGCACATACCCACTTTACCTAAAGAGAACATCCACAGAACAACATGTTACTGAGAATAAGAGTATGAGTCTACTCTACAATATGAACTGGTAATCTTATACACATCTGGGTAACTGAAAGAATTAGAAAACATTGTTATTTATGTAACTGAGTAAATTACTACAGAACACAAATTGAAACTTCAATATTAGACCAGTTAATGCATAGCATGTTTTTTTCCTCTAGCACCTGAAAGTAAAAGCATACCATATGCTTAATCATCTTTCTGGTCATCAATTTCAGAGTAACTTTTAACAGTCAAAGGTGGGACTGGCTCAGGAGAGAGACATTAACATGGTACCTACAGTATTAGCCTAAAATGATATGTTCACAGGTTTGTCTTTTCTACTAAGCTTTGAGCAAGGGATCATGACGGTGATTCTCAAACTTGAGTGTGCACCAAAATCACCAAGGGTACGTATTTAAAACGTAGAAGCACAACATTGAATTAACGACATTGTTCTTGATGGTATATTTTAAAACCTCATCTAGTACTAGGTTATAGCATTTATAAAATATGTTCTAAAGATGTTTAATATAAAATTAAAAGAACATCAATAAGTAGATAAAATACACTTCTGCAGTCACAAGACTGAAAACAGAGGGAAAATGCCAGACGTACAAATGATCATGAGGATAATGATTTTGTTTACAGTGTATCTAACTTTTGAGAGATTAAAATAATTCTATAAACATTTTATATGTGTTAACCATTGCCCATCTGGTCCTCCACTGCTAAAAAGAAGAGGAAGAGAAAACTGACAGGAAACACAAGCGTGAGGGGCAAGATAGCAGGTAAAGGGCTTTCATAACCGAATAGCAAAAACGGCATTCCATCTTAACACCCACTTGCACAGTTAATAACACTCCAATTCAGTTCTACACTTAATAACAACCAACAAAAAGTAAGAGATAAAAGTGCAAAGAAAAAAAATAAATTGGAACTGCATATATAGTATTAAAATTGCCCATTTTTAACCATGTGATTTTAGCATATTTTTCAAAAATTAGTATCCGTGATATAAAAAGTCAACTGCCAGATAGTCTAACTGACATTTACCATGAGCTACACATCATAACGCAATCTAGTAATTTGTTCACTGTGTGGACTATCTCACCCCGGATTTGCAAGGTGACACAGTCCAACTGTCCATGGTCTCTTTTTCTCCTAATTAAGAGCTGTCATTACCAGAAGTAAGTCACTACTAACGTTTTTATTCAAATTAAAGCTCAAAATTAAAACTTCAAAAAGAAGTTCATTGAATATTAAATGGAATAAAATGTTTGTCAGCAACTTCCAACTATGGATTCAACTTCACGCAACAAACAGTGCCTTTTAGCCACGTGTGAACACCCACCAAGACAGTTCAGCTGTGGTATCTCCCTGCAACATAAGGTGCTGGCAGACATCTCAGGGGAGTTTAGGCAGTGAAACTGTCCGAACACAGAACCTTAGTTTGCTCATGAATATTAAAATATACAATGACCTCTTAAAAACAAGGAAAAGACTTAAAATCCAAAGGATATACATCCTACTCCATGTGAATAAATGATAAAACATAAAACAAAGCTTATTCAAAGTAAATCCAGTTATGGTAAGCTCTTGTGGTAAGATATTCCATTACATGTCTTTCTCCACAAATTCAGTCTATAATTAAATCATATCTGAATAGACCATGATGTATATTCTCACTAAAAAAATTTACATATATAATATTATATATATATATAATCTCCCTAAGAATACAATTATAGTTAGTAACTAAATTAATTCGATTAAGTTCCCTTCATCTAGATAGCTTCATCTCAAGATTCAAAGTTCTACTTTACTTTTAAAAATGATCAAAATACATTAAATTAGAGAAAAGAAATACCTCATAAACCCCTCAGATGATAGAAACCTATGGTAATTTGATACTTGGTCCAATGATCTCTTACCAATCAAAGAAATCAGGTATGATACTAGAAATCTTTTTTGCCTTCAATTTTTCCCAGCATCAAACAAAATAAGAAGAGGGCGGCAGAGGATGAGATGGTTAGACAGCGTTACCGACTTAATGGACACGAACTTGAGCAAACTCTGGGAGACAGTGGAGGACAGGGAAGCCTGGCGTGCTGCAGAACATGGGTTCACCAAGAGTCAGACCTGACTTACCAACTGGAACAACAACAAATTATAAGTCCATACATGGATAAGAAAGCATAGTCACTAATTTGTCAAAGAATAACTTTCTCATAGGGTGAATAGGAAAAAATATTTGCATGGATGTCACAACAATGAACTCCTGCATATCACCAAGAAAAAGTTAACAGTTTAACAGAAAAACAGGTTAAAAAGTATGAACCAGGCAATTCACTGAATAAGTACAAAAGCCAATAAACATGAGAAAAGATGAATGTTTACTGATTTATTGTCTTTCCCCAGCTGTCCTTACCTCCTCTAGAATATGAAATCAGAGACTACACTGTCTTACCCACTGTGTATCTCCAGGGCTAGATTAGCACCTGGGACACAGGTGCTAATTCATTAAATTTTGCTGAATAAATAAACAAACCTTACTGAAAATGAAAAATAACAAACTAACCCACCGACTCAATGTATGTGAGCTTGAGTAAACTCCAGGAGTTGGTGATGAACAGGGAGGCCAGGTGTGCTGCAGTCCATGGGGTAGAAAAGTTGGACACAATTGAGCGACTGAACTGAACTGAATGCAGGATAGAATTTTTAAATGAAAAACAAAAAAGAATGTCTCCAGATTTTTAAACAACTTAAATTGTCAGTTTATATTATTAAATCACAGCCAGAAAAATTTCAACCACTGATCTAGAAGATTTCATTTAATCAATACAAGTGTACAACTTTAAAACAAACCCCTCAGTACGAAGATATACCCGTAAGACTGTGCAAACAGGCCAAGTCTCATGTATCCACACTAATGTTCACTCTGCCTGGAATGTGTTACTCTTTACACCTTTCCTCACTTTATCATTTCTCTCTCTACCCTCACCACCTAGAAAGCGTCCGGTTCATCCATCCCTCAGAATAAAGCTCAGCTCTTTGAAATGCCTTTCTACAGTGACATAATAAAAATATTTGTAAGAAAAAAGATCAGTTTCTCAAAAAGATTGAAGGAAGCTATCTTCGCTAATACAATTCTAATTATCACTGATTTTTTTAGTATTCTAAAAAAGTCATTTCAGTGAAACAAAAATGTCATTGGTTTTTAATTATCCAGATATTTCTATATTTTCCAAAACTCTCCACCTGATTACAGAAACAACCAAAAGATTTAAGATAAAACATATTCTGGGAAAAATACTGATGAATTTCTAGACGTCCACAAGGGTTAGACATGTTCTTGGTTGTAAAAATAAGCATTTATGATAAATTCATTTTTTTTCAAAATGAAATAAATCTAAAGTTTTAACATCACAATACTAACAATGCATTTTTGTTTTAGGACAACTTAGATGCTTTTAGACTGATTCACATTAAAATATGAACAAAAATAATTGGCCAGGCTATAACTAGTATTCCAAATTTCATCTGGGAAATAAATTTTATGGCTACACTATAAACTTCCAAAATCCTGAAGTTTTAATAGATATGCTGACACAACCTTAACCATAACATTTCTAGCAACTGCTGCTATAATAAATCTGTCAGTTTCTATAATGCCTATGACAAATCCATTAATATGAATGATGTTCACTTCAGATAGCACACCACACAGCAACTGCACAAGTATGTCATCTCCATTCTGAGTAGCAAATCAGTAATCAATATTTGTAAAAGCAGCAGCTAATCCTTTGTAAAATCACTGGTTCAGTGATTGAAGAGTTTGCTCAATCCACACAGTTAATCCCTCTTCATCTGCTTGAGCCCGCTATTTATCCCAGCCTCTTAGAGTGCTAGCTATGGCAGATTAATACATCTCCACACATTAAACATGACCTGACAATTGACACAGGATACTGCTGACAGGATAAGCTCTACAAACAGTGGCCTTCTAAAAAGGAAGCTGAAAATTAACATTCAGAAACTCAAAATTTACAAATAGGCCCCCACTACCCCTTCCCAACTCCAATCACTCCTGATTTATTGAGCCCACTCTTTATGAAATATATCCTTATTTTTGGTTTTAAAAGTCTTCTGGCAGATTCTAGAATGCTTGTTCATAAAGTATGCTTTGTTATTAATTTAAGTCAAGGTAAATACAAGTTTTGTGGCCAAGAGAAGAGGCTCATATGTATAAAACCATTTGGAGAATTCTTACATATAAAGTAAAATTCTTATATGTAAAGTAGAATTCTTACATATGAAGTTCTCAGCTAAAGGTAGTTCAAAGTTCTACATTTGAAGAAAATTTCAAAAAAGCATTTTAATATTTAAAGCTTCGAATAAAAAAAAGATTCATTTTCATTCTAAAAAGTGATTGACAATATTATAAGTAAAGTGCTCTGTGCTAACAGAAACTGATACTATACAGTTACAAAATAAAAAGTTTCATCATCTCTAACAATTAGATGATATGACATACTCTCTAGGAAAATATTAAATTTTATTTAAAGACCTAACAGAAATTTCCTTAATGAAGTTTACTGCAATTTAAATAGTCTTTACGCACCCTTGAGACTACTTAAGAAAAAGCAAATGCAAATTTTCATGTCAAATTAAGAGTAAAGAACAGGTATAGAAAAAAAATTCTTTCCTCACTCAATATGTTGAATAAAATTAATTTTTCAAAAGACAACATGCACTCTTGTAAATGTACAACTTCTGGTTAGTTGTATCTAAAAAGGAATTATCAAACAAACTATTAACTCTTGCATTTCTCATTCCTCCTAGGAGGAAGAGGAGGCCACAGAAAGACTGAAAAGAAACAATATGAGAAGACCAGAGGAGAATGGTTTCACCAGAAGCCAAAAGAGAACAAGATTTTAAGAGAGGGAATGGAAGACCAGTAGTATCAGTTATTTCAGAAAAGCCAAGAGGGAGAAATGCTAAAACTTACTTACTGAAGATGCAAATTAGGAGGCTGCAGTGATCTTGCTGAGATATCAGGGAGCAGGTATTGTGGGCAGAAGCCATGAGTAATTAAGAAATTAATGGGAGAAAGGGGAGCCAGGAAAAGATAAGTGGTCTTTTAAAAAACTCAGTGGTAAAGGAGGAGATGAGAGGAAACAATAACAAGGAAGAAACGGATTTCCAAGTTCACTTTCTAACTCAATATTTGTAGAAATATTCCTTTTTCCATATAAAATTTCACTTTAGTGCAACATCTAGTCTTCAAAGTAACTAAAAGCCAATACTGTAATTTTAAGAGTCTGATCATTTTAAACTTAAGTATAATACATTCATATGTAATGTTTAAAAATAAATGATAATAGGTTAAAAATGATAACTAGCATTTGAAAATTTAGGGTAACATTTGTAATGCAAAAATGTTTCATATGGTATACTACATATTTTAAGAATGCAATCTTAAAATCTAACAGCTTCTCAGATAGTAAGCAAAATAATTTGTTAGTTAGCTGCATTTGCTATACGAAGAATTATCACATCACCAAATCTTATAACTGGTTCTAATTAGCCTTACTGAAAGAAGCTGATGCACAATGTAAATAAAACGACGGCAATACTAGCTCAACATTATAGGTGATCAGTCCAAGTCAAGAATATAGCACATCAGATAAGTAGAGAAGTTTGCCAACAGCTAAGAAAAATAAATTTCAAAACTCTTTTAAACCACAAAAATTAGTTAAAGACCAGAGTCATCAATGCCATTTCATACCATTTTGAAATAGTGGTATTTCTCTAGTAAATTTGAATTATGATATTGCAAAGCTCATGTACACATAACTTTAAAAAATATACTGTGCAAACTATACATTTACTCATATTGAAATCTTTTATGTCTACTATCAGTTAAGACAACTGATATATTGAAAAGATTTCAATATGAGTAAATGTATAGTTTGCACAGTATATTTTTTAAAGTTATGTGTACATGAGCTTTGCAATATCATAATTCAAATTTCCTAAACATGTGACTATTTTAATGAAATTTTAATATAAAATATGTGTATATGTGTGTATGCATTTATGCAAAATATATACACACACAGTGCTGCCCAATAATCCCAGAGAAGTTATTAATAACATCTGACTTATTTTTTGAGTCATAGTAAAATGACTTGTTCATAGTTCATAAGCAGCTTATACTTTTAATACAACTAAAATCATCTAAGAAACAGAACTTTTTTTTGAAACAGTATTGTTTCAAGGTGAAGGTAACTGAATATTTCAAAGGAAGGCAACTTATAATTCCCTTCAAAGATCTTTCATACTTATTTAAAACATCCAAGTAACTAAAGTCTTAAACTTGCAAGCCAATTTGCCAATGTTACATGCACAGCCAGAGAAAAAATAATAAACCCATATAAGATCAAACTTGTAACACTGGCCTCTTAACAATGAATCTTAACTGAATTTACTTGCTAATCAAGCATTAGTTGCTTCTTTACGATACAATGAGGTGGCAGCTGTATGTCACTGAGCAACTGAAGTCACATGTTTTGAGAAACTGTTATCTGAGACTTCAGATTTCTTTAAATATTTTATTTCCTAGAGAAATATTTAAATATTGAAATATAAATATTTCATTTATATTTTAATAACAGCAAGTATTTACTTTCACTTCACTTCATTTTCTAGGGTGTCAGTAAAGCCATTCGCTTCTATTTTTTAGTCACATTAATAAAATCACATAAGAAAACCTCAAAGAAAGAAAATTAGTGGTCATACTAAAAGGGATCTAGTAACACCATACATTTCTCTGCAGACTCAGACATAAAAGATATAAAGCCTGGATTTTTTTATTCTAAGGAATTCCAAAAATACAAAGGCAGTAAGGACTATTTTTTAAAAACTCATCCCACTACTTTGGCTGAGGACACATATCAGGAGGTGCCTGACATTGATTTGTCCCATTACACGTGATATTACTTTCCACTGCCCATGGAAGGTGATGTCGGCCACATTTCTCCACCCTGTGATATTACTATTTTTCACTTTACAGTTAATAAGTATCTTATGGGGAGATTCTCTGAGATGCTAGTAATGTCCTGTTCTTCCTCAAGCATTCCACTCCTAAGTTTTAATATTCTTTTATAATTCTTGCCTGAATTATTTATTTCTATCATGACTGCAAATGGTGATTTTCTAACTTTTTCCCAATATTTTTAATAAGTGAAAGTGTTGACTACTGTTTATATGAATAAGATGAAAGCCAGACAAAGGATTACAATTTGGGGATTGAATATTTAGTATAGAGAAATAGGTGCTCTGCCAACACAAGTGTGTGTATGTATTGGTTTTTCTTTTGTAACTGTACAGAAACGAGGCATAGTACCTCATATAATGCACATAAACTGTGCAATAAAAAAATAGCAATACCATCATAATCCTTAGTAGAAGAAGAAGAAAAAAATTAATTAGGAGTCAGAAAACTACTCCTGTCATCCTCTAAACTTCACTGTGGGTACCCAGAAGATTCAACCTTCCTAGACTTGTAGAATGACAGGCATAGACTGGATCACTTTAAGCTTCAACTCTAGTATTCTACGTTCTAATAATACTCAAATACATAGATTTATTCAGAGGTATTTTATAAAATCTTTACCACATACATTTTATATCCCACCAATAAATAAATAAATAACACTAAAACTGGAGCAAAGTATAATAACTGTTTAGGTAAGGCTTACCTACTAATATTCCAAAGGAAATAAAATCATAACTCCTTTCAGGAACCTTCTGGTTACAACTTATAGCAAAACAGTCATTATTCTATTGTTTATATTAGGTGGTATAAATTTCCTACAACAAACAGAAAGAGGGAATTGTTTCTGCAAGATAAGTGTTAAGACTTACTAATGTGCCAACTTATCCCTAGGTATAGGTAGTGATAGTAAGGGTTTTAAACAATAATCAGTCTGGGACCTGAGGTCTCAAACCAAAGGATTTGCCAACTTATTCTAATTAAGCAGCCTGGTTTCTAAATCTCTTCTGATAGACTTGACACAGAAAACAAATCTGAACTCTTGACCAAACTCTTGTCTAAACTTGCCTGATGGTTTAAAGGGAAGAGAAAGTAACAAGTAGAATTCAACAATAAAACAGACCTCCTATATATCTAATGACAACTAGGTGATGGAACTGATATTCACAAAGTTACAGTGAACTTGTAATACCAGTGAGAGGTAGAAAATCTAGGCTTGAGTCGGATACGCATATGTGCATTTTATACAGAATTTATAGGAATATACATGCTTGTGTCTCTGGGCTTCCCAGATGGCTCAGTGGGTGAAGAATTTGTATGCCATGAAGGCGATGTGGGTTCAATCCCTGGGTTGGAAAGATCCCTGGGATGAATGCATGACAACCCACTCCAGTGTTCTTGCCTGGGGAATCCCACAGACAGAGGAGCCTGGCAAGTTATGGTCCATAGGGTTACAAAATGTTGGACATGACTGAAGTGACTGAGCACAGCACAGCACGTGCTTGTGTATATAATTAGTAAAAAAACATATAGATATTTAGAGAATAAATATTTATTTACTAGATGGGATAAATACTTATGTAGCTGGCTTCTTTATATTTGTAACTCAGCATTTACTTTCTTCAGTTATAAAGTGAAAATTAGCAACCTGGTTGTCACTAAATGTACAAATCTGACAAAAGTACCATAGATTTAGTCCATTCTGAAAACAATGCATAAATACTACACATAAAGCAAAAATAAATATTTTTATTAAATAATTTAAATGATCAAGGTAAAAGTTGAATTACTTTCCTGCAGGTTATTCTTTCAATGTGTGGCTAAAAGATGACATCATAAAAAAAAAAAATGACACCATAAAACCAGCAAAAAGGAAGCTGCATTTGAAAACAGGTTTGGGAAGATCCAGGTTTGGGCAAAAGCTACTTGAGGGCTGGACCACTCGAGTTTTATACATCTTTTTTTGCCCACTGCACAGTGCTTGAAACATAATCATTTAATAAATGCAGGTTGAATAAATAAGATTTTAAAGTAAAGATTGGAAGTATAATATGCAAGCATTCTTTATATTTATATAAAGATTAACTTTACTTTTTATGTTGAAATTGAGTAACCATAGTGGGCCATAAAGTCAAATTATGCCCTCCAAAAGAAATAAAATTCTAATTTAAGTCACTAAGCACTATATAAATATCAGAAAAACCAAAGCGTATTGAATTTTTTGTATGTGGTACTTCACAAAGCAGTTGGCAAACATTCAGCCAGCCAGAGGAAATTCCAAGTGAAACTAAATCCATGTGTGTGTTTGTTTTGTGGGAGCCAATTATTTTCATGGCATGTAAGTTTAATTGGTGTCAGATATAAAATGTCACTTTATAGTTACCCTACATGTTCATTCTGTTACACATAGGGCCTAGAAAGATTGATGAATAAACTTTTAACACGAATCAGAAACTTCACTTCCTTTGGCTAATGCTGGGTGCAGTGATAATGCTTTGCCTGTATGTAATTTTTAGGGAAATCCACTTAAGGCTTCTCTGATGGCTCAGATGGTAAAGCGTCTGCCAACAATGCAGGGGACCCAGTTTGACCCCTGGGTTGGGAAGAACCTCTGGAGAAGGAAAGGACAACCCACTCCAGTACTCTTGCCTGGAAAATCCCATGGACAGAGGAGCATGGTAGGCTATAGTCCATGGGGTCACAAAGGGTTGGACATGACTGAGCTACTTCACTTTCACTTTTTCACCGATGGTCTTGGTGACTGTCTGTCACCCATCAAAACATCCCTTTTGTATAAGAATGCTATTCTCCAGAAGTTTCCGTGGTGTGATCTGAAGATAAGATTCACCTTAAGCTCCCCCAAACAGAGGGGCTAATTCAGGTATGTAACCATGCAAGCCCACAATTAGCAGCCACAAACATAACCTCCTGCACCCTCATATGGCTGTTCCTTACAGACTGGCAGAGGACACTACAAGAATAGGATGAGGAGCCATTTTACACTTCTCTCTTCCTGTCTCCCTACTGAGGATATAAAGGCCAAAACCCTCCTTTTCTTCTATTTCAGGTTATATGAATTGAGATTTATTGACCTCCTGAGGCAATTTATTGACCTCTCTGAAGGCAAGATCATTTGTATTAAGTGAGCATTCTCCTTAGGCATTTCTTGGCATGCTACAGGCTCTTCTCAGTTCCATGTACTCTACCTCTTCAAGTTAAATCATTTTCAAAGGAGCATAAACAAACACCAGTTTAATATAGTGATTCTGCTGTTGGATAGCAGGCTGTAGCGCTGGTCACTTCCCAACAATTTCTCCCCTTTGCTTTTCTCTCTAAACCTCTTATCTTCAATTGTGAACTTTATTTCAAAGTAAAATATTTTTCACATAGTCTATATTTGATATTAATAATGTATGATAGTCATTATTCAATGAACAATACACATTTATTATGAATCTGGTATACATCAAGAATCATGTTATACCCTGAGGAGACATAAAAAACAGCACAGATTCTGCCTGTAAAGGGCTCATGTTCTGCACCTGGAAAATAGCATGTGATGAAACAGTAAGTTACTGTAAAATCTTAAAACACAAACCAAACCAATGCACTGAAGCACACCTCTCCTCTTTCTCCCACATGCCAATCTTTTTTATAGGCACAAGTTTTTATTTTACTTTTTATTATTTTTTTTAATTTTACTTTACAGTATTGTATTGGTTTTGCCATACATTGACATGAATCCACCACGGGTGTACATGAGTTCCCAATCCTGAAACCCCCCTCCCACGTCCCTCCCCATATCATCTCTCTGGGTCATCCCAGTGCACCAGCCCCACTAACACATATATATGGAATTTAGAATGATGGTAACGATAACCCTGTATGCAAGACAGCAAAAGAGACACAGATGTATAGAACAGACCTTTGGACTCTGTGGGAGAGGGAGAGGGTGGGATGATTTGGGAGAATAGCATTGAAACATGTATACTATCATGTAAAAAACGAATTGCCAGTCTAGGTTCGATACAGCATACAGGCACAAGTTTTTAAAAGTCCATCAGGAGCCACTCTGAAGAGAGAAAGTCTTCAAAAAGAGCAATATGTATCTTGAAAGGCAGGAAGGAGGGGAGAAATGGTTGTAGCTTCATCTTGCTGAAATGCACGTTGGTGGCGAAGGACAAGATGGCCTTGTGCAGCGGTAGATGTGTACATACATGCCTACATACCATCAAGATGTTCTCTCTCAGTGAGTAGCCAGCCAATCCCTGAATATCTCAAAGCCTCCTTATTCCACGGTGACCATCCTGATTCACTCTTTCTCTGAATGAATGTGCATCATTCTACTGCTTCTTTTGCCAATGCCTTATCAGCAAGCAATACCATTTAAAACTTTGGATTTCAAGATATGCTATAAATAGTAACACATGTATGTGATACTGATTTAAATTACAGCTCAAAAAGAATATGGATAGCACCAAGAATCAGTATAGAATTTTTTTTAACACTGTTGGAAATATTTTGGGTTAAATTAGACTGCAACTGCAAAAAATGCAAAGTATTACTAACATAAGTTAACAGACACCTTTTTTTTTTTTAATTGCCTCTAATGGATAAGTGGAGAAGGCCTGGCTACCCACTCTAGTATTCTTGCCTGGAGGATTCAATGGACAGAGGACTACGGTGGGCTACAGTCCATGGGGTCATAAAGAGTCAGACATGACTAAGAGCTCCTAACACTTTCACTTTCACATCAACAGATAAATGGCATCACATCACACATGTTGGTTTGGAATAGAGTTACTAAATACTATTCCAAAGGAAACTTTTGAAAGTTAGGGAGCCCAAACATCACAGCTATTGAATTAAAAATTTGCAATAATTAGTCATTTTTATGAATTACATAGAGAAAGGGGGAAGACAGACAGACAGACACTATTGAGAGGGAACTTTCTCAGCTTTCCACATACACACACATTTATATTCATACCCATTCTTATACTGTCCCTCTTGAGCCAGAGAAAGTTCTCTCTTCCCTGAATCTTGAATCTATCCCTCTCTGCTGCCTCCTCTGCAACACATAAACAGGATCAAGTCCCACCATAAACTTTGCAAACCCTTTCCTTCACTATATGAACATTTAAAATTTTTAACTGAGAAAATTACAGATTCACACGCAGTCATAAGAAATAATATAGAGAGTCCCTTAAACACTTTGCCCAGTTTCCCCTCATGGTAACATTTCACAAAACTAGTATAATGTCACAACCTTATTGACATTGATACAACTCATCAATCTCGTTCAGATATTCCCAGTTTTACTTGTGTTCATTTGAGTGTGTGTATTAAGTTTTATACAACTTTATCATCCATGGGCTGGAGGAAGCACAAGCTGGAGTCAAGATTGCTGGGAGAAATATCAATAACCTCAGATATGCAGATGACACCACTGTTGTGGCAGAAAGTGAAGAGGAACTAAAAAAATTCTGGATGAAAGTGAAAGAGGAGAGTGAAAAAGTTGGCTTAAAGCTCAACATTCAGAAAACGAAGATCATGGCATCTGGTTCCATCACTTCATGGCAAATAGATGGGGAAACAGTGGCTGACTTTATTTTGGGGGCTCCAAAATCACTGCAGATGGTGATTGCAGCAAGAAATTAAAAGACGCTTACTCCTTGGAAGGAAAATTATGACCAACCTAGATAGCATATTCAAAAGCAGAGACATTACTTTGCCAACAAAGGTCAAGGCTATGGTTTTTCCAGTGGTCATGTATGGATGTGAGAGTTGGACTGTGAAGAAGGCTGAGCACTGAAGAATTGCTGCTTTTGAACTGTGGTGTTGGAGAAGACTCTTGAGAATCCCGGGAATGAAAGGAGATCCAACCAGTCCGTCCTAAAGGAGATCCAACCAGTCCGTCCTAAAGGAGATCAGTCCTGGGTATTCATTGGAAGGACTGATGCTAAAGCTGAAACTCCAGTACTTTGGCCATCTCACGCCAAGAGCTGACTCATTAGAAAAGACCCTGATGCTGGGAGGGATAGAGGGCAGGAGGAGAAGGGAACGACAGAGGATGAGATGGATGGATGGCATCACTGACTCGATGGATGTGAGTCTGAGTGTACTCTGGGAGTTGGTGATGGACAGGGAGGCCTGGGGTGCTGCGATTCATGCAGTCGCAAAGAGTCGGACACGACTGAGCAACAGAACTGAATTGAACAGTTCAGTCAATGTAATCCATTTACATTAACATTATACTACAGTCAAAATACTGAACAGGTCCAACACCACAAAGATGCCTCATGTCATCCATTCTTGTAATTGCATCCTCCTCTATCCCTAAATTCTGGCAGCCACTACTCTGTCCACCATTTCTATGACTCTGTCATTTCCAAACTGTTATATAAATGGAATCATACAGTAGGTAACCTTAAGGGATTGACTTTTTTCATTTAAAAGAATTGCCTGGAGATTCAACTAAGTTGTCATTTGTATCAACAGTTCATTTCTTCACATTGCTGAGTCCTTTTCCAGGGTAGGTATGTACCACAGTTTGTCACTCTCTAGATTTTTAAAGTGCTTTCCTGGTGGCTCAGAGGTAAAGAATCCACCTGCAATTAATGCAGGAGGCCCAAGTTTGATCCCTGGGTGGGGAAGATCCCCTGGAGGAAGAATGGCATCCCATTCCAATATTCTTGCCTGGGAAATCCCATGGACAGAGGAGCTGGAGGGCTACACAGGGTCACAAAAGAGTCAGACATGACTTAGCGACTAAACAATACCAAGCCTTTTTTAAAAAGAAGTTTGCTCCTCTAATTCTCACTTCTTAATCCTCAATCCACTACAATTTGAACTCTGCCCATATCATTGCCCAGTTATCTCATAAAATCACCATGCCTTCCTCGTTTTTATTCAGTAGACAATTTTTGGCATTTATCTCTCTTGGTCTTTCTGAAGCAACTGATACTATTGACCACTCACCCCTCCTCTAAAAATCTCTTCTCCCTTTGCTTCTAGTCAAACTATTATCTCCCATTCCTCTTATACTGGTTATTTTCAGTCTACTTCTTTGGACTCTAATTCTCTTCACAACAGTCCTTAATGTCAATATTCTCCCAGAACTCCATTTTAGTGTTATCACTTCTAAAAGTCTACACATCCTCCTAGCATAATTTTAACCACACATATAACTCCCACTGATTCCTATATGTTGAAGACTCTAGTGAAGATCTATCTCCTAAATTCCAAATCCATCTCTCCAGCTGACAATGTTTCACCTTCTAAATTTAATGTGTCCAAAACTGAATTAGCGCATTACTCACTTTCTGGTCACTAAGACTGACCTAATCCTAACCATTCCCTCTCCTTATAACCTCTATCTCAATGAATGTTCCCACATTTATTTGGTCACAACAAAACTTCAAACTCATTTCAACTTCTTTTCCTTCACTTTCACATCACTAAATTTTATCAACTTTATCCCTGAAATATCTCTTGAATTTATTCCCCCCTCTTCCTCCCACACCATTTCTTTAGTTTAGGCTCATCATTTCTCACTTGAATCATCACAACAGCTTCTCCCTATTTTTGGTCTTTCCATTCTCTAAACTTCTGCTAAGTGTTCTTGCGTGTGTGCGTGCTAACTCAGTTCAGTTGTGTCTGACTCTTTGCAACTCTATGGACTGTAGCCCACCGAATCCTCTATCCATGGGATTCTCCAGGCAAGAATACTAGAGTGGGTTGCCCTCCTCCAGGGGATCGTCCTGACCCAGGGATCAAAATCCAGTCTCTTAGTCTCCTGCATTGGCAGGCGGCTTCTTGACCACCAGCACCACCTGGAAAGTCTGCTAAGTGCTCCTGAAGTGAAAGTGAAAGTCGCTCAGTCGTGTCCGATTCTTTGTGACCCCATGGATTATACAGTCCATGGAATTCTCTAGGCCAGAATACTGGAGTGGGTAGCTGTTCCCTTCTGCAGGGGATCTTCCCAACATAGGGTTTGAACCCAGGTCTCCCGCATGGCAGGCAGATTCTTTACCAGTTGAGCCAATATACCTAGATACAAATCTGATATGTCATTCCTGCACTAAGATCTTGCAATGGCTCCATGATGTCCATATGATAAAGCCTAAGTTCTTAGCATAATACATCAGTGCTTCAAAATCTATCTCTTGCCAATCTCTCCATCTTCTCTCACCTTTCATACATCTGCAGTCTGCTGCTGCTGCTGCTGCTAAGTCACTTCAGTCGTGTCCAACTCTGTGCGACCCCATAGACGGCAGCCAACCAGGCTCCCCCATCCCTGGGATTCTCCAGGCAAGAACACTGGAGTGGGTTGCCATTTCCTTCTCCAATGCATGAAAGTGAAAAGTGAAAATGAAGTCGCTCAGTCGTGTCCAACTCCCAGCGACCCCAGGGACTGCAGCCCACCAGGCTCCTCTGTCCATGGGGTTTTCCAGGCAAGAGTATTGGAGTAGGGTGCCATTGCCTTCTCCACATCTGCAGTCTATGCTCTCATAATGCCAAACTACTTACTGTTCCCAAATGTTCTGTCTCACAAACCAGTGATTCCAGCCTCCAAAGAATCTGGAAAGTTCTACAGGGGAACCAAAATGGTAGCAGGAACTTTTAGGAGGTCAAAAATGTTGAAATTACTAATTGATTTGATATTCAGAGAAAAGAAAATTTTAAATGTTTGGAAATGTTCTATATTTAAAGAAAGAACAAACACTTTAAACATTTAACATGAAATATATTTTCTAGAGATGGTGGCCATTTGTTCCTTCAGCTCCAGAGGGTGAAATTCAAATACCTTCCCAAACAAGCCAGAAGAAGTGAAGCGGTTGGTAAAATCTTTCTAGATACTGGAATATAATACAAAATCAAGTCTAAATTACAGATTTTTCAGAGATGAAATGAGATATTTTGTTCTCCAATGAAACAAAATAACAGAAAAAAAAAACCTTGCTTCTGATGAAATTTGCTAATATTAAATTATACACATTAACAGTTCTTTGACTATTTAACATTTTCTCAGATAAGCAGGACTCCCAATGATTTAGTTTTAATTTTCTTTCATTATTCTTGAGATACGTTTTTAAGTACCAAGAACAGACTGATCGATCCACACACACCCCACCCCCAACCCCGGGAGTGTATTCTTCTGCTTATCCACAGGGTAGCAGTATGTTTCCAAGTGAGGTCATCACTAGGAATATAAATGAGTACCCAAATGTCTGCAGAAAGCAGTTTTTCCTTTTTTGTACACACACGAACATACAAATGCTAAATAATGAGTGGTGCTGAGACCAGCAAACAACAAAATATGTACCTGTAGGAATGAGTAATAAAGATGTCAAAGAGACACATGAATGGTATTTTCGGGGTAAAACAGGAAAATAGACTGAGTTCTTGGTAAAATAATACATACATACCCATTTCTTTACAACTCCATGTCTATAAATGACCTGATTTGTATGTACTGAAACTAATAAAACCCTGGAAATATACAACTGTATGAGCTATCAATTTTGACACAGCAAGCCCATTAATTACATTTTACATAAATTCCATGGCAACAAAACATAGTACAGAATCTATCTGATGACCCTGAATTGATCTCTGAACACAGAGAGACCTAAGCAAGAACACTGCCATGCTGTATTATAGTGACAAGTGTAAAGTTGTTTGTTACAGAAAAATCACTACTGGTGAATAAGAAAGCCTTACTTTTAAGTGCTGGGAAAAAAGCCTTTCAGGGAAGTAGAGTTCACAATGCTTATAAGAAAAGTTATTAGATTCCAATTAAAATAAATAAATTAATTTTTTAAAAAAGTAGAGGGCTGGGTGGAGTGTAGGCTCCCTGAGGAACGGTTATTTAAGCTCTATTTAGTCTCAGTTTCCCAAGCTGCAGAAGTAAAGAGCAAGAGCACAGATCTCATTCTATGAGATTTGAAGATTAAATAAGATAATCTTTGTAAAACACTTAGAACAATATTTGACAGTTTTCCAAGCCCTTCTGGCTCCACATTCTATGACTCTGCTAACAATCAGTGCTATACACACACTCAGATTTTTCAGTTCATAAAAAGGACATTAAGACCAGCAAATAACTTTGAGTCAATAGCCACATTTCTATCACTGCATTCATTATTTTGCACTGTGATCAACTGTATGTCTGTGAAGAGCACACTGGTCAAAATCATGACTCAGTAGTCAGACAGCGCTGTGTTTCCCAGTTCAAGTTCTTCCACTCAATAGATGGACGACCTTAGGCAAGTTACTTTCCTGGGAAAGTAGGTAACACTTTATATCAAACATATATATTTCTTAATGGCTCTAAACACAATACATTTTGTGCTTACATAATGTAAACATCAGAGAAGACAATGCCACCCCACTCCAGTACTCTTGCCTGGAAAACCCCATGGACGGAGGAGCCTGGTGGGCTGCGGTCCATGGGGTTGCTGAGAGTCGGACACGACTGAGTGACTTCACTTTCACTTTTCACTTTCATGCATTGGAGAAGGAAATGGCAACCCACTCCAGTGTTCTTGCCTAGAGAATCCCAGGGACGGGGGAGCCTGGTGGGCTGCCGTCTATAGGGTCGCACACAGTCGGACACGACTGTGTCCGAAGTGACTTAGCAGCAGCAGCAGCAATATAAACATAAATCAAGTACTATATATATAAAATGTACTATTATATATGTATTATAAATGTAGTTTATATTTACATATTATATTTATATTATAAATATATTATATACTACAGTATATAAAATAAATATAAAACAAGAAATTTATTTCATGTTTCAAATATGTGATCTGATAAGAAAAGCAAGCAATGATTTGCCTTGTCAATGTTAAAAGCAGCTTTCTAGCTTTTAAGACTTTTTTAGATTGTGCCTTAATAGTTAAGACATTCTAAATTTAAGTCTAGAATTTTAAAAAAACTCAGAAGGTTAAATACACTAATTGAAATTATTTAAGAGGCAATAAATTTGAAAGGATAACAAAACTGAATTTTTTAAAAAACTTTATAAAACAATGATGTTGACTGTTCTTAATTTTATTGACTAGAAATTTGAATCTATTTGCCTGGAAAACCCCATGGACGGAGGAGCCTGGTGGGCTGCGGTCCATGGGGTTGCTGAGAGTCGGACACGACTGAGTGACTTCACTTTCACTTTTCACTTTCATGCATTGGAGAAGGAAATGGCAACCCACTCCAGTGTTCTTGCCTAGAGAATCCCAGGGACGGGGGAGCCTGGTGGGCTGCCGTCTATAGGGTCGCACACAGTCGGACACGACTGTGTCCGAAGTGACTTAGCAGCAGCAGCAGCAATATAAACATAAATCAAGTACTATATATATAAAATGTACTATTATATATGTATTATAAATGTAGTTTATATTTACATATTATATTTATATTATAAATATATTATATACTACAGTATATAAAATAAATATAAAACAAGAAATTTATTTCATGTTTCAAATATGTGATCTGATAAGAAAAGCAAGCAATGATTTGCCTTGTCAATGTTAAAAGCAGCTTTCTAGCTTTTAAGACTTTTTAGATTGTGCCTTAATAGTTAAGACATTCTAAATTTAAGTCTAGAATTTTAAAAAAACTCAGAAGGTTAAATACACTAATTGAAATTATTTAAGAGGCAATAAATTTGAAAGGATAACAAAACTGAATTTTTTAAAAAACTTTATAAAACAATGATGTTGACTGTTCTTAATTTTATTGACTAGAAATTTGAATCTATCAATTACTCCAAATAAAATTCTGATAAGGGCATCCTGCTTTTAAAAAGTTATTCAGAGTTATTTGTAATTGCTGTCATTAAATATGTTTATAAAATATAAGGATGAGTCTAATAATAATAATGCTTTGTAATAATTTATACTGTATTATATAAATATATATTATAATTTTATAATAATAATTTTCTCTTCAATGTTTTTGCATAGTGAATAAACTCACTTTTCCTTACATAGAGAACATAACCTACTGTCCTTAT
The DNA here is from genome assembly GCA_006408695.1 of Aepyceros melampus. NCBI lineage: Eukaryota > Metazoa > Chordata > Mammalia > Artiodactyla > Bovidae > Aepyceros > Aepyceros melampus. Next base: position 340,940 of record SJXQ01005777.1, read on the forward strand.
TACCAAACAAATTCTGAATTAATGGAATGGAATACCATTTAATTATATAAGCAGTTCTCTATACAACATCTGAAGCCTAACTATACTCAAATAAATTTAATAAAGATAAATGCAACTTTGTTCATTGACATCAAATATCCTAATTAGTATCCAAGATAGAAATTGTGTAAGTTTTGGATTTCTCTATCCTCAAATCAACAACCATACAACAAAGCACCTCCATTCATATCATTTTATAAAACATACTCTGCTGAAGTTAGAATTAGCTTCTTATTAGATGTTGAGGCAAAATTTTCACAACAGATTTTCAATATCATTATATAACCAAGGTTTACATTGGAGAATCTATTAAAGGGCATGATCAAAATCTAAGTGTAGGTCAGGCAATAGTTACAATGGGACTTTAGGGATGAAGCACTGGGTTTTCTGGAGGAGGCGTGGAAGCTGTAGGGCTTCTTCTATGAGTGTTGCAGACAGCAGCATTAAGGACAAATGCTGGTCTTATAAAAGAAGCCAGCCTAATAAACACAAAGGGTTATGGGAAAGAGAAATCAAAGATTATGATTTGAACAGTCTTAAAACACAAGCAAAGGAATTTGGACTTGATTCAGAGGGCAATCTGCAACTACTGTAGGATCCTGAAGAAGGGAATGATTCTATAAAAGTAGCATTTTTATAAAATCAACCTGGCAGAATGGAATTGGGAATATAAAAGGAACTTAGATTTTTTTAGCTTAGGAGGCAACCACAGTAATTCTTTGTGATGAGGTCTCAGATTAAATAGAGCACTGACAGTAGATCTCTTTCATTAATTCCTTTCACAGAGAGAGACTGTTATATGTTGGGGACTGCACAGAAATTACAATGGTAAATAAGATTCATGGTCCCTTCTTTTACAAAGCTTACAATATAGTGAGGGAGGTGAACAAAAAAAACAAGCAATAAAAAGTCACAGACATTACAAATTGTGATAAGTGCTCTTAGGAGATAAACAGGGATAGAAAATAATGCAGAGGGCACGAAGGGAGAATTATTTTAGAAAGGATGCTCGAGGAAGCCTCTCTAAGATAACTCCTAAGCTGAAACTAAACAATGTGGAGGAACAAAGAATAGCAGTGATCAAGGCAGAAAGAAGAGCGTTTGTTCAAGGCACTTATATAAGACCAGTGCAACTCTAGAACACTGAGGGGAGGGAAGCCTGATGTAAGAAAAGACCAGGGAGTAGGCAGAGATAGAGCATGCAAAACATGACGTTAGCCTTGTTAAGAAACTAAAACTTGATTTTAAGTGCAATGGGAAACCACTGGAGGATTTTGATCAGGAAAGTGACATAAAATGTTTTTGTAAGAAAAGAAAGAGAAAGAAAAAATATGCTCATAAATTTTATATAAATAAAGGGGAAAAATCTGAAGTACATTTTTTAAAAAACAAGTATTTGTATTTTAAGACTAGAGAACCTATTATACAATAGCCCAATCTACTACAATTACTGAGAGCAGGTTGAAAGATCTCAATTCGAAGTTAGATGAACTACACTGACTAAGCTTTTACTAGTACTGTAATATATTTATTTTACTGTAATATATTTTATTATAGCCCAGGAGTGCCCTGAGTGACAAGAAAGAATGGGCATCAACCTAAGGAAAATATCTCTTAGTTAAGAAATTTAATATCAAAGGAAAATACTTAGAAGATAAATTTGAAAGCACACAACTAGCCTGCTTTCAGCACTGACTCTGGACAAGCTGCTTAATCTCTCTGTGATATTTCCTATAAAATGGGACATACTAACAGTCTGGAGAGGAGCCAATGCAATGTATATAAAGTAGTGAAAAGAGTATTTGGCTCAAAGCAAATGCTCTGCTGCAACTATCATTATGGTAGAGATGTTTTATACTACTCTGTTCAATTCATACTTCTGTCATTCCTCTTTCAAAACCAAGCAATTTGTTCTGAATTACCTAAATAATTTCAATTCTCGCATAAGGGCTATCTGTACTAGAATGGAGAGTAAATGTTTTTGGCCAGAGAGGATCTGTCACAGCTACTCAATCTACTGCTGCAGCTCAAACGTAGCCATAGATACCATGCAAATTAATGAGCATGGCTGTGTCCCACAAACTGGGCACCTAAATTTGAATTTCATATTATTTTCATGTGTCACAAAATATTATTCATTTGATTTTTTCACTCATTAAAAAATATAAAAACCACTCTCAGCTTACAAATTATATAAAAACAGGTGGCAGACCACAGTTTGGCAATCTAAGACACTTATAATATAAATATATGACCCTTTCAGTCATAATTTCTCCATATATAAAACCAAAGTGAATATAATCAGCTTTCCTAACTTCTCAATGTTGAAATAACAAAATTTATTTCCACGTGAGGAATAATATCTAGCTCATAGGCTCAATTTTTTTCTCCAATTTGCTCCAGGGTAACATAATACATAAAAAAATCATGGCTAAAACAGTGCAAAAGGCTATTATACTAAGTTTTCTTTTCAGTTTGAAGATGAACTGTATTAAGGATATAGATACATATTGAAAACTTATAGAGATCATTGTAACATAAAAATTTCTATTATGATGTTGTTTATCAATGTTATTTTATAAGATAACTAGAGCTGTTGCCAGTTTTAACACAACAAAGTAAGTTATTTATCCAGTCTCATTAAATCCCTGCCAACAGAAATACTTTTAATAAAAGAGGAAGGCAGAAGCTTATTCCTCAGCAATATACAGTTCAGTTCAGTTCAGTCGCGCAGTCGTGTCCGACTCTTTGCGACCCCATGAATCGCAGCACGCCAGGCCTCCCTGTCCATCACCAACTCCCGGAGTTCACTCAGACTCACGTCCATTGAGTCCATGATGCCATCCAGCCATCTCATCCTCGGTTGTCCCTTTCTCCTCCTGCCCCCAATCCCTCCCAGCATCAGGGTCTTTTCCAATGAGTCAACTCTTCGCATAAGGTGGCCAAAGTACTGGAGCTTCAGTTTTAGTATCATTCCTTCCAAAGAAATCCCAGGGTTGATCTCCCTCAGAATGGACTGGTTGGATCTCCTTGCAGTCCAAGGGACTCACAAGAGTCTTCTCCAACACCACAGTTCAAAAGCATCAATTCTTCGGCGCTCAGCCTTCTTCACAGTCCAACTCTCACATCCATACATGACCACAGGAAAAACCATAGCCTTGACTAGACGGATCTTAGTTGGCAAAGTAATGTCTCTGCTTTTGAATATACTATCTAGGTTGGTCATAAGTATATCTTACATATTAACATTAGCTCTGAACAGAGTAAGATACATCAAATGGAAAAATAATGTTTTGTGGGGGTTTCTCCTTAAAAAAGATAAAATCTTTCTGGAAAAAAAAAACATATGTATTTGTTCATTCTGCATATAATTACAATTCATATCAGTAAAAATTCCATGTATCTCTCAAAAGAAGATGGAACTGTAAATGCCAACCTGGGTGCTACTGCTCCTGGTAGAGATATTTGCATATTTACCTGCTACTAAAATAGTCAGTGAGTCAATTTTGCAACAAATCCTTAGTTCAAAAGGAGATTTTATTAGTGAGGCCCTTTTAAAAGGAAGTTACAGATCCCTATGCTTTGTGTAGCTGCATTTTTATTTCATTTAAATACTGTATCAGTGACAACTCTTAAATAAAACAGGATTTTAAATCAAAAGCTAAGACTCAACTTTTGACATCTTCCTCTCTGCTCATCCATCATCAAGTCCCAAAACTTGACCGCGTAAGGATCTCCATCTCTTCTGCCTTGGTCATCATCTTCTCTAGACTGAGCTAATGTCCTCTCTTTCCCAAACCTCTGAAACAACTCTTAGCAGTAAATACTCTGACTATTCTCCTCCACCTGGTGGGCTTCCCTGGTGGCTCAGAGGGTAAAGCGTCTGCCTGCAATGCAGGAGACCTGGGTTCGATTCTTAGGTCAGGAAGATCCCCTAGAGAAGGAAATGGCAACCCACTCCAGTATCCTTGCCTAGAAAATCCCATGGATGGAGAAGCCTGGTAGGCTACAGTCCATGGAGTCGCAAAGAGTCAGACACAACTGAGCGTGTCTAGTTTCTAGTTCTAGTATTCTCCTCCACACTGGGCTTCATTCACACTCTTTAAACCTGAGCCCAACTGTGTCTTTCTCAGGGAAGCCGTCCTGACCTCTCTGACTAGGTTAGGTTCTCCTGTGAGTATCATGTACCTTTCCTTTGGGCTTCCCCTGTGGCTCAGCTGGTAAAGAATCTGCCTGCAATGTGGGTGGGAGACCTGGGTTCAATCCCTGAGCTGGGAAGATCTCCTGGAGAAGGGAAAGGCTACCCATTCCAGTATTCTGTCCTGGAGAATTCCATGGACTGTTGGCTTAAAACTCAACATCCATAAAACTAAGATCATGGCATCTGGTCCCATCACTTCATGGCAAATAGATGGGGAAACAACAGAAACAGCAAAAGACTTTATTTTGGGAGGGCTCCAAAATCACCGCAGATAATGACTGAAGCCATGAAATTAAAAGACATTTGCTCCTGGAAGAAAAGCTATGACTAACCTAGACAGCATATTAAAAAGCAGAGACATTACTTTGCCAACAAAGGTTCGTCTAGTCAAAGCTATGGTTTTTCCAGTAGTCAGTATGGATGTGAGAGTTGGACTATAAAGAAAGCTGAGCACTGAAGAATTGATGCTTTTGAACTGTGCTGTTGGAGAAGACTCTTGAGAGTTCCTCGGATGGCAAGGAGATCCAGCCAGTCCATCCTAAAGGAAATCAATCCTGACTATTCATTGGAAGCACTGATGCTGACGCTGAAACTCCAATACTTTGGCCACCTGATGCAAAGAACTGACTCATTTGAAAAGACCCTGCTGCTGGGAAAAATTGAAGGCAGGAGGAGAAGGGGATGATAGAGGATGAGTGGTTGGATGGCATCACTGAGGCAGTGGACATGAGTTTGAGTAGGCTCCAGGAGTTGGTGATGGACAGAGAAACCTGGCGTGCTGTAGCCCATGGGGTCACAAAGAGCTGGACATGACTGAGTGACTGAACTGACTGACCTTTCCTTTATGGCATGTGAACTTATAGTTAACATTTTTATATGTTTCTATCCTTGTGTGATAAATGTCTATTTTCTCCACTAGATTTTAAGCTTCATATATGGGGCTGATGAATTCTCAATACTTGGCACAATCCTGGCACATAACAGGATTCTGATAATTTTCAGTTCAGTTCAGTCACTCAGTCATGTCCGATTCTCTGAGACCCCATGAACTGCAGCACACCAGGCCTCCCTGTCCATCACCAACTCCCGGAGTCCACCCAAACCTATGTCCATTGAGTCAGTGATGCCAACAAACCATCTCATCCTCTGTCATCCCCTTCTCCTCCTGCCCTCAATCTTTCCCAGCATCAGGGTCTTTTCAAATGAGTCAGCTCTTCACATTAGGTGGCCAAAGGATTGGAGTTTCAGCGTCAGCATCAGTCCTTCCAATGAACACCCAAACTGATCTCCTTTAGGATGGACTGATTGGATCTCCTTACAGTCCAATGAACTCTCAAGAGTCTTCTCCAACACCACAGTACAAAAGCATCAATTCTTTGGCACTCAGCTTTCTTTATAGTCCAACTCTCACATCCATACATGAGCACTGGAAAAACATAGCCTTGACTAGATGGACCTTTGTTGGCAAAGTAATGTCTCTGCTTTTAAATATGCTGTTTAGGCTGGTCATAACTTTCCTTCCAAGGAGTAACCTATCTTTTAATTTCATGGCTGCAATCACCATCTGCAGTGATTTTGGAGCCCAGAAAAATAAAGTCAACCACTGTTTCCACTGTTTCCCCATATATTTGCCACGAAATGATGGGACCAGATGCCATGATCTTAGTTTTCTGAATGTTGAGCTTTAAGCCAGCTTTTTCACTCTCCTCTTTACTGACAACTATATATGCTACAAGACATTATATCACTTGTACATATGTTGAGGAACTTTTTGTTGAGACTGAAGAATCACTTTAACCTGGTAGCATGTGTCTTAATGTTAAGAAGTTACCTGCCAAGCTAATAAAACTATTATCTAAAACACGGTATATTCTTCAAACTTGATAAATATACACCATCATGATAATGTAGAAGACTAGGGTTGAATATAGAATCTTGATTCCTAAGATATATATATATATTTTTCCCACTCCTGGCTCCATCCTGCACCCTCAAGAAGGCTTGTGCATATACCCACCTTTTCATGCTCTGCCTACACTCCTTGAACAAAACCTATAGCTACTCCTTATGGGTGTCCACACTGGTAATATGGCCATATACCAAAGGACAAATCCAGAGGAGAGGCCTACACAGGCCCTGTGAGCAAGCCTGGGGCCATCTGAGCATAGATTTCAGGGACTATGTGTACCCAGACCTTGGTTTAGAAGGTAAGGTGGGGTGAAATGAGTTGGGTGGTTCCCCTTGAGCTCAATGACTGGATATGTGGGGATGGGTACAACCAAGATTGGCTGAGTTAGGGTCCTCTGGAGTACAGGATCCAAAGCAGGGTCTCCTCTTGCCTGAGTCTAGGGGCTGTACTGGCAATATCATATACATTATCTAGTAATCATGACAGGAGAATCTTTCCCCAAAGTGACAGTTCTAGAACATATTATTTCCATGATCATATAGTTCTTTGCTTTATTATTGCTACAGAGTTCTCTTTTTTTAAGGTTAAGAAAATCTCTCCTCTCCTTCTACAGATCATGATTTTTAGAGAACCATTATCTAATATGTAATTAACTCAATACCTTGTATCTCTTTTCCCCATAACTAATTAATTTTAATCATGTGAACACTTACTATATATATCCACATGGGACAGGAAATGAAGTAAAGGTAGGTAGAATCCAAGGCCTTCAAGTAATCAATTATGCCCATTTTTAGTTTTAGTTATCATGTACTCAATGTCCAGGTATCCCAGATTGTTGCTGCACGTGCTCAGTCATGCCCAACTCTTGACAACCTCATAGCCTGTAGCCTACCAGGATCCTCTATGCATGGGATATCCCAGGCAAGAATACTGGAGGGGGTTGCCATTTCTTACTCCAGGGGATCTTCTTGACCCAGGGATTAAGCCCATGTTTCTTAGGTCTCCTGCAATGGCAGACTGGATCTTTACCGCTAGTGTCACCTGGGAAACCCAAGATGAGTGTCCCAGATTAGTGTGCATGTTAGAATGAAGCCAAGGTCCTTGGTTTGAGCTCAGAATTTTGATATAATTTACAACCATAAATAACTTTTAACCACCTCTTTTCAAATGCGTACTAACTGAAAGTTTTGCATTAATCAAGAAAGATTACTATGTAGAGATAGATAAAAACAGAATCATCATAGCTTCCAGGAACAAGGAAAGAAAATGGTCTGAATATATATATTATTAAGGATGTTCTATTAGATTTCATTAAAGTTGACTGTGACCATCTTATATTGTTAAAAAGTTACAGTAACAGAAGAGTAGGTTGATAATTAGACACAAGACCTGCTTTCTTACAACATCTGTGTCACTAGCTGTGCCCCTGAAAAAGCCACTGAACCTTTATACCCCTCAATCTTCCCAGAGGTTAAGAGAAGAAAGGAAAAGAAAAGATGTTACAGGAAAAACGAGAAGCACTTAGAATTCTTAAGAAAAAAAACATAATTGTTATATAAATCCAGGTATAATTAGTATATCTTTCTTTTATTACAAATTAAGAAAAGAAATGTAGATGTATCATAAATTAAATGATTAACCCCAAACTTACAGCATATAAATTGGCCCGATCTGCTTCTAACTGTAAATAAAGGAGCATAGAAATACCAAACTGCATATTAGTCTTAGATCACTTCTTAACGATTTACAAATAAGAAAAATCAGGTAAGAAAATTGACTTATTACCATGAGTACAAAATGCAACTCTAGCTCCAATCAAGTGTGTAAGTTGGAGAAAAAATTCTATTCATACAAATTTCTTGGTGTTTCTTCCAAATCTTAAATTCCTACATCCCTAAAACATATTCTTAATGATATATATACATACATATACACACACATATGTGTAGATATACTTTGGAAATAATTATAAAGTTACATAGTATACTCAAGGACCTTGACAGCTTTATGAATGCAGCCTCTTTGGAGTAATTATGAGCAGAATGTACAATGACTCAGCACAGCTAACACTGGTGTAGGAATAGTCAAATATGCACACTGTGAACCAAATGTCAGTATGGCAAATGCAATATGAACCACTATTAGTTGAGTAGTATTATGAAATCCAAAGATCACTATATATACATCAAAGAGTTGGAAAGTTGGGAAATGATATTTTTATAGTAGGCTGACATAACTGACATAAGGAAGCCTAATTTACATATCTAATGATTTCAAGGTAATTTTAGACAAAAAATGTTTAAACACAAATAATTTTTTCTATACAGTTAAATTCTTAATAATAGTTGATGTGGACAAACCTTTTAGTTTAGCAGGGTTTATAAGAGGCCTGAAAGCAGATGAGGCCCAATATATATCATAAAGTAAGAACAGAACTTCATGTAACCAATTTTGTTTTAAACAGGATCTGCTTTAAATGGATATATATATTGTATTAATAATAAAGATCATTCACACAGAGGTATTCAATTGTTTGTGTTACAGGTATTTATTGAGTTGTCACACTGAATGCTCTAACGGACTGGTGTATTTAAATGTGCACTTTACATTATATTACCTAATCTTTTTTTTTTTAAGTAGTCACTATTCACTTTCAAGCTTTTTCATTTTCTCAGCAAAATAATAACTCTTGGTCATCATAGGCAGCCAAATATCAGGCCTTAACCATCTGTCAACTGGCTTGAATTCAGCAAGCATGCTCCTGTAGTTTTAGTTCTAATTGTGTTTAATGCTGCACTAATTATTTCAATGGGGAATAATTTTGTACAGTCAAAGTTGACTCATTTTATAAACTGGAAGCTCCTCAGCTATAAATTGGCAGGTCTCATCCTTCATTCCTCCTAAGCGTTGTGCCAAAGGGGAATAAGTATATGGTTGCTCTGTGACCAAATGTCATGTGCTGGGCAGAAACATTGATCCTGGCTATTAATCACTCTGCAAGCCCTCCCAGTAATCAAAGGGCACAGCTGCAATGATATATGACCAGTGTCAGAGCAGAAAGCCCTTTACAAGGCTGCATGCTTACCAGCTGATGGCCAGTATGTACTACTGCGTGCACACTGGCCAGCCCAAAGTGCCCAGGCTAATTAATCATCACTTCTAACTGTTCATTCTATCATTAAACACCTTTATTGGCTGAATTATCGGAGGATTCTTCTCCCCAATTACTTAGGTCTGGAAGTGAAGAACCTTCTCACCTGGATACAAAAAGCTTGCCTATTACCTGTTTCAGACCAGTATGCCCTTTCATTCTCTTCTCCATAAGTTTGCTGACCTAGCAGTGAACTCGAGTCCAGGAGAAAATTGGATGTTATTGAGACTGATTTTAGTGAGGTTCACCTCAAATGACTGATAGAAGAGCTACATAACACGAAATCATCTAAATTTAATAAGGTGAACTTTTAGAAATCTCACATGTGAATTTTATAACATAAGTTACAAAGCATTTTGATGCAGTTAACAATGAAGTACAGCTATTTAAGAGCAAACCAGTTTCCAGGAGAAATACTAAGAAAAAGTTTTACCGATTATAATTCAATTACTGATGTGATTAATATATTGTTCTATTTGGTACTGTACAACATAAAACAATCAATCCTATGGTGACTGTAAAAAATACCTTAGAACACTCTTACTGTTATGTAAATAATTATCTCCCTTTCCAAACAGGGCCAATTCAAGTAGAGAAGCAGGAATCATTATCAGCAAAACCTCAAAATCATTACTAAATAGTAATGCTATATATTATAAAAAGCATTGAGTAGTAACACTTTCAATTATGCTAAGATACCAAGAGACTTCAAAACAGAGAATTATCAGTATTTTAATAATCAAATATGGTAATAAAAGTCTTCCTTAAAGATTTAAAAAAAATTTTTCTTAAAGAGATTTAAGCTGTAGGACAGTGTAACTCTTGAACATTACCTTGAGATTTTTTTTAAATGTTATCTTACTTTTTAAAAATTTCAGCATATATATAGTTGCAAAGGAAATTCAATAAAACATTTCTTAACAGGACAAAATTCAAGAGATGAAGTGTCCTGTGCTGCTTTAACCAACATTATCATGTCACATGTTTAGGAATATGACCAATATACTTGATAATAAAGGCTTTATTTCTATAATAACATAAGTGATTAGTATGCATTGAGCTCAACACAAGATCCTTTTAAACTAAGATGATGGTTTTAGAATCTTGAATCAAACCCATCTAGTATTTTATAAATAGATTCAAATAGTAAGCAGGTAGATGCTATATTTTGGGCTTCCCACGTGGCTCAGTGGTAAAGAATCCACCTGCCAAGACAGGAGATGTGGGTTCAATCCCCTGGATAAGAAAATGGCAACCGTCTCCAGTATTCTTGCCTGGGAAATCCCATATGCAGAGGAGCCTGGCGGGCTACAGTTCATGTGGTCGCAAGAGTTGGACACAACTTAGTGACTAAACAACAAGATGCAATGTTTTACTTGTTTCTGATTTTAAATTCTTAGAATTCAAGAATTAAAATAAAGACAGGTAGGTGGAAGAATTAAAAGGCAGTATAATCATTAACATATCTACTTGAAGGACTGAATGAAAGATGGACAATATCAAGTGCTGGTGAGGATGCAAAGCAACTGCCACTCTCACTGTCGTGGCAATGCCAAAGGATAGAGCAATTACTGAAAGTAACTTGGGAGTTTCCTGTAAAGTTAAACATACACGTATCAGAGGACTCAATAATCTCACTCCTAAGAGAAATAAAAATATATCACAAAGACATTATAAACATTTATAGTAGTTTTATTCATATTGGTCAAAACTGAAAAGAATCAAAATATCCATCATTAGTGAACAGATAAACAAGTTGTAGTACATTCATACAATGGACTATTATTCAATAATAAAAAAGAATGAACTATAGATACTTGTAACAACATAGATACATTATAAAAGCACTATGATAAGTATAAGGAGCCAAACTCTCCTGGTTTCATATTGTATTATTTCATTTATATGACCTTCTAGAAAAGACAAAACTATAGGAGGATAAATTGGATTAGTGATTGCCAGGAGCTGGAAATGTAGGCAAGGTATTGCTTGCAAAGGGAGGTGGAGGGACTCTCTGATGTGATGGAAATGTTCTATATGTTATCTTGATTGTGACTGGTTGTGGTTACCCAGACACATACAACTGTCAAAACTTGTCAAACTATTACACTTAAAAATGGAATTTATTGTATGTAAATTATACCTCAATAAATCTGACTTAAAAATAAAACAAAAAGGAGTCAAAGTGGAAAAAGATCTCAAGAGTAAATTAGGTGACTCATTTCTACAGAAGTCACAAACATTTATTTTGGAACCACTGACCTGTACAACCCAAATGCCTTAATAATTTAGACTAGTGAACTAAAACCTTCTCATCTGAAAATAAGACTTTAGTCTACTTTTTAAGAACCATCCATTCTGTCTCTGATAAAAATGGAAAACTATGAAACACCAAAATACCTTAAAAGGGAGATTACTTTTCTTAACATTTTATCATTCATAGAGTTGAAAAAATTATCTGATATAAATTATATAATCTGAAGATAAGAGTGAGTGAGCTGCTCCAGACCTACAGAAATAAGGCACTTTAGTTCAATTAAATGATTTCCCTGCAGGCAATGTCTTTTCAATCTGAGCTAATGACATCATTTAAGGAGGATGGTCCATTTAACTAAAAGGATCTTTTACAAGGCAGACCGACAGAAGGCAATCTAAGAATATTTGCAAAGACTTTCCATATTTCAAAATCATAATGGTGAAATGTCTACATAAAATTCTTAAAGTTAGATATTAATCAATACGCTGCAGAAATAATTTCATGGAAAAGAATGTAATAAAGCTCTTAGGAAGTTTTCCCATTATTTTTCCCTTTAAAGAAACCAATTCTTTTCTAATGGCAATTAGGCTACTCCAGACTAACAATGACATGGAGTTTCTAGAAATTAGAACCTTATTTCTGAAATGCCAAACTTCTTTACCTACCTGCTGTTTCTAGGATAATCTTCCCTGGGTCCTACTGGCTTACTTTCATCTGACTTTATATTTCTGCATGTGAAATAAGCAGAAGCACAATTGTCAACCATCTTGAATTAAACTAGGTTGACCAGAAATTAGACTGTTCTCCAAGACGAGAAATGGTTTCAGGAACCCTCCAGAGGGCTCTTTCCTTAATCCTGTGCCTTAGAATCAGAAATTGAAAGTCTTAACTGAACTCAGTTCAGTTCAGTTCAGTCGCTCAGTCGTGTCCAACTCTTTGCAACCGCATGAATCACAGCATGCCAGGCTTCCCTGTCCATCGTCAACTCCCAGAGTTTACTCAAACTCACGTCCATCAAGTTGGTGATGCCATCCAGCCATCTCATCCTCTGTCGTCCCCTTTTCCTCCTGTCCCCAATCCCTCCCAGCATCAAAGTCTTTTCCAATGAGTCAACTCTTTGCATGAGGTGGCCAAAGTACTGGAGTTTCAGCTTTAGCATCATTCCTTCCAAAGAATACCCAGGGCTGATCTCCTTTAGAATGGACCGGTTGGATCTCCTTGCAGTCCAAGCGACTCTCAAGAAGCGTATTCAACACCACAATTCAAAAGCTCAATTCTCTGACAAAAATTCCCCACAGTTTAGGATCCAGATAAGAGAAAGAACTTTGCCACCAGAGCCTGGGGAGAAGACAGGTGACTGAAATCACACAGTGGATGAAATCCATCAAGTTCCCTAGGAAAGATTTCTTTTTCCTAATTCTGGGTTTTAAAATTATTTTTCACTCAAGAGTATAAACAGTGATTACTATCCTACATGCCTTGGCAAGTAAGTTGAACCAATAAGGGCAAGAGATAGAATGTCTTAACCTTAAATGAGGGACATATAATCTAAGTTATAGGAGCATTTCTGCCACTAACAGCTGTGTGACCTTGGATGAGTCATTAACACTCCTACGGTTTCCTCATCTGTAAAATAATCTCTGAGGACACTTCCAACTCATACAGTTGATAATTCTCTCATATATCAGAATAAAAATGGTTCATTTTTCAAAGCAGGTGAATAAAATATAGAGCTGTTAGTAAACGAGTCAAATTTTACACTTGTGAATAGTGAAAGAAATAATAATATTATTGGAAAACCATAAAATATTATTATTTTAAAAATAAATAAATAATAATATTGGAAAACTACTAGATCATTTAGATATAACCTAAATCAGATCCCTTACAATTATACAGTGGAAGTGAGAAATAGACTTAAGGGACTAGATCTGATAAACAGAGTACCTGATGAACTATGGACAGAGGTTCGTGACATTGTACAGGAGACACGGATCAAGACCATCTCCAAGAAAAAGAAACGCAAAAAAGCAAAATGGCTGACTGAGGAGGCCTTACAAATAGCTGTGAAAAGAAGAGAAGCGAAAAGCAAAGGAGAAAAGGAAATTTGAATGCAGAGTTCCAAAGAATAGCAAGAAGAGATAAGAAAGACTTCCTCAGTGATCAGTGCAAAGAAATAGAGGAAAAATTAGAATGGGAAAGACTAGAGATCTCTTCAAGAAAATTAGAGATACCAAGGGAACATTTCATGCAAAGATGGGCTCAATAAAGGACAGAAATGGTATGGATCTAGAGAAGCAGAAGATATTAAGAGGTGGCAAGAATACACAGAAAATAAAAAAAAGTGAAGTCGCTAAGTCATGTCTGACTCTTTGCTACCCCATGGACTGTAGCCTACCAGGTTCCTCTGTCCTTGGGTTTTCCAGGCAAGAATACTGGAGTGGGTTGCCATTTCTTTCTGCAGGAGATCTTCCTGAGCCAGGGATTGAACCCAGGTCTCCCGCATCGTAGGCAGACGCTTTACTGTCTAAAGAAGAACTATACACGACCCACGTAATCACAATGTTGTGATCATTCACCTAGAGCCAGACGTTCTAGAATGTGAAGTCAAGTGGGCCTTAGGAAGCCTCACTACAAACAAAGCTACTGGAGGTGATGAAATTCCGATTGAGCTATTTCAAGTCCTAAAAGATGATGCTGTGAAAGTGCTGCACTCAATATGCCAGCAAATTTGGAAAACTCAGCAGTGGCCACAGGACTGGAAAAGCTCAGTTTTCATTCCAATCCCAATGAAAGGCAATGCCAAAGAATGCTCAAACTACTGCACAATTGCACTCATTTCACACTAGTAAAGTAATGCTCAAAATTCTCCAAGCCAGGTTTCAACAATACATGAACCATGAACTTCCAGATGTTCAAGCTGGAAGCTTTTAGAAAAGGCAGGGAACCAGAGATCAAATTGCCAACATCCGATGGATCATCAAAAAAGCAAGAGAGTTCCAAAAAAACATCTATTTCTGCTTTATTGACTATGCCAAAGCCTTGGACTTTGTGGATCACAATGAACTGTGGAAAATTCTGAAAGAGATGGGAATACCAGACCACATGACCTACCTCTTGAGGAACCTATATGCAGGTCAGGAAGCAACAGTTAGAATTGGATATGGAAAAACAGACTGGTTCCAAATAAGAAAAGGAGTACATCAAGGCTATATATTGTCATCCTGCTTATTTTATATGCAGAGTACATCATGAGAAATGCTGGGCTGCATGAAGTACAAGTTGGAATCAAGATTGCTGGGAGAAATATCAATAGCTCAGATATGCAGATGACACCACCCTTATAGCAGAAAGCGAAGAAGAACTAAAGAGCCTCTTGATGAAATTGAAAGAGGAGAGTGAAAAAGTTGGCTTAAAACTCAACATTCAGAAAACTAAGATTATGGCGTCCAGTCCCATCACTTCATGGCAAATAGAATGGGAAACAGTGGAAACAGTGACAGACTTTATTTTGGGGGGCTCCGAAATCACTGCAGATGGTGACTGCAGCCATGAAATTAAAAGACACTTACTCCTTGAAAGAAAAGTTATACCAACCTAGACAGCATATTAAAAAGCAGAGATATTACTTTGCCAACAAAGGTCCGTCTAGTCAAGGCTATGATTTCTCCAGTAGTCATGTATAGATGTGAGAGTTGGACTATAAAGAAAGCTGAGTGCCAAAGAATTGATGCTTTTGAACTGTGGTATTAGAGAAGACTCTTCAGAGTCCCTTGGACTGCAAGGAGATCCAATCAGTCCATCCTAAAGGAAATCAGTTCTGAATATTCACTGGAAGAACTGATACTGAAGCTGAAACTCCAATACTTTGGCCACCTGATGCAAAGAACTGACTCATTTGAAAAGACCCTGATGTTGGGAAAGATTGAAGGTGAGAGGAGAAGGGGACAACAGAGGATGAAATGGTTGGATGGCATCACCGACTCAATGGACCTGAGTTTGAGTAAACTCTGGGAGTTGGTGATGGACAGGAAGGCCTGGTGTGCTGCAGTCCATGGGGTTGCAGAGTTGGACACGACTGAGCAACTGAACTAACTAATATTGACAGAATTTTGAAGTCAGAAAAGTCTAGGCTTTAAAAACTATTAATTTGTCTGGCTGTCAGGAAATGTGCCTGATCTAGGAAAACAGAAACCTAGAACAGAGTTAAGAGATTGGTTAAGTGTCTAAGAAGAATTTGATGTATTAACTGATGCTATTTCATCCAATCCTTCTATCCAGAAATGATCATAATAAGTTAAAAGCAAAGAAGAAAACTTTCCAAAGTCATCTGGTTTATAATCAATTGAGCTGCTATCCCTTGAAAAGCCCAATTTTTTTACATTGACCATTTTTTTATTTGGGGGGGCAATGGTATATTTCATATTCTCTATTTTTTGATACAGGCATTAGTAAACCGTGTATTTTCATTTATAGAAACTACAGAACCAATACATATTATTTATAATAATTTGCTTCATACAATCCTAGGTATAGGGAGAAATAGGTAAAAGAGTAAACAAAACAAGTCGATCATAAATAGATAAATGTTTCTGTCCAAATTAAAGATATTTTACTATATAAACAGAAAAAGTCCTAAAGGATTATGAGAACCACAGAAATTCAGTGCTATAGGATTTGCAATCAAATTCCTCCATCTTTGAAACCTGGGCCAAGTTCCTTATCCCTTGGGACAGATACACTTCAGTAATTATATACAGCCACAAAGGAAGAATGTAAAAGATTCAGATACTGGTCCTTTCCAGTAAATAATTTATTCTTTTTGATGAATATTCTAATAGCAAGTCATACCACTTTTTTCCCACCATAAAGCTCTAAGCTTTTTAATAAGATTAAATTATCTAAGTGTTAAATATTTTAACCTTATCTTAGATCACAAAATGGGTAAATTCATAAGAAGACTTCTGAATTTTTCTTCAAAAGTACCTTATTTCAATAACTTTAGAAGTAGCATGATTCAATCAACATTTATTAGCAAGATACAATTTTCAGTTCTCTAAGTGAAATAACAAAATTATAATCACCTCAAATCCACTTTGGAAAGAGATGAAGTGTTAACGATGTTGTGTCATTTATGCCCCCATCTTCTGTTTAGATTTACTAAGTAACAACCAGATAATCAAGATATGATCCCATAAAAAGAGAGAGGGAACAGTCATCTATAGAGTACCACTGGAGAAACCTAGAAAGCTACTTAACTCATCAAACCACAATCTCTCCCACTACCCAGTGGCTCTTACTTCATCAGTCCTTCACTGTCCAGGGTTATTAAGGAATACTCCTTTGTTAAATACAAACGTAACTAAACAACCCTATTCTTTATTCATTTACCATGAGCAGAACATAAAATATGTGGGCCAGTGAGATAATGGGTTAAGATTCAGTGGAAGGAGGTTAGAAAAAGGTCTGGAGAGATGGAGAGAAAATGAGACATTTTCATGTATAAGTAAGAAGTGTTAAACTAGATTTCCTTTGCTCCTTTCCAACTCTGAAATTTGATCATTTATTTTTCTTAAATCAACACTACAAATGATTAACAAGGAAGAAATTTTTATAACATACATGATGATGTTTTAGAATCCTTAAAATATGATGAATGTTTAATAAAGAAAAGACCGTGCCAGTGTTAAAGATGAGCAAATACATGACAAGTCAACTTATAAAACATACAAATAATTAGAAATAAATGAAAATATCATGACTAGTCAAAGAAATACAATAAAGTTATATACGTCAATGATACCTGAAAAAACTGGAAAAAGAAGAAATGCAAATTAAAACAATTAAATACTATTTTGGCAAATACTTTAAAAACTAACAACTAAAAACCTACAATATCATGGAAAGATGTTTTCAGTATACAATATGGAAAAGTCAGGTTATAAAACAGTACATCAAATATGAAGTCAGATGTGTACAGAAAATATCTCTAGACTGATATATGCCAGAATTCTAGCAGGGATTATTTCTATTACTGATGATTTTCTTCTTCTTATGCTTACCAGTTGTGGTGATTTTAAAATATGTTCACAAATCCTTTGACACTCCTCCCTTCAAAATGTAGACTCTAATCCCTTTCTCCCTGAATGCAAGTCAACTTCAATGTTTCATTTCTAATGAGTAGAATATGTGATACTATATGACTATAGCTTCCACTTGACTCTCTTTAATCACCGGCTCTGGGGGAAGAAGTCTACCATGTCATGAGGATACTCAAAACAGCCAATGAAAAGATCTACAGGAGGAAGAACTAAGCCTTCTGACAACAGTCAGCACCAACTTGCAGCCACATGAGTGACTTCCCTTGAAAATGGATTCTCACCATTAGTCAAACTTTCAGATGACTGTGCCCTAGTTAACCTTTTGACAATAATATTGTATGAGACCCCCAGGTCAAAAAACACAATATTAAACTGTTCCCACATTCCTGACCCACAGAGAATATGAGAATAATAAAGTGTTTGTTATTTAACAATAACAAAGGTCAGTTTTAATTCCAATCCCAAAGAAAGGCAATGCCAAAGAATGTTCAAACTACCACACAATTGCACTCATTTCACATGCTAGTAAAATAATGCTCAAAATCCTCCAAGCTAGGCTTCAACAGCACATAAACTGAAAACTTCCAGATGTTCAAGCTGGATTTAGAAAAACAGAGGAACCAGAGATCAAATTGCCAACATCTGCTGGATCACAGAAAAAGCAAGAGAATTTGAGAAAAACATCTATTTCTGCTTCACTGACTACACTAAAGCCTTTGACTATGTGGATCACAGCAATCTGTGGAAAATTCTTAAAGAGATGGAAATACCAGACCACCTTACCTGCCTCCAGAGAAACCTGTATGCAGGTTAAGAAGCAGCAGAATGGAACATGGAACAATAGACTGGTTCCAAATTGGGAAAGGAGTGCATCAAGGCTGTATATTGCACCCTGCTGATTTAACTTATATGCAGAGTATATCATGAGAAATGCCAAGATGGATGAAGCATAAGCTAGAATCAAGATTTCTGGGAAAAATGTCAATAACCTCAGATATGCAGATGACACAGCGAAGAGGAACTAAAGAGCCTCTTGATGAAGGTGAAAGAGGAGAGTGAAAAAACTGGCTTAAAACATCATTTAAACATATATATATGGAATTTAGAAAGATGGTAATGATAAACCTGTATGCGAGACAGCAAAAGAGACACAGATGTATAGAACAGCCTTTTGGACTCTGGGGGAGAGGGAGAGGGTGGGATGAGTTGGCAGAGTGGCAGTGTAACATGTATGATATCATAAGTGAAACGAATCGCCAGTCTAGGTTCGATGCAGGATGCAGGATGCTTGGGACTGATGCACGGGGATAATCCAGAGAGATGGTGTGGGGCGGGAGCGGGGAGGTGGGGGTCGGGATTGGGAGTTCATGTACACTCGTGGCTGATTCATGTCAATGTATAGCAAAACGAATACAGTATTGTAAAGCAAAACAAACTAAAAAATAAAAATTAATTAAAAAAAAAGAAAAGAATTGATTCAGTTGTAGATATTTCTCACTGTTTTATGTAAACTAGCAAATAAATTCTGAGTTAGGCATATTAGAACTATGAAGATTAGAATTTGGCAAGACTAAATAATATAATGAGTAAAGAGCCGGTACACTGTTGTGGATAAATGCATNAATTAATTAAAAAAAAAAAGCTTCAGAATCCAGTTCAAGTTCCCTAGCCAGACATTACAAGCCTTCCAGGATGTACATCTGCCCATCTCCCCTCTCCCGTGATCAACCTTTCTTTGACTTCTCTCCTTTCCTAATGTTAGTCTCCTTAACAAGAAGGTTAATCTCTTCATATTTACATATATTTAAGAAGAAAACAGTGGATAAGATGATGGGATGGCATCAGCGACTCAATGGACATGAGTCTGAGTAAACTCCAGGAGTTGGTGATGGACAGGGAGGCCTGGCATGCTACAATCCATGGGGTCGCAAAGTGTTGGACACAACTGAGCGACTGAACTGAACTGAACTGAAATCTTGTCCGTCTTTTACAGTCTAATTTGCCTGTCAGCTCCTTAATGACAAACCTTTGATTATTTTTTCAAGATGGCCATAGTGTCTGCCATCTTAGAAAATCATTAGAGAAAACACATACCTTTCCAACTCTCTTACAGCATCTACCTATATTGTATTCCCCTAGAGAAGAGACTGACTACCCACTCCAGTATTCTTTTCTGGAGAATTCCATAGAGACAGGGGAGTCTGACAGACTACAGTCAATGGGAAGCGACTGAACTGAACTGAACTGAAATCTTGTCCATCTTTTACAGTCTAATTTGCCTGTCAGCTCCTTAATGACAAACCTTTGATTATTTTTTCAAGATGGCCATAGTGTCTGCCATCTTAGAAAATCATTAGAGAAAATACATACCTCTCCAACTCTCTTACAGCATCTACCTATATTGTATTCCCCTAGAGAAGAGACTGACTACCCACTCCAGTATTCTTTTCTGGAGAATTCCATAGAGACAGGGGAGTCTGACAGACTACAGTCAATGGGGTCTCAAAGAGTCAGGCATGACTAACATTTTGACTATCTTATGTTGCAATTAAGTACCTTTTTTTTTTTTCTGCTAGGCTGAAATAACCTTAGACAAAAAAAATTCCCTCCCCCCAACTTCTTGTAGGCGTCTCAACTTAGGTTAAAGATGGTGGAATTCAGTTGTGTTGGGCATTTCTAATAGCATGATGGAGGAGGGTATGAGAGCAGTCTCTCTGCAAAATGAACTAGAGAGAGATTCCTCAGAGGGAACCCATTCTGAGGTAAAAAGAACTTTGGACAGCCCACCTGATCACAGTAAGAAAGCCTCTGCCCTGAAAGAGAAGAGCAGTTCTATACTTAGTTTTCAGAACTTGTGAACCTGATTCAGAGTTATATGGACCTGGTAGGCTTAAAACAAACAAAACAGAAAGAGTTGTGACTGAGAACAAACCATTAAGGTACTGACATTGAGATACTCTCATATGGAAATTGTGTAACCTTAGAAGACTATGGAAGCATTCCCTGTACCTTCTACTTCTGAGAGGCATGTACATGGTGCATGGCAGACACCACCCAGGAGTAAGGGCCCCAAAGATGCAGCAAACACACAATAAAAACCACTAGAGGGTGTGAGAGCAGTGCCCAGAAACATGAGTGACACCAAGGACGGAAAGAAACGTGGCCAACTGAAAGCTCTCCCTCTCCCTCTACCTGTGTGTGTATTCTCCATCCCCAGCTGCCTAGAATCATTAAACATTTTTGACACATTCAAGAGGTCTACTGTATTAATATATATAAAAACCACTAGAGGGTGTGAGAGCAGTGCCCAGAAACATGAGTGACACCAAGGACGGAAAGAAACGTGGCCAACTGAAAGCTCTCCCTCTCCCTCTACCTGTGTGTGTATTCTCCATCCCCAGCTGCCTAGAATCATTAAACATTTTTGACACATTCAAGAGGTCTACTGTATTAATATATATGATACAATATATAAAAATATTTATATATATAATACATAAACTGGGCTACCCTGGTAGCTCAGCTAGTAAAGAATCTGCCTGCAATGTGGAAGACCCCAGTTCAATCCCTGGGTTGGGAAGATCCCCTGAAGAAGGGAATGACAACCCATTCCAATATTCTTCCCTGGAGAATTCCATGGACAGAGAAACCTAGTGGGCTATAGTCCATGAGGTTGCAAAAAGTCAGACACAACTGAGCGACTTTCACTTTCAACATATACATTATATTATAATAATAAATTATACTAGTTTATATTAACATATATAAATGTACTATAGGTCTATAGTATTAATATATATGTAACATACATATATTAATATATATATTGAAAAAGAGTGCTGATTAAGAAACTAAAGGGCTAGAAATAAAAACTAGGATTACAGACACTTAAAAGAGTGAGATTTAGTCATAAACTTCATGTTTATTATGTAGAGAATTTTCTGTTAACCAAACCTCTTTCTAAATCTAGGCATTAAGCATGCAGAGCAAGTGAAAATTAACAAAGTACAGATATTGACTCTTCAGTGCAATAGGTATTGCCAGGTATGTGGGTGGGTGGGTGGCTTGGTGAATATTTTTGATTCAGACCAGTGTCTCACATTTGTTGGTGCATGCTTAAAACAAAAGTAACATAAAATAGAAATTTTGGTTCTTGTCTAGCTAACTTATAGGAATTCAATGAGGTTGAATTAAATGAGAAAATGTAAGTAAAAATTCCTTAAAGATTACTAGATATCTGATATATATTTTATATTAAGACATTAATGATATCTAATAGTGCTTTAAATTCAGTAGGTTCTCAATAATTTGGCTGCATTAAATAGAGCTAGATCCTTTCTCACTATACAGAATCCTAGGAATACAGTGAGATATTGAGCAAAGTATCTGAATATTCATTGGAAGGACTGATGCTAAAGCTGAAGCTACAATTACTTGGTTACCTGATTCAAAGAACTGACTCACTGGAAAAGTCCTTGATGCTGGGAAAGATTGAAGACAGGAAGAGAAGGGTATAACAGAGGATGAGATGGTTGGATGGCATCAGTGACTCAGTGGACATGAGTTTGAGCAAACTCCAAGAGATAGTGAAGGACAGGGAAGCCTGGCACGCTATAGTCCATGGGTTCGCAGAGTTGGACATGATTTAGTGACTGAACACACACACTGGAATAAAAAATGGCATTACAAAGGCTATATTAAAATTACACGGCAGCAGAAGACAAGGTCTCAGGTGGCTCTAAGTTAAAGATGGTCATGGTGGTTTTTTTTTTTTTTTTTTTTGCTCTAGAAAGTGGATATCACCATCTCCACTATTGAGTAGAACCACAGCCAGATAACCTAAATGCAGTATGCTGCTGCTGCTAAGTCGCTTCAGTCGTGTCCGACTCTGTGCGACCCCATAGACAGCAGCCCACCAGGCTCCCCTGTCCCTGGGATTCTCCAGGCAACAACACTGGAGTGAGTTGCCACTTCCTTCTCCAATGCGTGAAAGTGAAAAGTGAAAGTGAAGTCACTCAGTCATGTCCGACTCTTTGCGACCCCATGGACTGCAGCCCACCAGGCTCCTCCGTCCATGGGATTTTCCAGGCAAGAGTACTGGAGTGGGGTGCCATTGCCTTCTCCAATGCAGTATACACAGGTGATTATATTTCTGGTTGTGAATCCTTAGCATATGATTCTACATAATATTCAATTGAGGTTTTAATGTGTGTAATCATCCATTACTAAATGATAAAATTAAATAGTTTTACTACATATTATCCTACACCTTGGAGGATTGCAAGCATTAACTAAATTGTAGTATTAATCCAATGACACTAAGTACTCTTAAATATATTTTCACCTTGTCAAATGGCAAGAAAGTTGAGTGCATAAGGATACCAAATAAATACTAATAGCTGTATTTATTGAGTCCTTAGTATGTGTCAGATTCTGGGCTAAAGGCTTTCATGCATTCTGTCCTTTAAATTTCACAACAACTCTGTGAGTAAATACTATAAGTATTCTCATTTTACAGTCCAGGGAACTGAATCTAATGGAGGGTAAGAAATATCCTCAAGGTCACAGAACTAATCTTATCAGAGTTCAGTTCCAAGTGCTTCTGATGCCAGAGCTCTTGCCCTCAACTACTCTGTTAGAGGGTTTTTCTACTCACCTTTTAACACCTTGGATCATAAAGGGAAACCCTTTTAAATGTAAATTGTCTGATCTCTGCATTGACCCCCAAACTGCTGTCAATTAGAATGTCCTAGCACTGTAAGACCATTTCCCTTGTATGGAGTCCCCTCACCCTCTTTCCATAATATGGGGGTACAGGTGGAAACCCACAGTCTTTCTTTTCTTCTCTCCTTTTGAATCCCAAAACAGTTCATCCCCTGACAGTAGAGCCCGATTCTTGGATACGGAGAGAGGAGGTTCCCATAGTTCATGAGGCAAGCTATTGGAAAGAACTTGGTGCCTCCACCTCCCTACCTTTACAACTCCATCCCAAAATTAAACGGAAGAACCTCTAGCTGATTGGTGTTATGTGTAAATATCCATATTTAGAAATACTAACTTCTGAATTTAGGCACTGAAGAGCAAATGCAAACATTTTGGGAGGATAAGATGCCTGTGTCATTAACCTCTTATGTGGCCTCATTAATGAAGGTGATCCTTTGCAGTAGTTTTGTGAGAAGCAGGGTGGCCGATGCAGAGGTTTCCAAGCTGTATTCTAGGGAGCAAGCACTGTGCTCTTCAGAGGGAACTCAGGTGTTCAAGACATCAAGCCAGCTAGCTCACATCACTTTCCCCACTGCAACCATGCAGCTCTGCTCTTTTAAAAATTTATGCATTTATTTAAACTGGAGCACAATCACTTCACAACACTGTGGTGGCCCCTGCCACACATGGACCTGAATCAGCCACGGGCACACACGCGCCCCCTCTCCTATCCTGAAGCCCCCTCCCACCTCCCTCCCACTCCATCCTTCTGGGTGGTCCCAGAGCACCAGCTTTGAGTGCCCTGCTTCATCCATCAGCACTGCTCATCTATTTCACATATGGTAATGTATATATTTCAATGCTATTCTCTCATACCATTCCACCCTTACTTTCTCCCCATTATCCAATAGTCTGTCCTTCACATCTGTGTCTCCTTTGCTCCCTTACATATAGGATCAAAGGCTCATAGCTTTGGCTCTGCATTTCGTTTTGGTGAAAACAAACAGCAACCGTAAGAGTACTCTACAGTTTAAGAAAAATGGAAATAATGTATACTGGGAAGATTACAAAGTCTGAATTAGACTGCCTAAAGTAACAAAAATGATTATCTTTTCCTCAGAACAGGTGTGGATTTGGGAAGTAAGGAAGTAACATTTCTTGAAACCAACTAGGAGTTAGACACTGGGCAAGGTCTTTAATTTTTAATACTTTGCTTGATCCTCTGTGAGGCAGGCATAGGCTCATTTTACAAATCACAACAAAGCTTAGGGAGGTTAAAGAATTTACAGAGTTACAAAGCTGATGGGTGTGCAAAACTGGGACTCAACCTAAACTATTCTGGGTCCTAAGCCATTGATACTCTGAGGATGAGAGTAAACTTATAGGTTTGGAGACCACCATAAAGGTGGATACATGATGGTAGTAATCTAAGCTCTACCTTCTTGGAAATGTGTATGACAAGCATTCCTGCTTCATTTGCTTAAAGAATCACATAGAAACTGTTTTTCTGGGTCTTTATCATTTTGTGGAGCCATTAAGAAGTGGGAACACCTCAGGCTCAGCCTGGTCTTCTAAAAACATTTCTTCTTTTATGCTTGTGAAGGTTTTCCTTATTTTACTACTCTTGTTATTATTTTCTTCATTTAAACTGCTCTACCTGCCAGAAAGAATGTATTCAAAATGGCAATGATGTGAATTAAAAAAAAGAAAAAGAATCTGACTCACAGATATACAGAATAAACTAGAGATTATTGGTGGGGAGAGAGGAGGTATGATATAGGGGTAGAGAATTAAGAGGTACAAACTACTAGGTATAAAATAAGCTATCAGATATATTGTTCAACACTATATTATATTGGTGATATAACCAATATTTTATAATAAATGTAAATGGAGTACACCTTTAAAAATCATGAAGCAATTGCCTATAACATATAATATCATACAACTATACTTAGAATAAAAACAAACAAAAGAAGAATCCAGCAATGAAGAGGATGACTCTGCTTTGACATTGGATGTGGAAAACACTATTGTTGCTTTTAAAACAATCTCTACACATTGATGAGGAAATATGTCCAGGATATATTGCTTGAAAATTGCAAAACAAAATAAGTGGTTACGATAGCTTAAAAATTTATTCATATATGTTTATTCTTTTTTATTAGTTATTATTGGAGTATAGTTGATTTACAATGTTGTGTTAGGTTCTGCTGTACAGCAAAGTGAATCAGTTATACATACATTCACTCTCTTTTAATTCTGTTCTCATACAGGTCATTACAGAGTACTGAGTAGAGTTCTCTGTGCTACCCAGCACATTCTTTTTAGTTACCTATTTTATAATATAGCATTACGTATATGTGAATCCCAATCTCCCAATTTATCCCTTCCCCCACTTTTCCCCTTGGTAGCCATAAGTTTGTTTCCTATATCTGTGACTCTATTACTATTTTGTAAATAGATTCATCTGTACCACTTTTTTTCAGATTCCACATATAAGTGAAATCATTTGATGTTTATCTTTCTCTATCTCATTTACTTCACTGAGTATGACAATTTCTAGATCCATCCATGTTGCTGAAAATGGCATTATCTTACAGGAAAACATAGGCAGAACACTCTGACAGAAATTGCAGCAAGATCTTTTTTGATCCATTGCCTAGAGTAAAAAACAAACAAACAAACAAAAAAACAAAGATAAACAAATGGAACCTAATTAAAGTTTTGCATAGCAAAGGAAACCACAAAAAAAAAAAAAAAACACACACAAAATGACAACCCACGGAATGGGTGAAAATATTTCAAATGAAGCAACCAACAAGGGATTAATCTCCAAAATATACAAACAGCTCATGCAGCTCTGTGTGTGTGTGTGTGTGTATGTATGTGTGTGTATGTAAACAACCTAATCAAAAAATGGGCAAAAGATCTAAATAGACATTTTTCCAAAGAAGACATACAGATGTCCAAGAGCCACATGAAAAGATGTTCAACATTACTAATTATTAGAGAAATGCAAATTAAAGTTATAATGAGGTATCACTTCACACTAGTCAGAATGGCTCTCATCAAAAAATATACAAACAATAAATGTTGGAAAGGTATGGATAAAAAGAACCCTCCTACATTGCTGGTGGGAATGTAAATTGGTATAGCACTATGGCGAATAGTATGGAGATTCCTTTAGAAAACAAAAACAGAGCTACCATATGATCCAGCAGTCCCACTCCTGGGCATATATCTGGAGAAAACTGGAATTCAAAAAGATACATATAGATAGTTTATTCTTGCATAGGAAAAATTCTGCCCCCAAACTATGACAAACAGTTAACAATAGTTATCTCTGGAGATAGAATTACTGGGGATATTCATTTTCAAGATGATGTTTTTCTGTATGTTTTACCTTTATATAATATGTATACAAATATCTTCATAATCAGGAAAAAATAGACATATTATTAAATGCCTATGCTAGCATCTTGATCCTGATCTTATCATGAACAGCTTTACCCAGGTTGTTAGCCGAAGCAACTAATGGATTAAAGTAATGTGCATGTCACCAGAGCACTGGAGAAGAAAATGGCAACCCATTCCAGTATTCTTGCCTGGAAAATCCCATGGACAGAGGAGCCTGACAGGCTACAGTTCATGGGGTCTCAAAGAGTCAGACATGACTTCGCTCAGAGCACTGGAAAATTTCATATTGTGTAACCATGGATGTGAAATACTCTGATGGTCAATTACAGGCAATTTGATATCACACAGTTTTTAGCATTGTTGGGTGAGCTATGGCAATAAGATTTATGCAAGAATGACATCTGAATATTGGCTACACAGAGGATTCCAAAAAGACTGTGGGCAGAATAAAAATAATCTGAAAGGCTAGTATATTTTTACCAAATGATATTTTCAATTCATCACAAAGATGCTGTTGGTGTTTCATGAGTTGAAACATCAGGTTTCCTTATTCCTTGCTACAATGTTTGTCATTTACTTTAAAATTCCCTTCTGCAAAGACAGTGAGATTTTTGCATGTGTTCTTTAGCTTAAGCTCCACTCAAGGGGCAATCTGTCATGTTCATCAGGAATCCAACCACTCAGGATGGTCACAAGCACTCCCTACAGAAGATCATATGTCAGAGGAGGCCACTGCAAGTGCTTTGAGCCATACTTTAGTCAACATCAGGGGCTTTATATAATAAATACTAGAAACGGGTGTTTATTGGTAAATTGCTAGCTTGTTAATTACCATGATGGATGATTCACTGGAGAAAATATTGGTGTTCAACATTGTGGATTGGTTCACCTATCTTATAGACACTGCCCTCAACTTTAGGAACAACAACAGAGCATATAGTGAGGCTTGAGGCTTGGATCCTTAGGAATGAGATCTGAGCTTGTGCTCCAAAAGCTTTTGATCACAGAGACAGGGAAGCAGAATTTTTGCTTGCTTGATGACTTCTATGAGGTAACCATCACACCTCTCCAAGGCTGTGGTGTTAACCTCAAGTGAACCTTTCATGCAAAATACTATTTAAAGCTAGGTGCTAGGACAGGAAACTGAGAATTTCTTTATATATTCATTCTTAGGGCTGCTTTCATTATCATTGCGAGCAGTATCCACCTCAGTTAGGTAGCTACTGTTCATCTATCATTAATTTACCTATCTGCCCACCCATCCACCCACCCGTCTATCTATAAAACTTAACAGTTGTACATGAACAAATTGGCTTGGTAGTTTAATTTTCAACACTCTTATTTAAAAATAAAGCAGATTAGAGTAGAGGTCATAATGACTTAGGTGGTTCAGTGGCAAAGAAACATGTCTGTCAGTGCAGGAGATGAGGGAGACGTGGGTTCGATCCCTGGGTCAGGATGATCCCCTGGAGTAGGAAATGCCAGTTGTGAAATGGCAACTGCAGTATTCTTGCCTGAAAAATTTCATAGACAGAGAAGACTGGCGGGCTACAGTCAATGGGGTTGCAAAGACTTGGACATGACTGAGCACGCACGTATAATGATTTTGGCAAAAAAAAAAGGAATGGATTGGTTGACCTGTGGATGTCTGTAGAGATGCGATCTTTCTGTAACTAAACTCAATCCAAAAACATTTGCAGGGCCCCCTAGACATGGATTCAGCTTGCTTTAAGCAATGGATACCTTCTGCAAACACCTAAGACTTTTTTTCCAGTTACTCATACAGATCCACAAACAGTTAGATGATTTCAGTTCTGTTTTATCTGATCTCTCTCTGTATGTTACTGTTGACAATGTCTTTTTCCAGTGACTCCACCCTTTTCTTGTTGTCCACTCACTGATTACTCTTTCTCAGATTTTTCTTAGGTACCTTTTCTTATTTGCTCCCTAGGCTCTACTGCTATGCAGAGTCTTATTCTCTGTCTTTTCCTTTCTCTCCTTGGGCGATCTCAATCCCTTGGCCCAAATGGTCTGACATAATATATGGTGAGCTGTGGATCTATAGCTACTTCTCTAACCCCCCTCCCATGCTACAAACACTTGCAGAAAACTATTAGCCTTGCGAATGTGCCCTTAAACTCAAATTTCTTGTTGTCCACTCACTGATTACTCTTTCTCAGATTTTTCTTAGGTACCTTTTCTTATTTGCTCCCTAGGCTCTACTGCTATGCAGAGTCTTATTCTCTGTCTTTTCCTTTCTCTCCTTGGGCGATCTCAATCCCTTGGCCCAAATGGTCTGACATAATATATGGTGAGCTGTGGATCTATAGCTACTTCTCTAACCCCCCTCCCATGCTACAAACACTTGCAGAAAACTATTAGCCTTGCGAATGTGCCCTTAAACTCAAATTAGCATCTTTTCCAGCTCCTTCACTTCATGTATCAGTTGGCAAGGCACACCATTTCTACACCCAAGCTATTCCTTATACGTCTCCTAGCCTTCTCAGCCCTGCTGCCAAAGCCCTAGTTCAGACAGGTTAACCACCTCTTCTCTGGATTGTTAGAAAACAACCTACCATACCTCCCTGGCTCCATTTCACCTTCTACTCCATTCTCCGCACAGTTTCAGATGGATCCTTGAAGCATATAAATTCTGGGCTCCCTTCTGCCTTCAGTATTATTAACTCCAAACGTCTTAGCAAAGAGTACAAGGGCCCTACTAGCTCTGAAATAGTATCATCATCTCATTTCCCTCCATCTGGCTCCCTCCTCCATTCCACCTCCCTCTGTTTCTATAGATGTTATATACAATAAGTCTCTAATAAATCTTCAGCAATGAAAAAATGAATAATGAAATTTTATTTTAGTTAATTTTAAAAATATATATTAAAATGTTCCCCAATTGACT
This sequence comes from Aepyceros melampus, assembly GCA_006408695.1. NCBI lineage: Eukaryota > Metazoa > Chordata > Mammalia > Artiodactyla > Bovidae > Aepyceros > Aepyceros melampus. The sequence goes on from SJXQ01005777.1 coordinate 370,632, forward strand.
TCCCATGGCCATTTCAGAAATATTCCTATAAAAAAAAAAAAATCCTTCACCTAACAAGTGATGAAACTAAGCCTCAGAAACATTAAGTAGCTTGGCAAAGTCTCCCAGCCAGATATGCACATTATGAAACAAGCATCAAATCTCCAGTCTAGAACACAGGAGCCTTCAGATTCCTATACTGCCTCTTCTGATTATTTGTCAATCAGTACTATTATAATATCTATATCATTAATATTATGATATTTAATACTATGTATTAATGTATATTGCCATGCATTAATATAATAACTAAATTAACATAATAATATTTAATAATATAACATTTGCTATTATGAAAGCAAAACACTGAAGGAGGGAGTCCCAACCTCTCTTCAGGCCAACTTCAGAATCAAATGGCAAAGTATAAACTCTGCATTTAGAAGTAATCTATCCACACCAAGTAAAGCAATTAGTGATTATTAAAAAAGAACAAAATGGCATATCGATTCTAATGTTTTCAGGCAAATGTGATGGACTTTTAAGAGCACTCAAAATGTGGGAAATGTGGGGGGGAAGAGGACAACCAAAACAGAGTAAGTCTAAAAGCCAGAAAATGCAGATGATAAAACATGGGCTTAAAACATGCTTGCTTCTCCCTGATCTTCAACATGTACAGATTCCTCTTCTCTATCATCTCCTGAAAAACTGCACACTTTCATTTCCTCTCCAAGAAAGCTTATCAAACACTTGACTTTCAGAACTGATTAGGATTAACTAAAAAATGTTGAATGTGATGTCGCAGCATTTTACAAATACAAAGATCTTCTCTACATGTGTGATAGCAACATATTCTGTTTAGCACATACTTCAAATTGTTCTAAATGCCAGTGTGTGAACATCTCTCCCCAATAAGGTATTCCATGAAGTCCAAGATTACTTGGGGTCTATAAGATGATGATGATGTTTACATCAGAGTTGAAAACACCATCAATAAATTCCTAAGAACACACATTCTGTTAGGAAGAACCCATAATCTATAATGACATAGAAGGAGATCTGCAGACTCTTACATCTCTACATTCTGTAATGCTGTGAGCAAAGAAATAATAGATTTCAGTATTATTAAGAAGAGTATGCTGATAGTAATTATGGGAAAAGGCAATGATGAGTCAGATTATTATGGTAATTGTGAAAAGGAAATGGATTACCATGACAAGAAAGGTGAACAAAACATACTTCATTATAATGTGAAAGGCTACATCTAAGGTCGCCTGAAGATCTACATAAAGCACTTTATAAATATGTTTCGAATGCATTGTCTTGAATCAATTATAAAAATTCCTAGTGCTTGCTATTGTTCATATTTAAGATGGTAGAGCTTTGAATTTTTAAACAGGCATTTCACCTTTCTTAGAAGGTTACTGAAAAAACAAAAAAGTTAAGTAGTAAGAAAATACTGCTTACACAAGAAATGATTATCCTTTTCAAAAAATCAGGGCAAGCTTCTTTTTTTTATTTATTTTTAATTGAAGGGTAATTCCTTTACAATGTTGTGCTGGTTTCTGCCATACATCAACATGAATCAGCCATAAGTATAGACGTGCCCCCTCCTTCTTGAACCTCTCTCCCACCTCCCAACACATCCCTTCCCTCTAGATTGTCGAAAAGCCCCAGTTTAAGTTCCCTGAGTCATACAGCAAATTCCCACTGGCTATCTATTTTATGCAGGGTAGTATATATGTTTTCATGCCACCCTCGTCATTTGTTCCACCCTCTCCTTCCCCTACTGTATTCATAAGTCTGTTCTCTATGTCTGCATCTCCACTGCTGCCCTGCGAATAGGTTCATCAGTACCATCTTTCTAGATTCCATATGTATGTGTTAATACACAATATTTGTTTTTCTGACTTATTTCACTCTGTACAATAGGCTCCAGGTTCATCCACTTCATTAGCACTGACTCAAATGCATCAGGGCCACATTCTATTTGAGGAGTGCCTTAAGCAATCTAGAAGGGTCTCAATCATGAATGTCTGTCTTTCTGGAAAACTGCAGGAGTGACTATAACTTAACACAAAAATACGGAAAACCATGAACATCCACCATCAACCATGGGGATGCGTTCAACATGTGTGATACATTAACAAGAAGCAAATGATGTTATGAAATGGAAATGTTCCTATGATGAGTTATCCAACTTCCTCACTTTCTGAAATAAAGCTCCTTGAATCTGAATAAACCTATATCTGCTGACTCTGGTCCTTCACTGCTCATGTCAGTCACTGTGCTCTTCAGACCAGGTAGCAATGGTGACAGTTACTGAGACAGTCAAATATCTACTGCTGTTTTTATTCTCTGGGTCTGCTGGTTTTCATAGCATTTGTTAACTTGTTTAATAGCTATGCTACTTCCAGGGGAGGGAAAGAGATGCAGACATGAGGAGAGACATGTGGACACAGAGCAGGTAAGGGGAGGGTGGGGCGAATTGGGAGATGAGGATGAACAGATATACACTGCTGCTGCTGCTGCTGCTAAGTTGCTTCAGTTGTGTCTGACTTTGTGAGACCCCATAGACGGCAGCCCACCAGGCTCTGCTGTCCCTGGGATTCTCCAGGCAAGAACACTGGAGTGGGTTGCCATTTTCTTCTCCAATACCTGCTATAAATTAGCACAGGAAACTCAGTTGGAAGCTCTGTGATGACCTGGAGGGGTGGGGTAGGGAAGTGGGTGGAAGGTCCAAGAGGGAGGGGATAAATGTATATATATAGCTAATTCACTTGCTTGCACAATAGAAACTGACACAACAGTGTAAATCAATTACACTCCAATGGCAGGGGGTGGGGGGCGGTGGATAGTTATGTCTATTTGCTTTCATTATTCAGGTATCAGAGATCACTTTTCCCTGGAGTGAGGATATGTTCCTTCAAAGAACCCTATAGGTTTGGCTGTTTTGATTTGAAAGTAGTCCAAGATATCAGAAAGACAAGAGTATTAGAATTAAGTGTGATAAGCTCTGAAGAGAGAGACTTTAAAAACTAGTACCATCAGTTCTAGGCTTATAGCTTATAGGCAGCCTTTTTTATTTTAAGTTACTTAGATGCAAAAGCTCTTTGCTCCAGAGGTTATGGCTGGGTTAATTATCTGGGCTTCGCTCTATTTTAATTCATATGCTATTTTTCATATGGGCATTTCAAAGTACCTTACAATTTTTTTTAAATTAAAATTTTACTTCTACCACTGATAATCGAGTTTGGTATGAATGTAAATGAACTATGGGATTCAACCCACTGGTTCACCAACTAGACAGCCAATCATTCCAAATGTCAGCCATTCCAGGAGGCCTTCCGTGTCCCTTAGGCTGGAGTGCAAGCTCCTGCCCTGTCTTGCCACAACTTCTTCTAGTCTGGACTCTTGTCTGTGCTGCATTTTTATTACAATTGTCTGCTTTCAGACTGTGGGTTCCTAGAGACCGGGATTCATGCTTCAATGTCAGCAGGGTAGATGCTGAGTTACGTCTGCTTGATTAATTAACCCATCAATAGATCACAGTCATGTAGAGGATTAGAGCTAGGGAGAAAGAAGCAACAGAGAACAGACAAGCAGGGAAGGAGGAAGAAAAAGAGGAGATTATTATGGTAAGTATGATATACTGCTGGTAATGAAAAGTAAACATACACAATGCTATGAAGAATCACTTGTAGAAGGGAAAATAAAATGCAAAAAAATAGAGTGATGAAAAGGGTGAAAGAGGTAAGAATTTTTTCTTCCCTTAGTTGGGATGGTGAAAGAAGTAGATAATAGGGATAAATTAGGCCCATTAAAATGTAGAGAGGGCAGGAGATTAATGTTGTCTCCAAAAAGGTGGCAGTTCTGGGCTTATTCTTTAATTAGTGTTTAACAGAGAAAAGAAAATTAGGCAATTAGAAAAATAACAACAACTAGGCAAAAACACCTGAAAAACAGCTCAGGAAGAGAATGAATATGTATTAACCACGAGATCAGTCCTTTAGGCTGGGATATTAGGGAATCTGACATGTTTGCAGAACACTTTTCTATAATTATAAAAATAAATCTTGTGGATCTGGTAAAATATGTCCAGGTATTCTTAAATGCAAAGGCTGAATATGTTTGAGGCAGAAACACCTCCCTTCATTTTCTTCTCTGGGAATATAATTTTTGTTATGTCTGCAGGTATTAGGGCTCTCATCCAAGAGAAGTCTGAGAAGCTACAGGAAGGAAAGCCAAGGCTGGTAAAAATAAGAGTTCATTTCAATATGTCCATGCATAGGATGTTTTCTAATTGTGGTACTGGAGAACACTCTTGAGCATCCCTTGGACTGCAAAGAGATCATACCTGTCAATCCTAAAGGAAATCAATCCTGAATATTCATTGGTAGGACTGGTGCTGAAGCTGAGGCTCTAATACTTTCAGAAGGGCCAACTCACTGGAAAAAGACCTTGATGCTGGGAAAGATTGAGCTTAGGAGGAGAGGGTGACAGAGGATGAGATGGTTGAATGGCATCACTGACTCAATGGACATGAGTTTGAGCAAATTCCAAAAGAGAGTGAAGGACAGGGAAGCCTGGTGGGCTGCAGTTTGTGCAGTCACAAAGAGTTGACACAACTAAGCAACTGAACAACAACAATGCATAGGCTTAGATGTATACACTATTCTCATACAAAGTGGAATTAGGTACGATGATTTTTCATGAACTATGGATTTCAGTGCAGAATGACATAATGATAATAGGGAGGGACCCAGAGCTGGGAATTAAATAACTTGGATTTGCATTCTGGCTTCACCCCTTCTGAGCCTCACAAACCTGAATTAGTCATATGTCAGTTCGGATTCTGTTTCTCATCTGTAGGAAGGGAATAGCTGTGAGAAAGAGATGGCTGGGAGATAATGTATATAGAGTACACAATACGTGGTCTGGCACATGGCAGATTGTTCAGTAAATATTGATTCCCTTTCTTTTATTCTCAGTGGGAAAATGGTGCAGATTAAATTTTGTCCTGGAGCATTTCTGTGCTGTGCTGTGTTGCTCAGTCACATCTGACTCTTTGAGACACCATGGGACTATAGCCCACCAGGTTTTTCTGCCCCTGGGTATTTTCCAGGCAAGAATCTGGAGTTGGTTGCCATGCCTTTCTCCAGGGGATCTTCCCAACCCAGGGACTGAACCCAGGTCTTCCTCATCACAGGCAGATTCTTTACTATCTGAGCCACGGAAGTTCAAGAATACTGGAATGGTAGCCTATCCCCTCTCCAGGGGATCTTCCTGACCCAGGAACCAAACTGCAGGCAGATCCTTTACCAGCTGAGCTACCAGGAAAGCCCCAGAGGCATTGCTATCTCCCAGAAGAAAAGAGGCAGTCAGGGATAGCAAACAAGCTCTCGCTTTGCTTAGAACATTCAAATTGTTTTCAGGGCAGGGGCAGGGGAAGTCAGAGATACTAAGGAAAATTAATGTTGAATTAAGGCCTGAGAGTGCAGTCAGCTGTGTACCTGGTGGAACTTCTTGCCCTCTGCTCATAGGAAGAGGAAGGGGACCTGCTCAGGGCTCATCTCTCTCCTAGACCAACATTGAACCCAGGTCTTCCTCATCGCATGCAGATTCTTCACTATCTGAGCCACGGAAGTTCAAGAATACTGGAATGGTAGCCTATCCCCTCTCCAGGCGATCTTCCTGACCCAGGAACCAAACTGCTGGCAGATCCTTTACCAGCTGAGCTACCAGGAAAGCCCCAGAGGCATTGCTATCTCCCAGAAAAAAAGAGGCAGTCAGGGATAGCAAACAAGCTCTCGCTTTGCTTAGAACATTCAAATTGTTTTCAGGGCAGGGGCAGGGGAAGTCAGAGATACTAAGGAAAATTAATGTTGAATTAGGGCCTGAGAGTGCAGTCAGGTGTGTACCTGGTGGAACTTCTTGCCCTCTGTTCATAGGAAGAGGAAGGGGATCTGCTCAGGGCTCATCTATCTCCTAGACCAACTTTGGTTATACTTTTTCTAAGTAGGTCAAGAGTCAGCAGTCCCCTTTTGTCATGTTGATGAACCTGTCTAGTAGGACCTTACATTACATTCAACCTTCTTTTATCCTCCTGACCATTGTCCCTCAAAGGANAGGGCTCATCTATCTCCTAGACCAACTTTGGTTATACTTTTTCTAAGTAGGTCAAGAGTCAGCAGTCCCCTTTTGTCATGTTGATGAACCTGTCTAGTAGGACCTTACATTACATTCAACCTTCTTTTATCCTCCTGACCATTGTCCCTCAAAGGACCAAAGGAAAACAGGTCTCTAACTTAAGACATCAGAGACCCAACCATGATACCAAGCTTGGCCAGAGAGATGGTACCAGTTGCAACTCATTCTTCAGATATTTTCCTTTGCCTTTCTCCTTTGAAAGGACCTGCCGGTTCCCTCATCCTACTTTCTCTTCTAAGGGGCAAGTGCTGCTGCTACATTAATCTGAGAACTTTATGACCACAGACTTATTAACAGGCTACTGCCCTCAGGAATATTTGCATTTCTTAAAATGTTTCAGATAGAGATGATCATAGAAATGGCAGTTAAATTGCCCTATTAACAAGGATGTTTAATGGGGCAGTCATGAAGCCCCTTAACATTCTCTTAGTCTTAAGTTTTGCTGAATTCAAGGGATCATCTATCCAACTGTCCAGCCACACAGCTAGATCAGACAGTTGAAAAAGCATGGCAGACATGCTTTGATTTTCCAAATTAAAGAGTTTAGCACTGATAACAGGCTACTGCCCTCAGCAATATTTGCATTTCTTAAAATGTTTCAGATAGAGATGATCATAGAAATGGCAGTTAAATTGCCCTATTAACAAGGATGTTTAATGGGGCAGTCATGAAGCCCCTTAACATTCTCTTAGTCTTAAGTTTTGCTGAATTCAAGGGATCATCTATCCAACTGTCCAGCCACACAGCTAGATCAGACAGTTGAAAAAGCATGGCAGACATGCTTTGATTTTCCAAATTAAAGAGTTTAGCACTGTTCTTGGGAACTATGTACTTCTAAAGGGCAGATTCACTCACTGAAGGAAAAAAAATCTGATGTTGGGCATATGAGAAATAAATCTATAAACACAATAATGAACAATGACATCATGAGCAATAAGCCTCATAGATATAGTCAACATAAATCCTCTTCCAAGCACTTTGGGATGGGGTCATAAAATTAGTGAATTCAGCAATGAAAGATATTTCATATTTCAACTTCAGGAGAGAATATACTGCTCTGTCTTATAGCATTTCAATTGCAAATGTGATTCTAATTTGATTGGTTAAAAACAGTCTCACTCATTTAAAATTGAAAAATGTGATGTTGAAAAAATCAGAGTAAGTTAAAATATCATAAAATGAAAAGAGGTGAACATTATGACTAATTAAGCATAGGTTAGATCTACCCCACCAAGTCATAATCTTTATATAGTAATGATTTATATTTTACCAGAGGTCAGTTTTCACTCATTTCACTGATTTAGACTCATTGGTGCTAATTTCTTTCACCTCCTCATGGATGTGATTGCCCAGAATTTAATCAGTTTGAAAGCAATCCCGTTTCTGAAGTCCCCATGTTCCTATAAGTCTGAAACAGCAAAGACCTCAAGGAAGGGTAATGAGCAGAACAGGGCCATGATGTAACTGGCGAGCTCACTTCCTGAGGAGTCTTAGATCTCTGGTATCATGCTTGAATTTTAACAATGGTGATTCTATTGTGGGCTCACCCCAGCTCACATTTTCATTAGCTTATTGTTTTTACACCGCTTTGTCCATGTGCACAAGTGGTGATCAGAGGGCAGAGCAATCATGCGAAATCTCAAACTGTGTAGTAGAAAAAATATCACCCTTTCCTAAATGTTTTCTCATAGTGGGAAACCTGCTGGTATTTCAGGCTGACTACCATCACGGTCATAGCGGTTCACCATGTGGGATATACATAAGGGCAGGGCAGTCATGAACCTGTTCACATCATAGGTACATTTAGACAGTAGTTACAACCAGAATAGGAGAGGCCCAGCCTCTGCCTGACTAAACAAAACGGTGCTACACCCCTAGATGACAAATGGCAAGCATGTACAATGACTTCTGGTTCAGTTACTGAGATTTCCTTTACAACAAGATAATTCCATGCCAGGGCAAGAGACTAGAGGTGGGGCAGACTGGACCTAGAAGAGCTGATGGACACATCAAGGCATTTTAGCTCCCTGACCAGGGATCAAACCTGCACCCCATGCAATGGAAGTACAGAGTCTTAACTACTGGACCACTAAGGAAGTCCCCCTGCTTTCTAATATGGGAATCACAATATTTATCTTATACTGGGATTGTCAACATTCAGGGCATGCAGATTTCTTGGTACATAAGACTGACTGCAACCAATTATTAGGCGAGGAGAGAAAGAGTCCATATATTATGATCCCAGCAGATAATTTGTTCATTTCATCATTTAGACATGCAGTTTACAAACTAATCTACTCTACAGTTAAGACAATTTGCTAAGATTTGGGTTTTCTGGTAGTGAACAAAGGCCCTGACTTCACATATTCTATAAACTAAGCAACCATTAAGTAAGAAACATACATATAAATAATTAATTACAGGTTGTGCTACGTGCTTTGAATAGAAACCTCAGAGAGAAAATAACAGTGTGTTCAAAAGAAATAATATACTCCAGAGCCTTGTAAGATGAGTAGGTTTAAATATAAGAGCTTATAAGGAAGAGGTCTTCAGAGATGGAAAATTGTGCATACAAAGAAAGACAGTAAGAAAAAGGCCAATAGGTGTGAGGATTGAAAGCAGTTAGGGAATAAGAGGGAGAAAGACCTGGGAGAATTAGTCACAGGAAAGATTAACTATGGCTTTCAAGATCATATTAAAGAACAGTTCAATATGCTGGGAAGCCAGTGGAGTGGTCCTGAGCAGAGAAGGCACACAATCTAATTTATTTATTTATTTTTTTGAATGATCTTTCTAGAAGCTGAGGAAGTTAATATAATAGCTTATAAGGAAGAGGTCTTCAGAGATGGAAAATTGTGCATACAAAGAAAGACAGTAAGAAAAAGGGCAATAGGTGTGAGGATTGAAAGCAGTTAGGGAATAAGAGGGAGAAAGACCTGGGAGAATTAGTCACAGGAAAGATTAGCTATGGCTTTCAAGATCATATTAAAGAACAGTTCAATACGCTGGGAAGCCAGTGGAGTGGTCCTGAGCAGAGAAGGCACACAATCTAATTTATTTATTTATTTTTTTGAATGATCTTTCTAGAAGCTGAGGAAGTTATTGGGCTGGATGGTAAAAGAGAAAGAGATGACTGCAGAAGCTCAGAGAGGATGATGACTGAGGTGAGGGCAGGTAGCTTCTAAGTTCAGCAAGGAGCAATCACTGGCTCTTCCAGCAGCTGAATGAAATTTTTCAACAGAACACTCAAAGTAAGAGACAGCAGACATTGGGATTGTTGGGAAATTGGCAGGAGTGCCACAGCCAAATTATATTAGTGTGCATAAGAGCATTTTCTTCTTAATCTGTGCAAAGAGGTCAAAATAGGGACTTAGTTGAGAAGTGCAAGTCTTTGTGAGTAAGGTAGGGCATAGTCTTTAAGTCAGGGGAGTGGAGCACAGGTTCACAGGAAATAGAACTGTCTGAAATCATGGCTTAGAATTCATTTAATACCTAGAACTATGAATAGCATTGGTTTCAGACACCAGGAAAGCTGAACCAACCAGCAGGTGACAGTTCTGAGACACAATTTTAGGAATACGAAGGACCTGGCTAACCAAAGGGAAATACAAAAGGCACATTGTTTTTCTTTATTAACTTAACCTAGATTGTGCTTTTAACACTCTCCTAGTTAGGGAAATTAATAATTACACACACTTTACAAAAAAAGATACAAGACTAGGTAGAATATAAAGAAAGACATGCACAAAGATATAATTTCAGAACCCTGGCACACACACAAATAACCTGTTACTATTCGGTAGAATGGTAATCTTCCATTCACTGTTTCAGAATGATGTCAATCCAATTTCTCAAGACTGTGGTGAGCTCTGGGTATTACAATGTTTGGACCTGTCTTCTATACCATTTCAAGGTGGCTTATTCCCAACACAATGCTATTTATAATCCACCTGGCAAAATAATGAGCTATACGTTTCACGTCATTTCATTAGTATCAAGGGAAAAGAAAAACACTTAGGTTTCCTCTTTTGCTTGTTTTTAAAACCAAAGAATATTTCCCTTATCTGCTTTGCTTTTTATATTTTCTAAATCCTACTGTGATACCAGGAAGAGAGGTTTGGGTTTCCCACTGTGGACGTAGATGAGATGTTACACTTGATTATCTCCAGAAGTCCCTGATGACCAATCAGAAGGACTATGTTTGTAATTTTTTTACTACATTTTATTCTATTTTTAAAATTTACAATGCTGTGTTTGTTTCTGCCATACAACAATGTGAATCAGCCATAATTATACATAAATCCCCTCTGTCTTCAGCTTCCCTGCTCTCCCTCCATCATACCTGTTTAGGCACCAGACTGGGGTCCCTGTACTATAGAGCACCTTCTCACCAGCTATCAATTTAATCCATGGTATGTGTATATATGTTGATGTTACTTTCTCCATTCATCCCACTCTCTCCTTCTCCCCCTGTATCCACAAATCCATTCTTAAAATTTGCATCCCCATTCCTTCCCTGAAAATAGGTTCATCAATATCATTTTTCTAGAGTCCATGAAAGTGAAAGTGTTAGTTATCCAGTTGTGTCTGACTCTTTGGGACCCCATGGACTGTAGCCCACCAGGTTCCTCTGTCCATGGAATACTGGAATTCTTCCAGGCAAGAATACTGGAGTGGGCCAACATCCCCTTCTCCAGGGGATCTTCCCGACCCAGGGGCTGAACCCGGGTCTCATGCATTGCAAGCAGATTCTTTACCATCTGAGCCCCTAGAGAACCCCATAAATACGATATTTGTTTTTCTCTTTCTGACTTATTTTACTCTGTTTAACGTGTGCCTGTAATTTTTAACTTGTGTTGTTGGTATAAACAACTTCTATCTTTGCCCAAATGGAACCTTTAAGTTTACCTTTCAAATTGTTACATCAAGATTCACAAACCAAAATCTCACATGAATGTATTCTATGCTGCTAGATTTGTTTTCCTAAGGCATGAAAGTCAAATTTACAATGCTAACATTTCTCTAAGAAAGTCCTAAGTGATATATACTTTTCTGCAAAGAGGCAACAGATCTGTCTGTCTGTAAATATGCTTATAGTCCTCCTGGAGTGGAGAAAAAGAAGTAGGCATGCTGAATTAAATATACAGCCTATAAAACCAGGAGAACATGCATACATTAGAAAGCTATTGTCAAGAATAGTCAACTATCTCTTCAGATAATTGAGTTCAACAGATATTTACCAAGAGTCTGCAAGTAAGTCCTCTGATTATCACAAGGAATACAAATTGATAAAGCTCCCTGTTCTCAAGGAACTAAAATGCAAAAAGCAAAATAAAATACAGATTTTTGTCATTAAAGTCATTAGTAGGTACCAGAAAAGATAAACTTAGTTTGAATTATGTTTGAATTTGAATATAGGTCACTCTTCATATCAGGAATTGGAAGCTAAATAATACATATGCATATACACACATATATAAATACAGAGCATATATATTAAACATATATATTAAATAACAATATATTATGGTCAATCTGTATAATTAATATTAATAAAAATGTTAGCTATATTAATGCATGAAATTTTTATTCAAATAAACAAAAGGTTACCTGTCATCTCAATAGTATAAACAGAAGCTCAACTCATGAATTTTCTTTTTTTTAATCACCTGTAGATATTCACCTACAGGTTTTAAGCTCTAATATAAACATGTACAGGCTTCCCTGGTGGCTCAGTGGTAAGGAACCTGCCAGCAATGCAGCAGATGTGGGTTTGATCCCTGGGTCAGGATGATCTCCTGGAGAAGGGAACGACTATCCACTCCAGTATTCTTGCCTGGAGAATTCCATGGTCAGAGGAGTATGGTGAGCTGCAGTCCATGGGGTCGAAAGGAGTCAGACACAACTGAACGACTGACACACACATAAACATATACATTAGGCAGGCGGCCACCCACTCATTACCCAGGCCCTCCCCCTGCAATGACCTGCATACCTTAGTGTGAGAAAGAAATCTGTCATAAATATAAAGTATGATTTTTAAATTATGCTAAACAAGTCCAATTAAAAATACTTTATTTTTGTACATGAACACATGTACACCCGTGGCTGATTCATGTCAATATATGGCAAAAACCACTACAATATTGTAAAGTAATTAGCCTTCAATTAAAAAAAAAAACAGCAACTTTAAAGCACTGCTAAACTTGACATATTTGCTATAGAACAAAATCTCCAGTTTATTTCTCTCTGTATAAGAAATGGTGACATTCCACTACGGCCAGCCAAGGCATCGGTCCTCCCTGGGCCTGATGATGTAAGGCCTCGTAATCTGAAGCATCGGGATGCACAGGGAGTATCTGTCGATGTATGCCACCTTCAATAATTTAGTATGTTGACTTATACTTTCCACACGAGTAGTCTTGTCCTAACAGCAGTAAATACAGCTACAAAGCAGTGAGGAATGGCAATTGGCTGAGGGCGCTAATTACACTGCCTTGACTTGAATTAAAATTGCTAAACAGCAAATGAGATTACCAGCCTAAAGATAACCTTAATTCAAATGCGAGGCTGCATTTATCTCATCTACAATGTAATTTTCCAAAGGTGTAGAAAAATACAATTTTAATGGAAAGCCATTGTTTAAAAATATAATTAAAGTCACCGGTCCCTCCCTCTGCCTTGTTCTTGGATTTTGTTCTACAGCCGAGATGTGCAGACTGATTTAGAGGTCAGAATGAAACCATTCGGATGGTGTCCTCTTGGCCAGACATTACTTTGAGTGCCATCTTCATTTTTAATGATCAAGAGCTGGCCAGAGGACAAGTAAATGACAAAGGAGCAGGGGGTGGGGTGGAAAGGGAAAATGACCTTTGCCAATCCCCAGAGCCATAAGGAATCTTACAAATGATAAGAACTCAACACTGCCATTTGATTAATGAGGAAGTCCAAGGTCCAGAAAGTCAAGTAGTTTTTCTAAGAACACAGTGCAAGAAAGCACCACTGTCCAGTGGGGGAGATGTTGGTCTGAAATATGGGAGCAGAAAATCTATGTTTGAATCCTGTCTCTTATACTTACTAGTACTGTGGCAGGCTACTTAGTATTTTCAAAGCTCATTTTTTCTATTTGTAGACCACCAGGCTCCCTTGTCCACGGAATTTCCTAGGCAAGTATATTGGAGTGGGTTGCCATTTCCTTCTACAGGGTGTCTTCCTGACCCAGGTTCCATCCATGGGGTCGCAGAAGAGTCAGACACAATTCAGCGACTAAACAACAGTAGCAACAATGCTCTGAATAGCTCTGCTTTCTCAAAGGGATCCTGACTTGATAATTGATTATGTTTCCCTCGTGCCAGGGCTTTATGCCTACCCCTGAGAAAGATGGCTATGTTTGGTTATATTTAACCACACTCTTAACTCTGAGTGTTGTCAAGAAAACAAACAAGGTATTGTTTGCAGTTGAGATACTCTAATCAGAGTATCATCTAGGCATCATACTGTATACTGAATGGCGAAATATAATACATTCCTCCCCGCAAAAGGAGCATTAGTAAGGCATTTTTAGTTCCCAAAGAACATTTTAGATATTTCTAAGATTCTTCAAATTCTTTTTATGGTCCCAGTCTCAGCTCTAAGATGAATCAAGGAAATGCTTCTGAAGCTGAGAATATACTGTATTAGTTGTTTATCTGGTGGCTCAGATGGTAAAGAATCCACCCGCAATGCAGAAGACCTGGGTTGGATCCCCAGATCAGGAAGATCCCCTGGAGAAGCAAATAGCTACCTACTTCAGTATTCTTGGCGGAGAAGTCCATGGATAGTGGAGCCTGGCAGGCTACAGTCTAGTGGGTTGCAAAAAGTCGGACATGACTGAGTGACTAAGCACGAGGCAGTTTTTTTTCCTGTTTGAAACCAATGGGAGTAAAGGAAAAGGTGAAGGACGGTCAAAGAAGGACAGTTGAAAGGGCCAACGGGCAACTCATTATTCTTCCAAATGGAATTCGATCCCTTAAATGGTCTTGCAGGGACCACATCTAGCCTGTCCTTAGCAGCATTTATGGCAAATCTTGGTAAGTACTGAATAAAAGCTTTTGGAGGGAATGACAGCTACTAAATGCAGAAATTTAGCCAACAAGGCAAAGAGGATGTAACTGATGCTGGGATTTGTTGTGATCTTGATATGAAATGTCAGTGAAATCTTACTGAGGTTTATTTTTTTCCTAAACTAACTGCATATCTCCTACCTTTCTTTTTTATATTTATATAGCATATAAATATACTGTAGTATGGAGGAGGGAATGGCAACCCACTCCAATATTCTTGCCTGGAAAATTCCATGGACAGAGGAGTCTGGCGGGCTATAATCCATAGGGTTATAGAGAGCTGGACATGACTGAAGCGAATTAGCATGCATGCACATATACTATCATACGTTCATATGTAAATACAGTGCCTGTGTGCGTGTGCATGCTCTGTGGTGTTTGACTCTTTGAGACCCCAAGGATTGTACTTACCAGACTCCTCTCTCCATGGAATTTTCTAGGCAGGAATAATAGAATGGGGTGCCATTTCCTACTCCAAGGGATCTTCCTGACTCAGGGATTGAACATGCATGTCTTGTGTCTCCTGCATTAGCAGGCAGATTCTTTACCACTATGCCACCTGAGAAGCCATAAAAATATACTTATATATTGTATTTTTATGGCTTCTGAGGTGTATATGTGTGTTAGTCGTTCAGTCGTATCGGACTCTTTGCAACCCCATAGACTGTAGCCTGTCAGGCTCCTCTCTTCATGAAATTCTCCAGGCAAAAATACTGGATTGGGTTGGCTTTCCCTTCTCCAGATCATCCTGATGCAGGGATCAAACCTGGTCTCTGGCATTGCAGGCAGATTCTTTATGACCTGAGCCATCAGGGAAGCCCCCATATATGTGTATACTTTGTCTCTATCCCTTGAAGCACAATACTGCTCATGGCCCGGCTTAGCAGTCTAAGAAAATACTTCTAACTTAACATTTTCAAAGGCATAAATTTTGGCTATGAAAAAGACTGTTTCACTAGAGTAAAAGCTTTGAGGCCACTGTGCATTTAAAAGTCTTGCAGTCAATACACCAAAACAGTTGTACCCTATATAAAATGGATTGGAACAACTTGAATTTCAGGTCATGAAAACTGGTCATTTTTTCCCCATCTTCTCCCTGGTCAACTCATATAGGAAAGAAGAATCAATGACAACAACTGAAGACCCAGGTTTCTCAGAGATGTGTACTTTTTCACTGCTGAAAAAGTTTTTATAATTTAGAAATTAAGGGACCATAAAAGACAGCATCCTAGAGGAAAAAACTTCATAAGATAATCAAATACACTGCTTCCCACGAAGACTCTTACTTAGGCCAGAATCCATGGCACCCTAGGGCTTCCTTGGTGGCTCAACAGTAAAGAATCTGCTTGCAATGCAGGAGAAGTGGATTCCATCCCTGGGTCAGGAAGATCCCCTGGAGAGGGACATGGCAACCCACTCCAGTATTTTTGCCCAGGAATCCCACAGACAGTGGGGACTGGCAGGCTACAGTCCATGAAGTATCAAGAGTTGGACACAATTAAGTGACTAAACTACCACCATGGTTCCCTGGATATTACCTTTTGTCACTGACTTCACCAGTTACACTAATGAGTCATTGGAAAACTGAATCTCTAGGACCAAATCTTAAAAGGATGAGTCATGAGATTTTTTCCCATGAATTTCCCTATTCATGATTCCTCTGACCTCAAAGATGTATTCCCATTACATCGTCTGAATAATTAAGAATTAAAAGAACAAAAAACCTTCTTACTTAGTTCTTGCAGAACAAATGCTCCCCAGCTATTTGACATTCCAATTCCATCTGGAAGATCTGCCTATGAATGAAGTTCCTTTAACAGTTGAGGTCCTCCAGTTTGGTGCCTGTGGCAGAAGTACACAGCCTGCGCCTGGAAGTCTGCAGGCTTAGGTTTGCATGATCTTTGTGATGCTATTTTCCTTCTTGTGTCCTAGATTGCTTCCTGATGAAAGGGAGAGACCTGAACAATTTGCTGTTGAATATCTTGAGACTCTAACAGGCTACTGCAAGGGCCAGTCTTTGAAAAAATCTAAGGGTCTGTGAAAGGTGGAAGGGGTGGGATACAAGATTTTACAAGCATCAGGAGTCAATGATTTGACTCATATTTGTGAATATGTTATGTCTGAACATAGCAAAATGGACTTGTGCATGCTAAGTCACTTCAGTCATATCCAGCTGTTTGTGAGCCTATGGACTATAGCCTGCCAGGCTCCTTTGTCCATGGGACTCTCCAGGCAAGAATACTGAAGTGAGTCATCATGTGCTCCTCCAGGGCATCTTCCCAACCCAGGGATCGAACCTGCGTCTCTTGGATCTCTTGCATTGGCAGGTGTGTTCTTTACTGCTAGCACCACCTGGAAGCCCAAATAGACTTACAGATGTGATTAGGTTAAAGGTTGTAAGATGAGAATATTTCCTGAACTATCCAGGTGGGCTCAACTAAATCATAAGAGTACTTAAAAGCACAGTACTTTCCCAGCTGCAGAGAACAAGAGATATGGCAAAGTGAGACGGACTTGGCCCCATGTTGCTGGCTTTGAAGATGGAGAAAGGGACCATAAGGCAAAGAATGTAGGTGGTCTCAGAGAAGGCAATGGCACCCCACTCCAGTACTCTTGCCTGGAAAATCCCATGGACGGAGGAGCCTGATGGGCTGCAGTCCATGGCGTCGCTAGGAGTCGGACACGACTGAAGTGACTTAGCAGCAGCAGCAGCAGTAGGTGGTCTCATGAAGCTGGAAAAGGTGAAAAAAAACTGGACTGTCCCCTGGAGACTCTGTAAGGAATGCAGCCCTATCAACACCTTAATTTTAGCCCCATAAGACATATTTTAGACTTAAACAAATTATTTATTTATTTTTTGGCTATGCTGGATCTTCACTGCTGTGCCAGCTTTTTTCTAGTTGGGGCAAGCAGGGCCTACTCTCTAGCTGCGAGTGCACAGGTTCCATTGCCGTGGCTTCTCTTGTGGTGGAGCATGGATTCTAGGACACAAAGGCTTCAGTAGATCCAGTGCGTGGCCTCAGTACCTGTGGTTCCCGGGCCCTAGAGCACAGGCTCAGTAGCTGTGGCACACGGGCTTAGTGGCTCCATGGCACACGGATCTTCCCAGACCAGGGATCAAATCCATGTCTCCTGCCTTGGCACTGATCCATCAGGGAAGCCCTCATTTTGAACTTCTAACCTTCAAAAATGTATAATAATGAGTATGTGTTGTCTGAAGTCACTACATTTGTGGTACTTTGTTACAGCAGCAGTAGAAACCTAATACAGCGAAGCTGGCTGAAAGTGTCTCGGGAAAGTGTTTAGGGTCTTAGAACATCTTCAAATAGCAAAGGTGTTTTCTTCACTCACTTCTTAACTGACAACTTATCTCCCTTGCAAGGATTTTCACATCGACAAATTAAAATTCAAATTCCCACTAGATTATAAGCATATGAGTAACTTCCACCAGCTTCAAGTATGCAATTGCATTTTATTAATCGATCAAAGCCTTGGGATAAGAGATAAACTTCCTTTTTTAATTTTTTTTCAAAGAACAGCCAGTGATAGAGAAAGATTAAGGCAGGGGTAGGAGCCCTTCTCAGGATTTTGAAAGTATCTACATAGGCAGGTACAAACTCTCTCTATCCTTAAGGCTACATTTAGACATCCTGTACACTTCTGTTGTGTTTTGTCTTGAGGGCATACTCTGTCCATCCTAGTGGTCTTAATCATATGCTCTCAACTATCACTGCAAACTTAGGGGAGAAAGAAAAACACATATTGGTGGTAGGGTCGAAAGGTGGGGAAAGGGAATGAGAACAAAGGAAAAAAAGTAAAGTCTGATTTAATCTGAATGTTTAAACTTCTCAAAGATGTAGGCATGTAAAGCTTTAAAAATTGAGACGCATCTGTGATAACTGCAAGAATCATTTTCTCCACCATTCCCTACCATCTGCCTCTTTCCCACTGTTCTTCCTCTATGATGTCTCTTTCCCTTTACTGGGTTCTGCTTGATGCCCTCCCTTTGCCTTGAAAAGTTCATTGGTAGCCAGAAGCCCTCTTTTATTCCCTTTGCTCAGATCCTTGGACCAGACCACGTAACACTTACAAATACAAAAATGTTTTCTCTAAGACAAAAGGGAAAGGCCCTATGTAGAGAAGTCCACATGAAGAATAGATGAGCAACACACATATTTGATTTATAAACCAAACCAGAAGTCTGTGACAGCAGTTTGTTATATGGTGTGAATAAAACTTAACAAATTACTATTTAGTCGACTATCTCCTACTGCGTACTATTTTTCATTGCCTTATCTTTCTTCACCTCCTCCTCCTGCATTATAAATTAGCACCATATCCTGGCACTTTTCAGACACAACAGATGTAATGTGATCAACATTCTGATAATGCTGAAGTCGCCACAAGTTCCAGGCATACTGTTTGCTGTCACTGATCGGATATTTTTATTATAACATTCTCTTTCTCTAATGTATTCAACCACATGATATATATGCATATATATTGAGATATAGACATTTCTGGACTATGATACCCATTGCTAAATGGGCCGTGAATCTATATGAACACGTCTGCTCATCTTCAAATAATAAATTCTTTATTTTAATAAAGAATGTTCAAAAGCATCAGGAACAAGCACCCTGATTCGCTACAGCTTCTAATACCACATCTAGCTTAAGTTCTAGATGCATCAACCACCTATCAATTAGAACAAAAGCAATATTCCACCAAGAACCATCCTTTTCCAGATTTCTGGTGACTTGTTTTGTAAGACTCACACTGTGTTATGTTGAGGCGTTGCAGGAGTCATGAGGTGGAAAGAAGCACAGACATGTGGATAGACAACACACACACACATATACCCACACACATTTACACAAAACAAGATTTAACCTGATGAGACTGTGAACTACAAGGACTACAAAGAATAAGACTAAGCATCAAAAAATATGAAATGTCTAAATATTTTCTGCTACCCCTCTGCCTCTACTCAGGGACATGTAAAATAAATTTCACAAGTGGCAGAAAATGATAAAGTGAATAATTTTCAGCCTGAAATACAAAAGAACTTTCTTAATATGTTCAGACAGGTGACTGTAACCTAACAATACCTATGCTAACACCCGACCCTCACCCCATGACATTCTACTCAGTTCACCGATCACCAGAACCCACTTAGAAAGATGTGCTGGGCACTGATTCTGTAGCACTGGATAAGGATATACACAGACACACGATGCCCAGGTCTCTGAGAAGAACAAAGTACATAGGCTATCAAAGGTCCAAAAAAGAAGTTAAATGGTAACATAGTTCTTCCTTACAGGAACAACTGCAACCCAGCATAAGACGCATGTTTAAAGCGGTGTGTTAGTTGCTCAGTCATGTCTAGCTCTTTGCAAATGCACAGACTGTAGCCTACTACGCTCCTCGGTCCATGGGATTCTCCAGGTAAGAATATTGGAGTGAGTAGCTATTCCCTCCTCCAGACGATCTTCTTGACCCGAGGATAAAATTTGGGTTTCTTGCACTACAGGCAGATTCTTTACCACTGAGCCACCAGGGAAGCAGGGAAATGGGCAACAAGTAAAAATACTGAGTCAAAATGTTTCCAGCAGCAGTTGACAGTCTTTCTAAAAGTGAAGTGTGAAGGGTCTAACATCTTGTTTCTAGAGTAAAGTGGATACGAGTGACTATTCAGCGCCTACAAGGATGGGGGAGGGGAGCTAGGGACATAAGTAGTAGAATCAGCCACAGCTTGGCTTTTTCATCTACAGAGACTGAAGCGGGAGCACAAGCTTGGGCTGATAAACACGACATTGGCTCACAACAGCTCCCGCGGACGAGCCCATCAAGTCATGCACCACCTCTCACTTATACAGCTTATGCTTCCATCAGTTGATGCAGAAGGTGAGCCAACAGAAGACATCATAGTGGTGACATTTTAAAAACAGAAAAACAAAAACCTGTAGCAATTCAATAAGGTGGAAAGAGCCTCAGAGCTTCAGGAGACCACGATGTTCTGCGGCAAGGGGCCAGGCAACACTCTAGTCCTCAACACCACCACATGTCAAGTGAAGAGGTGGGGCAGCAGTTCTCCAAATGTTCTGAGGAAGGGTAGTCTGTTGCCACTCTCCAACAAAAAGGATTCAGCGGACAAACAGGGATGAGAATCACTGCACTCATATTCCCTGCCCCCTTTCCTTTCCACTTGCAAATTCACAATGCAATTAACATGCCCAAGACTGAAAGGTCCTGTGGAAAACCTGACCTAACCCTGGAGGTTTGCAATCTTTTCTGATCTTCAAGCTCTCATAGCATTACTCCTTGTGATAGATAACTTCTAAAACGACTCTCAGTGATCCCTACTCGACGATTTTCCTGCACTTGGGTAGTCTCACACTTTGAATGTGGGCAGACCCTAGTAATTAGCTCCTAATGAATAGAATATGGCAAAGGAGATGGAGTATCACTTTCAAGATTAGCTTATAAATGAGTAAACTCATAGATGCAGAGAATAGATTAGTGGTTTCCAGAAGCCGGGGTTGGGAGTGGGAGAAATAAGTGAAGGAAGTCAAAAGGTTAAAAAGAAGAAGAATTAAAGCAGACTCAACTATTCAAAAAAGGCATATTTGACAAAATGTCAGTTTTGCATCAACGTCACAGTAACCAACTTTTCAATTAATGTGGCTTGATCAATTTTTTCTCCTTTGGAGAAAATTATTTTCTAATACAAAATACAAAAAAAAAAAAAATACTGGGACTTCCATCTTCTTAACACTCCTTCTCCTGCCTCCTGACTTTCCCAGTTTGTTCAAGTCATGTACCTATGTGGCATTTGACAAGGAATTGAGGGCAACCTCTGGCCAGCAGCCAGCAAGGAACTAAATCCTGCCAACAATCACATAAATGAATTTGAAAGTGGGTCTTCCCCAAGTCCAGCCTCAAGATGACTATAGCCCTACTAATACTTTGATTGCAGCCTTTTGAAGCACCTTGAGACACTCAATGTACTAAATCATACCTGGATCCCTGATTACAGAAACTTTGAGACAGTAAACATTGTTGTTTCAAACTACTGATTTGTTGAGATAATTTGCTACACAGCAATTAGTAGTACTAATACAATAACATATAGAACTACTCTATGGAAAATTTACTTTGGAAAGTGCTGATGATATACAGATTATTTCTTAGATATCTTTTAAATGTATGAGATAAAGCAAATCACTGGAAAACAGACTTTCCTAAATGCAATAGAGAAAACTTTACGTAAGTCTAAATTATAAACTCAATTGTCACTAAATAAAAAAGACTGAGCTGAGAGTCACCTTTTCGCTGTCAATGAGAAAGAATCTACAAGACAAAACTAAAGTATGGAAAAGTTAGGCAAAGATTTTTCTAGTTCTTTGGATATCCCTCAATCTGTGGGAATGCTCATTTCAAATGAAAATATACATTAAGGCAGGTCCTCCAAAGACCTCTTCTTGTCCACACACTTTCAGGTCAATTTTGGTCTCAAAACTCAGAATACTAAAATTACATTTTGTTTAGACTGCTCTTCTATCTAACATGTTCTTGATTCAAGCAAGGCTTGCAAATCACTGAAACTGCTCTGCCACATGAAACTATGATTCTATATTACATGGTCTCACTGGCATAAAAAATGCTAAAATAACTTTGAAGCACTGAGCATTGTGATGGCACATAACACATCTTTAAATGTTAGTATTATCATCATTAGCTTTTTATCACATTTACTGAATATAAAATACATAACCAAATATATATATATATATATCTGTCTGTCAGTGACGCGCTAAAACTAGTAAGTCTGATTTCCTCATAAATGTACAGAATGTACAAAAGCAATGAGCATCACTGCCTTTAAAAGAATCACCTTCAACAATGCTACAGCTTTTTCATGAAGCTACCACCAGTCAATGTTTTTTATATAACTTCCTTTTGAATTTTGCTCAAATAGTAAAGTTCAATTTTCTTATCCATTTGACTCAACATAAATTGCTTTGAATGATTCTTGGTTGTTTCAAAAAAGCTACAAGTTGATGATTTCCTATCACTGAAGATTTCCCCAGCATCAAGGTGATGGAAAGACCCCGATGCTGGGAAAGATTGAAGAACAAAAGGAGGAGAGGGTGGCACAGGACGAGATGGTTAGATGGCATCATCGACTCAATGGACATGAACTTGGGCAAACTCCAGGAGACAGTGAGGGACAGGGAGGCCTGGCATGCTGCAGGACATGGAGTTCGAAAGATTTAGACACAACTTGGTGACCAAACAACAACAGCAAGGTTCCCCCAAAGATAGCCTGTGAGATATTTCTACACACAAACCTGTACACACAGAGCACACACTTCCAGCTCTCATTTTTTAATTGCAAGGTTAATCTAAGACAGATATGAAATTGAGGTTGTATTGATGTTTAAAAAGCTAAGCAAAGTAAAAAATGCAACAACAATCATATCCTCTTATAAATATCAAGTGATTGACTCTTGCAAATACATAGGGAGTTAAAGCCATAAGTTATTTTGTATCTGAATGATAATATACAATGCATTTTGGCAGATTAGATATTACCAGCAGCATCAGGCTGCGGTGAGCAAATGACAAATGCTTACTGCATTAAATTAAACTTACTTGTCTGAAGCTGCAGTGAACAGAAGGCTGGCTTTCAAGTTTACTCTCCTTCTAAGTACAGATAAGGCTCATTAAAAGAAAATGTCATCCATAGAAATCTGAATTTATCAGAGAGGAAAATTAGGTGAAGAATCTTTTTCTACACAGTACTTTCATGGTTTTGGTGTGCTTGCTTTTCATTTGCCAAAAACAACTATGATTAGGAAAAAATAAAGATGGGTGATACTCTCCTACGGTAAAAGCACAGTAGGCATGGAGTCAGGGAAGACCATGTTCTGATACTTATTTACTTCTTTTTTGGGGGACACAGTTTTCCCATCGGTAAAATGAGAAAGTTTCAGTCACGTTAATCAAGGTCAGTGCTACTCATTTTTGGCACGTGGGAGAGTATGTGTGTGGGTAAGGAGGAGAGGGTGTTGCATTTCTGGATGGACAATGTGGATTCTACTGGCCTTGTCCAATTCCTGGAACACCATTCAAGCTGTAGTCTATGCAAGGGTGCCCCCTGGAGTTAAGAGAGGCAGCAGCAGTGATCCACATTATATGTGATGTAATGTGTATATAATTGATGCTGATATAAAGAGAACTAAAATCAGTTAAGATTATTCCCTACAAAGCAATGTAGGGAATAAGATCCAGGGACTGGGTAGTGCAAATAATATAGAAGGTAAAAGAGAAAACTATTTTAAACACAAGTTGCCATTTTTTGAGAGAGAGAAAGGAGGAGGGAAGATGGGGAGAGAAAGTGCAAAGGTGCAGCAAATTAGAGGTGAGTGTGCCAAGATAAATGAATCTGGTTGGGACATATTTAGTGTGGAATACCTTTGGAACATTCAAGATCATCATCAATGACTTTTGTACAGGTGCTCAGAAGAGCAACCTGGCCAGGGGGATGTGTTTATGAGTTATCTGCTTGCACAGAGCTGGCAACTACAGGGCAATGATGGCATAAGCTAGGATTGTATAGATGAGCTCAGTTAGGGAAGAACTGACTGGCCCAGAGTACAGGAAGAACAGCCCACGGAGGAGAGCTCAGAGGAAGGGGTCCTAAATAACGTGGAACAGCAAGAGTCCCCTGAATGCATCACATCAGAAGGGTATGGATAGGTGGGCACCATCATCAAGATTTGTTCAGTT
Organism: Aepyceros melampus; assembly: GCA_006408695.1. NCBI lineage: Eukaryota > Metazoa > Chordata > Mammalia > Artiodactyla > Bovidae > Aepyceros > Aepyceros melampus. The sequence goes on from SJXQ01005777.1 coordinate 394,715, forward strand.
TACAATTTTTAGAATTTCTCTCTTCAAAATTAATGCCCCCACCCCTTTCAAAAAATCATGTGAGGTAACCTGGGTGGAAAAATCAGTGTATATGTGGGAATTAGAGAGAGGTGGGGAGACTAAATTCCCAATATATTCGATAAGGCATCAAGAGTTCCACTTTCTTAATCCTCTTTCTTCTCTGAAACCATATTTGGCTTTAGTCCTGAGGACAGAAACTTTCTCATTGCATAGTGCATCCAGTTATTGTGCCGCAGCTCTAAATTCATCCTTCACTAGTTGCTGTGCTCTGGTGAGATGGGCCTTTAGCATTTCTTCTTTGCGATATACACAAGATATTGCATTATGTCAGAAGAGGGCGCTGGAGGGACACTGCAGAAGCAGCCGCCTTTTCTCCTTGTCTCTGAAGTGGTTTTCTCTCTCTTTTTTCCTTTCCTACTGGAGGGTATACAGTGGTGCATACATTCCCCTGTTGAGCTCAGGACTGACCCCAGTCTAGTGACTACCTTACTGCAGTCTGTCCTATGCAGAAACCACTGACAACTGATTTCCAGCACCTCATGTACCAATATCCATCAGCTTGTACCCCGGGAGGATATTTCTGCCCAGCAACTGTGGACCAGCTCTGGTTGAGGGCAATCCACACATATATATTTTTTTTTTTGCCATCCAATAGGGAGCAACCACATTTTTCCAACGAAATCTGAATCCAATCTTTGGGGACAAGATCTTTCTTTTGGTTTTTATTCCTTCCTTGCATACTCTCTCTCATCCCTAAAGTCTTCTTTAGAGTTCTCTTTACACCACTCCCCTCTTATAAATAATAAATCATTAAATGCCCCCTGTTCAAATGAACTGTGTTTTTGTCTCCCAGCTGAACTCTTACTAATACAGCTACACGTTCACATTTACAAATATATTTGCTAAGCCATATAATCTTTATAATATTCTTGTGAAGTGGGTATATTCAGGTTAGACATGAAAATTCCATAGACCAGTTTTATCATTAATTCAATAAATATCTACTGAGTGGTGAACATGGACTCAAAGAACTGCTGTGACTAAAAGTCAAATGGCTGAGACAGATCCAGAATCAAGGAGTCCAAGTTTCTATTACATACTTAGGGTAACAGTAAGCATGTTGGTGGCATTTCAGTGTTTGAAAAACTTCAGGGCACTTCCTCTCAAATTTTAACATGCATCTAAATTACCTAAGCACATATTCTGATTCATTGGTTACTGTAGGTTGAACTGTGTCCCCCCAAATTAATACTGAAGTATTAACCCCCAGAGCCTTAGACAATGACCTCACGTGGAGACAGGGTTTTGCTGATGTAATTAGTTAAGGTGAAGTCACCCTGGAGCAGGGTTTAGGCCCCTCAACCAACATGACTAGAGTGCTTACAATAATTGTGCCACATGAGGAGAGATACCCGCCCACAGGGAGAATGCCATGGAAACATGAAGGCAGAGATCAGGGTGATGCATACAAGCCAAGCCATGCTGAAGACTGCCATCACAGCACTAGAGGCTAAGAGAAAGGCATGGTATCGACCCAACTTCTAAAATGACAGAAGAAACCAGCTCAACCGCCTTGATCTTAAACTTGTAGCCTGAGCACTGCGAGGCTACACACTTCTGTTATTTAAGCCACCCAGTTTGTGGTATTTTGTGAAGGCAAAGTACCTAGGAAACTAGTACAGTGGGTTCAAGGTGTGGTCTGAGATTCTAAATTTCTAACAACCTCCCAGATGGTGCTGATAATATCGGTCTGTGGAGCACACACTGAGTAGAAAGGAGAGAGCGTATAAGGAATGCCACTGTGCCTGCCCACCACCTCCTCCTCTTCCTAGGGAACACGTACTCTTTCTATGAAGTACCAGCTAAAGGGGCTAATGGACATGAGTTAGAGCAAACTCCTGGAGATAGTGAAAGACAGGGAAGCCTGGCGCCCTGCAGTCCATGGGGTCACAAAGAGTCAGACAGAACTTAGCAAGTGAACAACAACAACAGAAGGACTAACCGCATCGTCTGGCCACTGGCTCAGAACCTGTGTAACCCGACTCAGAACAGTGAAAGAAGTTTCTAGTCAGCAGTGGAGGGAGAAATTACAGGGTTTAAAGTAAGGGTGAAGCCCAAGGAAGTTCATCAAGGGGGATAATTAAGGGAAATAACCAGTTAATAGTTGGAGTCGGGAAAAAACACATGTACAGATGTAACCAAGCTCACTTCAGTACAAGAGGTGATCTGTGAACTCTAACTGCAGGGGCCCCTTGAGGAGCACCAGACATGGAAGCAACTCCTGCCACAATCTTGTGGGGTCTGATCCTGCTGCACCTGCCTTCAGGTTCTATGGTTTCTCTCTTGCTGTTTTATCTGGACTCTCATGATGCTCCCTCTTTTCTTTTCTCTTTTAAGGACTTCCCTGGCGGCTCAGCTGGTAAAGAATCTGCCTGCAATGCGGGAGACCTGGGTTCGATCTCTAGGTTGGGAAGATCCCCTGGATAAGGGAACCACTACCCACTCCAAATTAATCCCTGGGTTGGGAAGATCCTCTGGAGAAGGGAACGGCTACCCACTCCAGTATTCTGGCTTGGAGAATTCCATGGACTAAATAGTCAGACAGAGAGACTTTCACTTCACTCACCTTTAATTGGAGGATAACTGCTTTACAATGTTGTGTTGGTTTCTGCCATCCCACAATGTGAATCAGTCGAAAGTATACATATTTCTCCTCCTTCTTGAGGCTCCCTCCCACTACTATCCCCCATCCCACCCCTCTAGGCTGTCACAGAGAACAGACAGAGCTCTCTGTGTTATACAGTAACTTCTCACCAGCTATCAATTTTACACATCTTAGTGTATATATTTCAATGCTTCTCTCTCAATTTGTCATACCCTCTCCTCCCCCTGATGTGTCCTTCCTCTTTTCTTTCACTATTTGCAATTAAATGTTCCATTAGAATACATGGGGTTTCCCAGGTGGTGCCAGGGGTAAAAAATCCACCTTACAATGCAGGGAAGAGATGCAAGGTCGATCCCTGGGTTGGGAAAAACCCCTGGAGAAAGTAGTGGCAACCCACTCGAGTATTCTTGCCTGGAAAATCCCCACGGACAGAGGAGCCTGGCAAGCTACAGTCCACGAATTGAAAAGAATTGGACAATTCTGAGCATTAAGCATCGGCTGAGCATCTGAGCACACAACTCACGTTAGAAGCCATAAAAAAAACCTGTAAAACTAAACACATCTGCCTCCTACCATCTATCCCCTCTAGCAGAGACTTTGAGTGGTCTCCTACTAGTCATACTCTTCTTTTTCCTTTTTACAAATCTTATTGGGTCATAACATCTCCCAGCTGGGGAATACATTCCCAACACCCTCTGCATGCATAGCCATAGACAAAGTCTGGAGCAATGATGATGTGCAGAATTTCAGGGTCATATCCTCATAGACAGAACTTACCCCAAACTTTCTTTTCCTCCATTCCCACAGCCAGGAAACGGCAACAAAAGCAACATACATTGAACCCATGATGAAAGCCACAGAGGGGAAGGCACATCATACCTACCAGGCCTGGGTCCCTGGAGCATAGATGTCACCCTACCCAAGAAAGCTCACTGAGCTCTGAGTTGTCACATATTTTGGAGGCTTCTCTGTTAATGGCATCTTAACATATGTCCTAAATAAATCACTGAAACCTTTTCACTGATGCTCTGCTTTTAAGGAAGGCTGCTCTCTTAATTCTAAGCCATGGTCTGCCAGCTCCATTCTGCTTTATTGGAGGCCCATGGGCTAGGCAGTGATGTGTCTGTGTCCATGCCCTGCCAGAACAGCAGCAGCCTCATTTTCAGCCAGGGCTGCAGGGTTACTTTCAGAGATTACCAGAAGGCACTAGTGGTAAAGAACCTGCTTGCCAATTCAGGAGACAGAAAAGATGTGGGTTCAACCCTTGGGTTGGTATATTCCCTGGAGGAGGGCATGGCAACCAACTCCCGTATTCTTGCCTGGACATGGCAGGCAAGATCCTCAGAATCCCCATGGACAGGGGAGCCCGGCGGGCTATGGTCCATAGGGTCTCAAAGAGTTGGATACAACTGAAGTGACTGAGCACGCAGGGTTGCTTCCAGTCACTGTGTGGGCCTTGGTCACTACAATGCCTGAACTGAGACAGCCCTTGTCCAAATTCAGAGCCAGTGTCAGTTCATCCAAACCTATGCACAAGTGGACACATAACAAAGACAAGCCTAGGACAAAAGCAAACATAAGTGCTGCATAAGTAAGAGGAATTTCAAATAATAAGAAATATATATCTCCTCTTAAGAACTCATATATGCACAGCCAGCAGTAAGCTGCTCAGCAGTGTCCGACTCTTTGCCACCTCATAGAGGAGCCCACCAGACTCCTCTGTCCATGGAGTTCTCCAGACAAGAATACTGGAATGGGTAGCCATTCAAGTTTCCTGTTAATCCATGTTATCGATTGATTGACTTACAGTAACAGAAATCCCAAAGAATTCACAATAGTCAGTGAGAGCACTGCAATGTATTAAATACTTTTCCTTGTTTGGGCAGATATCACAGGTCTACTTTATAGAGACAGAAATGGATAGATAGGAAGGTTCAATACTTTCAGTGTGTAGAGCAGTTCAATGCCTGATTGCAGCCCTCTATCCACTCAACAGACATTTCTTCACCATCTAGTCAGTGTTTATTTATTTATTCTTACAGTTTACTAAAATAGTCAACAAATGTGTATGTGGCTTGCCTGTTACTGAAGGTCAAACGGACCCACAACAAACACAGGGCTTCAACTCCCAGTTGCATTTTCCATCACTTACTTATTCTTCCATCTGATGGACACTTACTAAACACTTGCTATGCAGGCCTGTTTTGAACCAGGAGCTTATAGACTCATTGTGAAACACTGAAAGTAGGTTGTAATACAGCATGGAGTCCATCTTGGTTCCGGTCACCAGCATCTACTTAGGGCGGTTGTCTGAGTGGCCTGGGCTTCAGTGACCAAGCTTATCCACATACCTGTTTCACATCCACACTGCAGGACACTAGACAGGGAGATGGTGTGAGGAGAAGAACAGATACTTGCAGAGGATAAATATGAACAGGCTCTTGTCATAAAAAATCTCAAAGTCTTCAGCCTCCTAGTGGCAGGCTGGTTGTCATGTTGATATATGAAGGGCACACTCTTCCACATACACGTGCAGTTAGAAGCAAGAAAACTTAGAAATGCATCACAAGAAGAAAAATGGAAACAAGTCAGTTAAGTCCAGAAAATATAAATGAGGGATGTAAAGGAGAAGTGTTGTTTTGAAATGGATTGGCTTCACTTGAGAAAGGGAAGCAATTATTTCCTGAGTTCATGCTCACGTTTCCTCATTTAGCTGCTCCATTCCCATCCAGGCAGGTATTGTTAACTCTGATTACAGAGGAAGAAGCCAAGGTTTGGAAAGGTTAATAATGTCACCTGAGGTCAGTCATACAAGCGGCAGATCCAGAATGAGAAGTTATAACTGTCTGTCCTCCAAACCCATGCATCCCGTACTATATGACCCCACTATGTCTGATAGCATGCAACAGCAGAAACAGCTCACACCCAAGCTGCCAGGAAACTCGAGAGGAAGCAAGGGCTGAGCCTTAGCTGGGCAGAGATCATGTGGGCAACAGAAGGAAGGTACCAGAAAGTCAGAAAGCATCCCTCAGACCAGCATCTTCGAATCCTAGGATATAGGCCCACAGAAATAGACTTCTGGCCCCATAGCTGCAGTGGGGGTGATCACAGGCCAGACCCTCACATTTTCAGGACCCTGCAAAGCATAAATGTGGGAGTACAAATACCATATTTTACATTACTTGAATCAAACAAATCAAACAAACAAACTGTTAAATAAGATATATTATATTCTCCTTTCTTAACAGTTACAGCTTGATATCAGCTGGGAAGGCCAGGTTCTAACTTGGAATTTCCTCAACCTGTCAAAGTGCCATCCTTGGAGAGTTAGCCTGGGACCAGGTCCCTCATCCTCCGCTTCCCTTCTCTTCCTATCCCCGGTCCCAGAGCACAGCCCATCAAGCGGGGCTCTGCGACATGTCCATGAACATCTAGCCCCAGTGTCTGAGCTCTAACCACATGACCAGAAGTGACTGTATTTCTGGAAGCCCACTCCAGTGTTCTTGCCTGGAGAATCCCAGGGATGGGGGAGCCTGGTGGGCTGCTGTCTATGGGGTCGCACAGGGTCGGACACGACTGAAGTGACTCAGCAGTAGCAGTAGCAGCTAAAGGGACAAAGCACTATTATGTGTCTGGCTCCAGGCAAGAGACCTCAGGGACCCCAGAAGCAGACTTGGAGCCATCTGGACAGTCAATTCAAAAGTCTTGGGAACTGGAGTGCAGTGCAGAATGGGGAAGCAGGTCCGCAAAATCAGATCTTCTCTCTCTGTGGATAATGGAGAGGAGCACAGAGGATGGCCACAGCAAGGCCTCACATGCCCAAGGCAGGGTCCCTCCTTCCTGAGTCTAAGATCCATTCCATGAGAGCCACACTCTTCTATCCACAAAGGAAGGAGGAAATTTGGATTGTGGGGACAAACTGGACTGGAAATGTTCTAGACCATCAGTTCTTATCCCCTCTATACCACCTAAGGAGATATTTTATAAAAAAATACATACACTGGGCCCCTCGCTTAGAAAACTGCTTTACTTGGTATGCAGATGGGTCTGGGCATTGCATAATTATGAAGCTATTCAAAGGATTTCAATGTGCAACTAAGGTTTCAAATCACTGTCACTGAGATAAAAGAAGATGCTCTACAGCCTGAAAACAACTTACCTTGCCCTCAACACATACATGTTGGCAAAACCTTGATGGTTCCCTAAGGAGGAGGGTGAGGATGGGAGGAAGATGATCAGGAAGAGGAGAGGAGGAGGAGGCCCAGAGCACAGGCCAGACACTGGGGCAGGTCTCTGCTCATGAATCTGATGCCTCAGCACTTATCCAAGAGTAAGGCTATGTGATTTCTTTGAGCAGCTCAGGGCCCAGATTAGTTTATTTAGTGTTCATAGATGTTCTCTTTCTTTCAAACTACCTCCCAAATACTTGCACCTCAATGTGTGCCACCTATTTCAAACTACTGGATTTCAGTTCATGTCACAGCCTTGACCTTCTTTTCTTGAGAACTGAGAAGCTATAGCAGGAGAGGCAAGGAGAGCGGAAGACAGACACCTTTGCCCCTTCCGCCCATACTGTGCTGAGCCATTCCTGTTCTGCTATAGGATGAACATCTGTCCTGTTGCCCTCCCCAAATTCATACGTTGAAACAATCCCCAATGTGATGGTATTTGGAGGTGGGGCCTTTGGCATGTGATTAGGTCATAAGGATGGCATCTTCATGAAAGAGATCTCTTCTCTTATAAAAAAGGCACCAGAGAGATCCCCGCCCCTTCCACCATGTGAGAACACAGTGAAAAGCAGCTGTCTATGAAACAAGAAATGGGCTTCTCACACACTCAATCTTTCAACACCTTGATCATGGACTTCCCAGCCTTCAGAACTAGGAGGAATATGTTTTTGTTGTTTATAAGCCATCCAATCCATGGTTTTATATGATAGCAGCTTGAATGGATTAAGACACCTGTCCTGATTGCTTTTCTATGATGTCCGTCCAGGTAATGGAATAAACATATACACATCCATTTCCTGCTTCTCCGCCAAGGTATTGCTTTTGTGTCATCAAGGGCAGACTGGTTATTTACTAAAAATAAAAAGTGGAGAAAAGTGTTTTGGCCATTTAAGCACATAAATCTACACTGATTAAATGCTTTCCTCACAAACAGACACAGACCCCTTAGTCATGTCTTTCAGTGTTATTAAAACACAGCTTTGGAAAGAATCTAGTAGGAACTTCAACTACAACCACATATTAGCTATCTTCTTTTCAGGAACTTTTTTCTCTAATAGCTGGAGGTAAAACTCAATCTTTATATGTAAATGAAATTATAAGATGAATATCAAGCACTATAACTCATTCTGGATCAACAGTCAAGAAAAATTCTAAATACAGTCAGAGAAAAATATCTACCTTTATCTATCCTCTAGGCTGAAGGTCTAGACAGATATTTCAATTAAACAAACTTTGTTTTGAACAAATGACCTTCAAACATGGATATGTATAACCCTTTGGTCCACAGTCAAGGACAATTCCATATGCTCATTATTCATATTCACCCTTTCTCAAAATTGATTACCCTAAGAATATGTATCTTTTCACAATAATCTTTCCACTCTTTAGCTAACCTAAATATCATTATCATTTTGTCTTTAGAAAGACCAAAGGGATGAATCTACTATTTTCCAGGAAGTTCCCAGAGCTCCCATTAATAACTAATCAAGATATATTCTTTCCTTTTTCTGCCTTCTGCATATTTCCTTGAAACATGAAGCTTGGCATTACAAAGGTTATTTTGTCCCTGCTTGAAATGCCAAAACCATTAGGGTGACATGTATTCTATTAAATGTAATGAATGTTTGCAGGGTTATCATATATATTCACATTTTTAAAAATAATAATGGATGAAATTATAAATAATCTACATAATTCCTTTCAAAATTAGCACACTTTATTTAAAATATAATTAAAAACCTATTGTCAAATAATAACATCAAATATTTATTCCAATTACCATAATTCCCATTATTTCACTGTGTAAGATGTTTTATATTTGCAAGCTTCTAATAAGAAGAAAGATCATATGTAAATGTTGATTAAAATATTTAGTTATTAACCTAAAAATGTGTGACACAGGATTCTTCTAGGAGGATATAGTACTTACATGTTTCTCTATTGCTCCTTGTTAAAAAAAAAAGAAAGCAACTAAAATTTATGGACATCAGATATCAAATATATGATAGAACACTGAAAATCAGGAAGAGGGCAGACCAGCAAGGCCCTACAGGACTAGAAGAAATACAGTGGCAAAGTCCCTGGGTCTCTTGTGTCTTACATCTTAGATCTGGACTTGAAGGAGCTGGCAAATATAAAACAAACAAACAAGCAAACAAACAAACAAAAAACATGAATAGACAAAAAAAAAGAGTCCCAATCAAAGTTCATTTTCTCTATCCAAAAGACCACAGAGTAGGAGGCCTAACCTAGTAATATGGAAAATTGAAGACAAAAAATAGAACAAAACACTTTACTCCAGGCAAACACTGTATACAAATTTGTGGCTCTGATCTATCTAGGTCAGTGAAGGTTAAGTGGGAAGTTGGGACCTACACTCTTATGAGGCTGGAATGAGTTCTCCAACACTCATGCTGAGGTAGTGTCAGAGAAAGCCAAGTAGGAAGCCAGGACACTGATCTACACAGTAATATGACCCGTCTCAACACCCCATCCATAGTGGTCTTAGTGCAAATACATTCGGAGTTTGCACTATTGCTTTACCTGGCAACAGGGAGACATCCTCACCTCTCCACTGAGGTGGTATAGAGAGGCTGTGGGGAGTCAGGTCTTTCCTGTTACTTAGCAGTAATGAGGTCATCCTCACTGAAGTGTCAGTGCAGACCACGTGGGGAGCCAGAATTCCCCAAGCCTGCTCAGCAGTGATGGGGAGTCTTCCCCAAGAGGATACAGATACAGGCTGAAAGGAAAATCTGGACTTCTGCTTCCACCCGGCGGTAACAATTGGCACCCTCAAATTCCCCTCCTGGAGTGGTGTCAGAAAAAGCCAAGTAAAACAGAAAGTTTAATCAAGATCTAGATTATCATAATTTTAAAATAAGAATGTCCAGATGTCAACAGAAAATCATACATACTAAGAACCAGGAGGATATCAAAGTAAGTGAAAAAGAAAGTCAATAGGTGGTAACAATGAATGGGTTCAGATGCACAATAGAGGACAAAAGAAAGAATAGGGGAAACAAAAGATGGAAAAAATAGAATTAGCCAATGTAAACAACAGAGAAAAAATACCCCCCCCCAAATAAAAATTAAAAGAGGCCCAGGAGCCTTTGGGGTTATTTAAAAAGTTAATATTTGCGTCATTGGCATCTGAGGAGAAAGATTGTGGGGTTAAAAAAGTACTCAGAGATAATAGCTGAAAACTTCCAAAATTTGTCCAGAGATATAAAGCTACAAGTTCAAGAAGCTGAGTAGGCCTAAAATATGACAAAAACCTAAGGAATTCAGACCAAGACTCACAATTATTACAATCCTGAAAAGGAAAAGAAAAAGAATCCTGAATGCAGCCAGAGGTTGGGAAACTTTGCTGCATAGTTGCTAAGTCCTGTCTGACTCTTTGTGACTCCATGGACCGTAGCCCATCAGGCTCCTCTGTTCATGGGATTTCCCAGGCAAGAAAACTAGAGTGGGATGTCATTTCCCACTCCAGGGTATCTTCCTGATCCAGGATCGAACCTGCACCTACTGCTTTGCCAGATGAATTTTTTTACCACTGAGCCATCAGGGAATCCATGGGAAACTTTACCAACAGGGAAAAATCTATTCAGAAACAGCAGATTTCTCATCAGACACCATGGAGATCAGAATGAAGTATCACAATTTCGTTTTCAAGTGTTGAAAGTAGAGTTGTCAACTAGAATCCTATACCTAGTGAAAATAATCCTTTAAGAATGAAGAAGAGAATTTGTCATCTACTCTAAAATAAGGGCTAAATATCTTAGACTATTAGGAAGGAAGAAAAATCATGGTAACTAAAAATATGGGTAAATACAATAAGCTTTTGTTCTCCATAAAGGGAAGTAAGGTGTTTTAACTCACTTGAACTAATAAAATGGCAATACCAGTAGAAATTATATAATAATCTATGTGTAAATAATGTGATGCTTAGAGCAATTATTAAAAATGCTATACAAATGGACATATTATAAATAAAAATGAAATTCTTAAAAAAATTCAAGGAACAAAGAAAAAAGCAGGAAAAAGAAAATAGGGCAAACAGTGAAAGCAAAGAGAAGGAAAAATACAGTCAACTTAAGTTCTAAAATTTAAGTGGTGGACTTAAGTACTAATATATTTTGCCCCACTCTGCCAGAGTGGAATAAAAAATATTACGTAATATGTTGTCTATGACAAACTCACTTCAAATATAACAACAGAAGTCATTTTAAAGTAATACTTTAGAAAATATTTATCATGTAAATATTAACCAACAAAAAACAAAGGTGGCTATATTAATATTAGATAAAACAGACTTCAGAGTAAAGAAAATTACCAAAAACAGAGAAATGTATCAAGGGTTAATCCACCAAAAAAAAAAAAAAAGTAATTCTAAATGTGTTTGTATTAAAAAACAGAGGTGCAAATTATGTGGAGCAAAAACTGATGGAACTGAAAGAAGAAATTGACAAATCCACAATCATTGCTGGAGATTGCAACACCCTTTGCTCAACAATTGATAGAGCAACTAGTCAGGGAAATAAGCAAGACTATAGAAAAATGACGCAATTCTAGCAATCAGCAGGAGTTAATCAACATTTCTAGAACACTTCATCCAGTAATAGTAGAATGCAATTATTTTCAAGTGTGCCTAGAACATACACCAAGTTAGTTCATATCTTGAGTCCCAAAACAAACCTTTACACATTTAAAAGAATTGAAATCATACAGAGTATGTTCTCTGACTACAGTAGAATCCAATTAAAATTACTAACAGAGTGAAAAGTGTGAAATATTCAAACACTTGGAAACTAAACAACACATTTTTAAATATAATGTATCAAAGAGAAAGTCTTAAGGAAAATTCTTGACCAAGATAGTTTCACTGTAGAATTTCACCAAACATTCAAAGAATGATTAAAATCAGTGCTACATATCTTTGTCCAGAAAACAGAAGGAAAGGGAACACTTCCAAGTTATTTTATGAAGCTAGTATTACTCTGACACCAAAGTAAGACAAGGAAGTAGAAGAAAACTGTAAACAATATCAATCATTAATATAAGCAAAAATACTTAACAAAGACAGTAGTTCTCCCTTACGCAGGGTCTCACTTTCTGCTGTTTCAGTTACCCATGGTCAATTGCAGTCTGAAAATATTAAATGGAAAATTTCAGAAATATACAGTTTATAAGTTTTAAATCTGCACACCATTCTGAGTACTGTGATGAAATCCTGTGGCATCTAACTTGGTGTGTGTTCTAGGCACACTTGAAAATAATGTGCATTCTACTATTACTGGATGAAGTGTTCTAGAAATGTTGAATCCTCTCCTTTTCCACATTGAGTATCTTTGAAGTCCTTTTGGCTATCAGATCGACTGTCACGGTATTACAATGCTTGTGTTCCAGCAAGCCTGCGTTTACTTAATAATGGTACCAAAGCACAAGAGTAATGATGCTGGTAATTCAGATATGTCAAAGAGAAGCTATAAAGCGCTTCCCTTAGGTGAAAAGGTGAAAGTTCTGAACTTAATAAGAAAAGAAAGAAAAAAAAAGAATGCTAAGGTTGTTAAGATCTACAAAAAGAATGAATCTTTCATCTGTGAAATTATGAAGGAAATATAAATCCCTGCTAGCTTTGCTGTCACACTTCAAATTGCAAAAGTTATTGCCATGGTATATGATCAATGCTTAGTTAAGATGGAAAAGACATTAAATTTGAACAATGAAACATTCTGAGAGAGAAAGAAAGAGAGCCCACATTTACATAATGCTTATTATAGTGTGTGTGTACTGTTGCTCAGTTGCGTCCGACTCTTTGTGACCTGTGCAATGTAGCTCCTCTGTGCATGGGATTCTCCAGGCAAGAGTACTGGAGTAGGTTGACATTTCCTCCTTCAATATTGTTATAAATGTTCTATTCTGTTGTTATTGCTAATTTTTCTAGGCCTAATTTATAAGTTAAATTTTATCATAGGTAGGTATACAAAGAAAGTGTCTTTTAATATCATGGCTGCAGTCACCATCTTGATTTCAGTTTGTGCTTCATTCAGCCTGGCATTTCGCATGATGTACTCTGCATAAAAGTTAAATAAGCAGGGTGACAATATACAGCCTTGATGTAGTCCTTTCCCTATTTGAAACCAGTCTATTGTTCCATGTCTAATTCTAACTGTTGCTTCCTGACCTGCATACAGATTTCTTAGGAGGCAGGTCAGGTGGTCAGCTATGACAAACCTAGACAGCATATTAAAAAGCAGAGACATTACTTTACCAACAAAGATCCGTCTAGTCAAAGCTATGGTTTTTTCTAGTAGTCTTGTATGGATGTGAGAGATGGACTATAAAGAAAGTTGAGCACTGAAGAATTGATGCTTTTGAACTGTGTTGCTGGAGAAGACTCTTAAGCGTCCCTTGGACATCAAGGAGATCCAACCAGTCTGTTCTAAAAGGAAATAAATCCTGAATATTCATTGGAAGGACTGATGCTGAAGCTGAAACTCCAGTACTTTGGCCACCTGATGTGAAGAACTGACTCATTGGAAAAGACCCTGATGCTGGGAAAGATTGAAGGTGGGAGGAGAAGGGGACAACAGAGGATGAGATGGTTGGATGGCATCACCAACGCGATGGACGAAAGTTTGAGTAGGCTTCCAGAGTTGGTGATGGAAGAAGAAGCTGGAGTGCTGCAGTTCATTGGGTCACAAAGAGTCAGATGTGACTGAGCGACGGAACTGAACTGAACTGATACACAGAAAAACACACAGTATATTTAGGCTTTGGTATTATCTGCAGTTTCAAACATCCACTGCAGGTCTTGGGATGTATCCCCTGCAAGATTAAGGGCGGGCTTCTGTATTATCAAGTATATTTCAGCAACATACAAAGTGTATAACGAAAATATATATGTAATAATCAAGTGGAGTTTATTCCAGGGATACAAGGTTGGCTTAATATTTGGAAATCTGGTGGCTCAGATGGTAAAGCGTCTGTCTACAATGCGGGAAACCTGGGTTCAAGCCCTGGGTTGGAAAGATCCCCTGGAGAAGGAAATGGCAATCCACTCTAGTACTGTTGCCTGGAAAATCCCACGGACAGAGGAGCCTGGTACGCTACAGTCTATGGGATCACAAAGAGTCGGACATGACTGAGTGACTTCACTTCACCATAATAACAAGCTAAAGAAGAAAAAAATTCACATGATTATACCATGATTAATCACATGCAGACAAAGCAACTGACAAGTACTAGATTCATGATAAAAAAAACTTCAGGAAAAGAATAGAGAGGAACTTCCGCAACTGGATATAGTATCTACAGAGAGCCTACAACTAACTTAATAATATTAAAAGATTGAATACATTTTTTCCGTAAGATTGGGAAGTAAGGATGTCTATTTGGACCACTCTTATTCAATATAGTGCTGAAAGTTCTAGCCAGTGCATTAAGGCAAGAAAAGAAAAGGCATGCAGGTCAAAAAGAAAGAAAGAAAGATCTATTTGCAGATGATATGACTGTCTACCTAGAAAATCCTAAATTATCTACAGGCATACCTCATTTTATTGTGCTTCACTTTATAGCACTTTGCAGATTATAGTATTTTTTATAGACTGAATGTTTGTGGCAGCTTTGCCTTGAATAAGTTTATCTGTGCCATTTTTCCAACAGTATTTTCTCACTTTGTGTCTCTGTGTTGCATATGGTATTTCTCCCAATATTTTCAGCTTTTCACTATTATTATATTTATTATGGTGATATGTGATCAGAGATCTTGTATGTTACCTTTATGACTTACTGAAGGCCCAGATGATGGTTAGCATTTTTTTTTAGCAATGAAGTGTTTCTTAATAAAGTTATGTGCACTTCTTTAGACATATGATATTGCACACTTAATGGATTACAGGATAGTGTAAACATGACTTTTACATGCACTGGGAAAACAAACAAACAAAATATGTGACTAGGTTTATTGCAATAGTTGCTTTATTGTGGTGGTCTGGAACCAAAACCTCAATATCTCTGAATAATTCCTATACAAAAAATTCCTAGAACTAATAAGTGAGTTCAGAAAGGTTGTAGGACAAGACATACAAAAATTGTATTTCTTATACTAGTGATAATCAGTAACTGAAATTTAAAATATTATTTATAGTTACTTACCAAAAGAGTTAGATGGAAATCTTCCAAAACATATGTATACAGAATTTGTATGTTGAAAACTACAATACTGGTTAAAAAAAAAAAAGTTTTAAAATATCTAATAAGAGACATACTGTGCTGATTACTGGAATATCCAACATAATAGAGATGTTAATTCTCCCAAATTGATATAATGATTAACACAATTTCTATCAAAATCCCAGCAAAATTTCTTGTAGATACAGATAAGATTATTCTAAAATGTGTACAAGAAGGTAAAAGAACCAGAATAACTAAAATAATTTTGAAACTAATGAATACATAAAAATAAATAAAGTGGAATAATAGTTAAGACTATAATTGAAACTATATGGTATTGGTGGAGAGACAGAAACAGATATGTAGAATGTAACAGAGAACCCAGAAATAACACACATAAACATGTCCATCTAATTTTGACAAAAATACAAAAGCTATTCAATAGGAAGAGGATAACTTTTCCAATAAAAGGTTCTGGAGCAACTGGACATTCACTCGAAAAAAACTGAAGCTTAACCTGTCTTAGGTCTTATGCAAAAAAATACACAAAATGCATCATGGCTCAAAAGTAAAAATGAAAATACATAAACTTTCAAAAAAAATGGAGGAAGAAATTTCAGGATCTAAAACCAGGCAGAGGTAGAGTTGACACTAAAAGCACAATCCATAAAAGAAAAAATTTGATAAATTGGACTTAAAGTAATAATTTTATTCTGAAAAAGGCCCTATTAAGAGGATTAAAGGAGAAGCTATAAAGTAACAGAAAATATTGAGAACTCTGTGTGTGTGTGTGTTATCCGTTCCGTTGTGTCCAACTCTTTGTGATCTCATGGACTGTATGTAGCCTGCCAGACTCCTCTGTCCATGGAATTCTCCAGGTAAGAATACTGGGAGTGGGTAGCCATTTCCTTTTCCAAGAGATCTTCCCTATCCAGGGATCAAACTCGAATCTTCTGCATTGCATGCAGATTTTTTTTACTGTCTGAGCCACCAGGAAAGCCTATATATATATATATGACAAATATTTAAAATATATTAAAAACTCTCAAAACTCAACAGTAAAAGCAACAGACTCCAATTACAAATGGGCAAAAGATAGGAAGGAAACATTTCAACCAAGAGGGTATACAGAGAGCAAATCAGCACATGAAATGATGTTCAACATCATTGGCCATTATGAAAATGCAAAATAAAACCACCTTGAGATATAATTATATATCTATCAGAACAACTAAAAAAGTGACAATACCAAATTCTGCTGAGAATAAGAGGAAACTTATTATATTATATTATGGTTAGAATGAAAAATGTTATAGCCAATCTGGAAAGCCCTCTGGCAATTACTTAAAAAACTAAACATGCACATTGCACTCCTGAGCATTTACCCCAGAGAAGTGATATCTTATGTTCAGATAAAGACCCAGACACAAATGTTTTTAGTGGTTTTAGTCCTAGCAACCTAAACCAGAGAACAACATACATGTTCTTCTATGGGTCAAACTACTGATACACAGAAGGACATGGATGAGTCTTCAGAGAATTATGCTAAGTGAAAAAAAAAGCCAACCCCAAATGTTACATACTGTATGATTTACATAATACATACTTAATTTATATAATATTCTTGAAATGACAAAATTACAGAAATAGAGAAAATATTAGTGCTTGCCAAGGATAAAGGATGGACCAGGGCTGGGATGGAAGTGGGTATGGTTATGATGGATCCTTGTGGTCATAGAAAGATTCTGTCTCTTCACTGTATCAATGCCATCATCTTGGCTGTGACATCACACTGTTACTTTACTACTGAGGGAAACTGGATAAAGAGTATGAAGGATTCTTTGCTTTATTGCTTACATGTGAAATTTATAATTATCTCAGAAAAATGTTTGAGACAATACAAAGCATTTCAAGACTCTTTCCAGGGCTATGCTTGAGTCAAAATGCTTGAAGATCAGTGGTCCAGAAAATCGGTGGATGGAGGCAGGGATGGAGCTGAGACCCAGAAGCAAACCTGCTCTCTGATGACCTCTATGGTTCCTAATTAAGCAGGTGGAAGAGGCAATTTCTGACATTTGTATTCAAAAGCCTATCAGTTGAAGAGATGCCAAATAAAGCGGTTAAGAAAAAAATGAAAATAACTTTTTACCTAAATGACTAATGGATCAATTTCATATTTGAAATCTCATGAGAGCCTTGGCAAACTATGTAGCATAGAAAGAAAAGGGAATCTGATTAAAAGAGAGCATGAATTCCAATGGATGTAAAAAGAAAATAGACTGTTAAACTTTCTGCCCAGTCTCTATGCTGGACCTTCTGTTAGAAAACAATAGCTGAGGCCATGCAGCCCCCATATTCCTCAGCTTAAGCAGCTGCAGAACCGAGGTGTGAGGAAACAGTAAACTGCATCTGTGAACACTAATGTATAAAATAAGAGCAAATGTCACAGACACGCCATATCTTTTTTTAAAGTGTATGTTTCTCTCTGTGGGTGCATCACACATTTGCAGACACTGCAGGTGTTAGCAAATTAAAATAACTACCTTCCCTTGGTCTGATTCTGTCAGTGTACACAGCACCAGAACAGCGAGGAAAAAAAAAAAAACAAACCATTTGCCCAAAGCTCTGCTTGATATGGGTTTTGACAAACAAATAAACAAAAAATGGTCATGAATTTTCACATGACTGATGTTCAGATCTGATGCAATGCATACACATATCTAACTGGCAGTCAACTGGGATTTTTCCAGTTGTCTTGCAATTATATTTAAGGCTCAATATTGAGAATAAAAGAACCAAGATCCCCAGAGTTGACATTCAGGGACCTATCACCTATAGGACCATTCCATTCCTGCTGGCCTTACTGAGAATTGCCAAAGAACTGTGCCTCACACAAACCACCCCTCCACCTTCTTGTTCGGCATAGATGTGACTTGGGAAAAAGGCAGGATCATTTTTGGAAATTGCAATTTTCATTAAATTGGTTCTTTGCTTCACTCATCCTATCTTGTAGAAGATGGAAGAAGATGTATCCCTACCCTGAGAGCAAGAGAACAACCCAGAAATACTGGGAGACTGCAACAAGTATAGATTTATACTTTATTCCATATATATACACATATATATGGTATATATATGTGTATATATATATATAGAGAGAGAGAGAGACATACACATATATATACATACATACACACAAACACATACATGCAGGAAACCCTGGTCTGATTCCTGGGTCGGGAAAATCCCATGGAGAGGGGATAGACTACCCACTTCAGTATTCATGGGCTTCCCTGGTGTTTCAGACAGCAAATAATCCACTTGCAATGTGGAAGACCTGAGTTCAATCCCTGGGTTGGGATGCCCTGGAGGAGGGCATGGCAACCCACTCCAGTATTCTTGTCTGAAGAATCCCCATGGAAAGAGAAGCCTGGCAGGCTACAGTCCATGAGGTTGCAAAGAGTTGGACATGACTGAGTGACGAAGCACAATCCCATATATATAAAACATACTTAGCCAGTGGACTAGCTGACCAGCACTTGTACCAGCAGAATGAGGAAAATGGAATTGGAGACAGAAGACATGATGGGGAGTTGCAAATAAAGAGGGGAGATCTTCTTTCTCTTCCCTCATTCTTCTTCATTCTGGAGAAGCAGGAACATCAGACCTTGCCTAGATTCAAAGTCCTGAAAAGGTACATTTGGAAACCTCACTGTTTCCAATACATCTCCTCTCCAAGGGTTAAGATGTGTGCTCCCAACCAGAGGATGCAGGCAAAGGGATTGCTGCAATCAAGGAGCTGTTCAAAGAAGCACCCCTCATCAGCAGCATGTGTGGCACCCACCTTCGATCTGTGTTGGGTCTATAGACAGTGAGTCCATACAGACTGAGACTCAGCCAGGTCAAGGGAGGAGACTGTTCTGTTCCTACTTCGATTTCTGCAGTCCACCAGCAGCAGGATTAAAAAGAGACATGTTTTGTTGAGAGCTAGACCAGGATGCCCTTTTCTCTTTCTCCTTAAGCCTCAACTGCCATGAGGAGAGATAACTTTCTCTGAAGCAAACAGAGATTGAAACTCAAAGTTTTTACTTTAGAGTGAATGAAGGAGATGGAAAAAGTATCGACTCTGATGAATTTTGTTAAGAGAGTTATTGCAAAGTAGGAAAGGGGGATTCATCATATCAGGTTCTGGGCAGCTTTAGGCAAAACTGAAAACCATCATATTTACATGTCATGTCAGACTAGCTGGTGGATCAGCTGGTAAAAAACACATTTGCTAATGCAGGAGAAGCAAGAGATGTAGGTTTGATCCCTAAGTTGGGAAGATCCACTGGAGAAGGAAATGGTACTGTTCCAGTATTCTTCCCTAGAAAATCCCAGGGACAGAGGAACATGGCGGGCTGCAGTCCATGGGGTAGCAGAGTCAGACACGACTGACCATGCATGCATGCACTTACATCCCTAAAAAAAATAACTTTCGTATCACATGTTTTCAAGCTCCCTTTTGGTCATAACCGCATTCAGTCTCAAAATACATTTCCTTGCTCAGTTTATTCCTGGAACCTGGCTCCCAGCATTGTGGAAACCCATACCTTGATAAGATAGCTTCGTTAGTAGCAGCTGTTCAAAAACATCATCTCATTTTCTACAGCTCCACCTGAAAATATCTCTTCTAATTAAAACACCAGGCGATTCACCTTTCCAATAGCTAGAGGCCACTGTGAGATGTCATTTTATATCTTTCTAAAATATCACTGGAAAAAAATATGCTTCAGAGCCAAAAAGCCACAGGCTTTCTACAGAAAAAGTAATCAAACCAAATAAACTGCAGAATTCAGTGCCTAAATAATCTAAATAATTATGATTATAATAGAAAATTTCAGAGTCATAGCTAATATTCAATGAGTGTTAATTATGTGTGCCAGGCACAATTCTAGGCCCTTCTTCATTTAAATTTTCCTAATAATCCTATGAGATAGACATTAGTATCATCTTCATGTTATAGAAGAAGAAATTGAAGCACTGAGAAGCCGAGTAACTTGTCCAAGGTTGCACTGCTAAGAAGTGGAGAATTAAGGTGGGAATTTGTGTCCCTTCCATTACACTAAATTCCCTCTCATTATTCAGGGAAATCTATGCAATTTGAACTTAATAATACTACTGCTTTTTCCTGCATTGCTTCCTAAATCTTAAACACCTTCATGAAAAAATTCAAAGTTTTCTCACCAGAAGCAGAAGGGAAATTTGTTTCTTCTCTTCCCCCTTGTCAATAACCTGTACCACTCTCCATGTTCCCTGCTTCATCTGCTCCTTCTACCCTAGGGATAAAGCCTCCTTCATGTGGTTTGTCCTGTTCTCATGGTCTAGTCCACAGGAATGGAAGTCTGGGAAAAGGAAAACAGGAAGGAACAGGAAACAGAAGGGGAAGCAGTACAAATTAAACAAGCACCTGCCATTTTCAGGAAGGACAGATTCCTTCCGCCAAACTAGGCATTGTCCTTTTTTTCTTTTGGCCATGCCACACTGCATGCTGGATCTTAGTTCCCCACCAGGGATCAAACTATTGCCCTCTGCATTGGCAGCCCAGAGCCTTAACCACTGGACCACCAGGGAAATCCCACAACTGTTCTTAAAACACTGGGTACACTTGAGTCAGTGTGAGGAATGATCTTACCTGGGAGAGTAATATTCCAGGAGGGGTTGGCTTCATCTAATTAAAGCCACTGATCAGCTTTTGTCTTAGTTTTGGCAAAATGGCTCTCAAGAGGTGCCAAATGAAAAATATTAAGAAAGGACAAGAACACAGGCTGCTCTCAGGAAAAAGACATCCCAGCTGCCTTTGGGAACATTGGCCGATCCAGATGACAGCACCTAAGCCTTAAGCATCAGTGGCTTTCGCAATGTTGTTGTCAAGTCACTTAGTCGTGTCCGACTCTCTGCAACCCCATGGAGGATAGCCCGCCAGGTTCCTCTGTCCCGCCCAGCTCCTCTGTCCATGGGATTCTCCAGGTAAAAATACTGGAGTGGGTTGCCATTTCCTTCTCCAGGGCATCTTCCAGACCCTGGGATTGAACCCAGGTCTCCTGCATTGGCAGGTGAGTTCTTTACCACTGAGCCACCTGGCTTTTGCATGGGTGTATACTAAACACAGAGAAGCCAGAAGCACTATCTTCTATGCACAAGCATCAGAGGCAGTGCCATCAGCATGTACCAGGGGCCTTGCTGCCAACTGCAGTGCTGGGTGTGGCAAAGTGATCTCAGGGAGCAGTATCAAAGAGCCATGTAGTTCCAAATGGCTGGAACTAGAAGTACAGCTAGAAGCACAGCTCAGCTGTCTGGAGATTTCTCCAGTAATCTGGAAAGAATATAAGGGGCTGGAGTTCTTACAGGAAAGGTACAGGAGGGCCAGCTTGCATGCGCAGTTGTATCTGACTCCTTACGACCCTGTGGACTGTAGCCTGCCAGGCTTCTCTGTCCATGGGATTTTCCAGGCAAGAATACCAGAGTGAGTAGCTATTTCCTCTTCCAGGGGCTTTTCCCAACCCAGGGGTCAAATCCAACTCTCCTGCGTCTTCTGCATTCACAGGGAGATTCTTTACCACTGCACTGCCTGGGAAGCCTCAAGGTATAGTAAAAGCAGTGCAAATTCAATAATTTGGGGATTATCATTACTTAATTTGTAACAATCATGCCCAAAGATTCCTGAATTCTAAAAGTAGCTGCAGATTGGCTGAGATCTGGTAGAGACATAGGTCCCAACTTTCTCTCTACCTCAACAATATTTTAAGAGCAACAAAACCCATTTGTGTTAGAGGTAAATTAAAAAAATAATAACAATAAGCACAATAAAGACAGGGTGATGGCATCATATTCATTTGCATTTCTTTGATTTCTCTTGTCCTTTTTGGTAATTTTTGATGTGCTGATTGGGTAGAGTTGATGTAGAGTACTAAGCACTTTGTTCTTAATCATTTGGACTGAACGGAAAATTAAAGAAAGATTTTCTTCATCAAACATTTATGGAATCCCGCAGCTTGGTAACAGGTACAAGCTCGGGGGTTCACAGACTCATAATTAGTGCTAGCCCCTGCTCTGAAAAACTTGTAGTATTAATACACAGAAAGCACACATGCACACACAGAAACATGCACAAGCACCTGCATGCCTTTGAGTATAGGCTGACACGTGGGATATCACGGAGCGAAATGTCAAGAGGCCTTGGTGCTCTAAGATCTGCAACAAGTTATGCCATTAGGCCATTCACTCAGAGGTCCTGGATCTCCAACAAAGACTTAGAGAAAACACAATCTGGAAAGGCAAGAAATATAAACCTGAATTATCTTGCCCACTGCTCACTACCTTTTATAGTGCTCAATCCTTTGCCCCTTGCCCCCTTATTGGATAGCCTGCATTTTCCAGGGAGAGAGAAACACAAGTGGGCATTGTGCCACCTGGCTCAGTCCCTTGGACCCTTGCCTGCTTCTTAGGGCAATGCAGCAGTAAGAGAGCAGGGGGAAGCAGTGTATACATGCCAGCAGCATCAGTGATTTCAGTCATGGCAGAGGCAATGTTGGTGGAAGCACCAAAAGGATGAAAGGGGTGGAATTGGCAAATACAAGAGGCAGCATGGCAATAGCAGGTGTACCCCAGACACTGACACACAACCCTCGCCAACAACATCAGGTCTACTAGCTATCATACAGACTTGGGAGCAGCGGGAGCCATGGGGATTTTGGTGAAGCTCAGCCAGTGAAGGAAATGGCAAACCACTCCAGTATTCTGGCCTGGAAAATTCCACGGACAGAGGAGCCTGGGGGGCTACGGTCCGTGGGGTCACAAAGAGTCGGCCACGACGGAGCACCAAGTACAGGAATGGTGATGACGCAGATCAGGGATTCTGGGGTCACTGCTGCCACTCTGGGCATCAGCTAGGGTCACGATGAGAAGCAGCGGAAGAAGACAATAGCAGAGATGATATGTCTCTAAAAGGATATTTTCTGTAATATGTGTAAGAAACTTTGGGATGTGTTCAAGAGCAGTCTGGGAAGAAATGTGTGGGTGATCATACAGCCTGAGGGGTGGCATGTGAATAGAGAAATTCTGTGTATGTCACAATTATCGCTAGAACTCCCACTCCAAAGCTCTTGACTATACACCCCAGATCAGACTGTAGTCCGAGAAAGCATGACTATCCACTTGGGAGAACAGAATTCCAGTTGTAAATATATGCCTACGTTTTGGTGTGAACTTGAATTCAGATGGATAAGCCAGGGGAAAAAAATCTCAGTATTACTGCTGCAGAGAAAGATAAATAGCTTATTGGCTTGGAGGGGAAATACTGTTGGACCTAGCAGATGGTCCATGGGCTTCTGGGCAGCTTGAAGACATAGAATCTGGGCAGAAACTGCAAAACAAGGAGGCATGGAGAGGAAGGCATGGATGGAGGCAGAAGAAAGTAGACCAATAGGGAAAGGCTCCTCACTCTTCTTCCTTTTTTTTCCCCAGAGTTGGTGCTCTTTAAGAGATGAAATGAATGGGAGACTGTTTTCTCTGTGTGTCCCAGAAGACTACCCACCTGCTAGCAGATCTAACGTTAAAGGGCAAATAGTTCCATGGTCTGCATGAAAATAAAAGGCTAGCATATTTTTCCAAGTTGAATAAAAATGTACTGTCAGTATAAATATCCTTTTTTAGAAGCCACAAAGGGAAGAAAGGCAACAATTTTGTTCTAGTGCTGCATTCTGCCTTAAGTAGGCAAATATAGGGCAGAGTGCTCTGAACCAACACGGGTGTTCATTTAAATGCAGTGATCACACACTGTTGTTTTTTTTGTTTGTTTGTTTCCCCACCCCCACCACCGCCCAAATGGTCCCTTGAGAGACTGCAAGCCCTTTTCCAAAGCACATGCTGCTGCTGTTGCTGCTGCTAAGTTGCTTCAGTTGTGTCCGACTCTGTGCGACCCCATAGACGGCAGTCCACCAGGCTACCCCGTCCCTGGGATTCTCCAAGCAAGAACACTGGAGTGGATTGCCATTTCCTTCTCCAGTGCATCAAAGTGAAAAGTGAAAGTGAAGTTGCTCAGTCGTGTCCGACCCTCAGCGACCCCATGGACTGCAGCCTTCCAGGCTCCTCCATCCATGGGATTTTCCAGGCAAGAGTACTGGAGTGGGGAGCACATAGATTCCTAGACATGAAAATCCTTAAAGTTGCAGCTTGGCAGTGAAAACGCATGACTAAGAGAGACTCTCTACTACTTCAAGAAGCCAAGATTCCTTGGCGTGGCATTGAACAGAGATGGTATCAATGAGATGGTGACCCTGAAGTCAGGGAGCCAAAGTGGGAGACTCGGGAAGCACTGGCAGTTTCAGATGCAACTTCAAAATCGGAGAGAGGTGCTCTGAGATAAGATAATAATGAGGATTGGGGGCTGTGTGGGAGGGACAGACAAACACCGAGCTTAACTGGAGTGATGAATAATTCAGTGTTCAAGCTGATCTGTTTATGGATGCCATCACAGCAATATCAGTGGTGATAGCAGCATTAAAGATGTGGCCACCTTTGAAAAAGCTTTGTGGAATCTAAGAAAAAAAACCAGTGAATAAAAACAAAACAAACTCATAGGTACAGAGAACAGAAGTATGGTTGCCAGAAGGAAGAAGGGCTGAGGGATGAGCAGCATGGGTGAAGTGGGTCAAGAGGTACAGACTTCTAGTTATAAAGTAAATAAGTCATGGGATTTAATGTACAGCAAGGTGACTATAGTCAGTAATATTGCACATATTTGAAAACTGCCAATAAAGTAAATCTTAAAAGTTCTTATCAAGAGAAAAAAAAATGCAGCTTTGTATGGTGACAGTTGGCAGCTAGACTTGTGGTAACCATCTTGCAATGTATACAAATGTCCAATCTTTATGTTGCACACTTGAAACTGATATAATGCTATAATGCTATAGGTCAATTATGGGCTTCCCTGGTGTCTCAGACAGCCAAGAATCTGCCTGCAATCATGAGACCTGGGTTCAATCCCTGGGTCAGGAAGATCTCCGGGAGAAGAGAATGGCTACCCACTCTAGTATCCTTGCCTGGGACAGAGGAGCCTGGTGGGCTACAGTCCATGGGGTTGTAAAGAGTCAGACATGACTGAGCAACTAATACTTTCACTTTTCTGTTTTTATATGCCAGTTATACGACCATAAAAAGGCTTTCCATGAGGTGGCCAAAAGTCACTTCACCATATCAATCAGGCCCTGAGTGGATGTTCTAGGAACCTCGGGGGAGCCAGGGGATGACCAGTACAAGACTCGAGAAGCCAAAAGGACAGGTCAGTGTGCAGAAGACAGACTTCTTGCCCTTTAGCAACACACAAATCTGATTTTGTCTTAAAACTGTAATTCATCCCTTGGGCTTCACTTGTAGTTCAGTCAATAAAGAATCTGCCTGCAAGGCAGGAGATCCCTGGATTAGGAAGATCCCCTGGAGAAGGAAACGGCAACCCACTCCAGTATTCTTGCCTGGAGAATCCCATTGGACAGAGGACCGTGGCAGGCTACAGTCCATGGGGTTGCAAGGGTTGGACATGACTTAGTGACTAAACTGACCCACACCTCAGATCATCATCTAATTGCTGTTTTTGCTGATCAGTGGCTAAGTCCTGTCCAACTCTTTGCTACCACATGCACTGCAACATGCCAAGCTTCCCTGTCCTTCACCATCTCCTGAAATTTGTTCAAACTCATGTCCACTGAGTTGGTGATGTCATCCAACCATCCCATCCTCTGTTGCCCCCTTTTCTTGCTGCCCTCAATCTTTTCCAGCATCAGGGTCTTTTCCAATGAGCCAGTTCTTTGCATCAGGTGGCCAAAGTATTGGAGCCTCAGCATCAGTCCTTCCAATGAATATTCAGGATTTATTTCCTTTAGGACTGAGTGATTTGATCGCCTTGCTGTCCAAGGGACTCTTAAGAGTCTTCTCCAACACTACAATTCAAAAGCATCAATTCTTCAGCACTCAGCTATCTTTATGGTCCTACTCTCACATCCATACATGACTACTGGGAAAAAAAGCTTTGACTGTACAGACCTTTGTCGGCAAAGTGATGTCTCTGCTTTTCAATACACTGTCTAGATTTGTCGTAGATTTTCTTCCAAGGAGCAAGAATCTTTTAATTTCATGGCTGCAGTCACCATTTTCATAATGAAAATATATTGTATTTCTGATTCTTTTCTTTTTTAAAACTTTTAGTCCTGACTATTAAATAGCTGTGAAAAGAAGAGACCGTCCCTGGGATTCTCCAAGCAAGAACACTGGAGTGGATTGCCATTTCCTTCTCCAGTGCATCAAAGTGAAAAGTGAAAGTGAAGTTGCTCAGTCGTGTCAGACCCTCAGCGACCCCATGGACTGCAGCCTTCCAGGCTCCTCCATCCATGGGATTTTCCAGGCAAGAGTACTGGAGTGGGGAGCACATAGATTCCTAGACCTGAAAATCCTTAAAGTTGCAGCTTGGCAGTGAAAACGCATGACTAAGAGAGACTCTCTACTACTTCAAGAAGCCAAGATTCCTTGGCGTGGCATTGAACAGAGATGGTATCAATGAGATTGTGACCCTGAAGTCAGGGAGCCAAAGTGGGAGACTCGGGAAGCACTGGCAGTTTGAGATGCAACTTCAAAATCGGAGAGAGGTGCTCTGAGATAAGATAATAATGAGGATTGGGGGCTGTGGGGGAGGGACAGACAAACACCGAGCTTAACTGGAGTGATGAATAATTCAGTGTTCAAGCTGATCTGTTTATGGATGCCATCACAGCAATATCAGTGGTGATAGCAGCATTAAAGGTGTGGCCATCTTTGAAAAAGCTTTGTGGAATCTAAGAAACAAAACCAGTGAATAAAAACAAAACAAACTCATAGGTACAGAGAACAGAAGTATGGTTGCCAGAAGGAAGAGGGGTTGAGGGATGAGCAGCATGGGTGAAGTGGGTCAAGAGGTACAGACTTCCAGTTATAAAGTAAATAAGTCATGGGGTTTAATGTACAGCAAGGTGACTATAGTCAGTAATATTGCACATATTTGAAAACTGCCAAGAAAGTAAATCTTAAAAGTTCTTATCAAGAGAAAAAAAAAATGCAGCTTTGTATGGTGACAGTTGGCAGCTAGACTTGCAGTCACCATCTTGCAATGTATACAAATGTCCAATCTTTATGTTGCACACTTGAAACTGATATAATGCTATAATGCTATAGATCAATTATGGGCTTCCTTGGTGTCTCAGACAGCCAAGAATCTGCCTGCAATCATGAGACCTGGGTTCAATCCCTGGTTCAGGAAGATCTCCTGGAGAAGAGAATGGCTACCCACTCTAGTATCTTTGCCTGGGACAGAGGAGCCTGGTGGGCTACAGTCCATGGGGTTGTAAAGAGTCAGACATGACTGCGCAACTAATACTTTCACTTTTCTGTTTTTATATGCCAGTTATACGACCATAAAAAGGCTTTCCATGAGGTGGCCAAAAGTCACTTCACCATATCAATCAGGCCCTGAGTGGATGTTCTAGGAACCTCGGGGGAGCCAGGGGATGACCAGGACAAGACTCGAGAAGCCAAAAGGACAGGTCAGTGTGCAGAAGACAGACTTCTTGTCCTTCAGCCACACACAAATCTGATTTTGTCTTAAAACTGTAATTCATCCCTTGGGCTTCACTTGTAGTTCAGTCAATAAAGAATCTGCCTGCAAGGCAGGAGATCCCTGGATCAGGAAGATCCCCTGGAGAAGGAAACGGCAACCCACTCCAGTATTCTTGCCTGGAGAATCCCATCGGACAGAGGACCCTGGCAAGCTACAGTCCATGGGGTTGCAAGGGTTGGACACGACTTAGTGACTAAACTGACCCACACCTCAGATCGTCATCTAATTGCTGTTGTTGCTGATCAGTGGCTAAGTCCTGTCCAACTCTTTGCTACCACATGCACTGCAACACGCCAAGCTTCCCTGTCCTTCACCATCTCCTGAAATTTGTTCAAACTCATGTCCACTGAGTTGGTGATGTCATCCAACCATCCCATCCTCTGTTGCCCCCTTTTCTTGCTGCCCTCAAACTTTTCCAGCATCAGGGTCTTTTCCAATGAGCCAGCTCTTTGCATCAGGTGGCCAAAGTATTGCAGCCTCAGCATCAGTCCTTCCAATGAATATTCAAGATTTATTTCCTTTAGGACTGAGTGATTTGATCTCCTTGCTGTCAAAGGGACTCTTAAGAGTCTTCTCCAACACTACAATTCAAAAGCATCAATTCTTCAGCACTCAGCTATCTTTATGGTCCT